>OX359249.1:15160227-15760227 GCA_947179485.1 Allacma fusca | reverse complement strand
ACTGTAATGTATGCTTGTGATTATATATAATTACTTTTGTGTTCTTTTGTTTTTAAAGGTATTTACATGGATCATACAGCATCTGGTCAGCCCTTGCGATGTATTGAGGGATTTATTAATGATAATGTGTTGCCATATTATGGAAACACTCACACCACTACAACTCTGACGTCTTCCCAAACGACTATGTACAGGTATTACTATAAATATGCCAGATTTAGTGGCTTTATTGTTGCTGCAACCTAGTCTAGTAGCTCTACTCACACAGACAACAACTAAGAAATTGTAGGATGCGATTTGTAGAATGAGTTGTTGTCATGCTTGCTCATGTAATTAGTTTTAATGTTTAGAGGAGAGATGACAAATGCAGTAAGACTATGATATTATTGTTTTCCATGACCACGAAGACACGAAGCCAAGGATATTGTAAGGAATTCGGTTGGAGCTTCGGAACATGATGCGGTTATATTTTGCGGATCAGGGGCAACTGGAGCAGTTCACAAACTTGTCCAGGCCCTTGCCGGGGATGATGATAAGCCTAAACCAGTTGTGTTCACGGGTCCGTATGAACACCATTCGAATCTTTTGCCATGGAGAGATATTGGAGCAAAGGTTAGCATCTTGTAATTAATTAGTCCTTCAGCTGTGGTAGTAAAACAAAACTGCAAAGTTGCAGTGGCACAGTTGAAATAGTAATAAAGCGAAGATTAATTTTTTGTTTGCCTTGTGCATACCTTGTTAAGTGAAACCGGTTAGTGTTAGCTTTCAGCTTGTTACTCGTATTAGTTTTGTGCTGTCTGTAAGGTTAGATAATATTGGCATCCATGTGTACTTAGAGCGTACTCAAGTGTGTTGTCAGAAATAAATTGCTTGATTAGTAATTTGTCCGCTGGCTACTGGTCGTCGTAAATTCATGGGGTTTTAATGAAATTTATGCTTCCTCGCTAACAGATGGTGTATATTCCGGAAAGGAAGGATGGATGTTTCGATATCGAATTTTTGGAAAAAAGTCTGAAAGGAGCTGTTGCAGATGAAACAAACAAGGGACGTCGTCTCATCGGATGCTTTTCTGTTGCATCTAATATCACGGGTGTGGTGACAGATGATGTTGCCGTAACCATTTTGATGCATAAATTTGGTGGACTGGCTCTGTGGGATTACTCTGCTGCCGCAGCACATGTCCAGATTGTTATGAATTCGGTTGTTGCGTCTACAGATGCAGAGGGTCTAGGAAAAAAGGACGCGCTTTATTTCTCCGGACATAAATTTGTTGGTGGACCACAAACTCCAGGTACTTGCCACTCTATCGAGTATCTATTTGAATCAGTTTGAAGGCATAGCTAGTGCCAGTATTGGCAGTATTTGCTGCAACAATAACTCAATCTTAATGATCAATCCGAAACTTAACATAATTGTAAATTGTAACTCCCGAACTCCCACTCTAATATTGCTCATTAAATAAATGGTGTACTTAAGCTGAGAGCATGGATTTTAGTTATTCCTACTTGATATATTAACAATCACTATGTAAGATTTTGTACGTGTTTAAACACTGTCTGAATCTGAAAACACTAATAAATCATTCATTACATTTTTATGTTGTTCCACTTACAAAGTATTTGATTATTTCACAGGTGTTCTGGTTGCTAAGAAGTCAATTTTTGAAAATACATCAACTCCACATGGGGCTGGCGGTGGATCAGTTTTTTTTGTTACGTCGGATTCTCATCGTTACCTCAAAGTACGACCTTCATGGGCCAACTTAGTCTAGTGTAGTTCTAGGACTTATGCTAGATCTAAGAAGGACAGATTTTTTTTTCAGTTACTGGAATTGGTGTGTAATGTTTTCTAAAAATGGCTCAATTATTATTATGTGTACAGAACACTGAATATCGAGAAGAGGGAGGAACACCTGCAATAATTGAGTCTATACGTCTTGGATTAGTTTTTCGGCTGAAAGATACTGTTGGAAGTCATAATATCGTCTCACAAGAGGCAATGTACACCAAGTAAGTTTTTCTTAATTACCTGGACCGATTGTATTATTACTCAGAATTAAGTAATCTTGAGTGGGTTTATTTACAAATGTCAGCTTATTCTAATGTGTCAATTTCTTTCCAAAGGAAAGCACTGGAAGCATGGAAAAGCACTCCGGAAATTAAAGTGCTGGGGCCAATCGATCAACCAAGGCTTCCAATTATTTCTTTCCTAATTGAACATCCAGAAACAGTAAGCAAATTTGATGTAATAGTTGGTAATAAAATATCGCTAAATAGGTTAAGCAAGAAGTTGGTAGCAAAATCCCAGTAAACCTATTCAGAAGGAATATTGGTGTTGATTATGTACTCTTATATGTTCTTCCATATGGTATTTTTCATGGTAAATACTTGTCGCAGGGCTACTATTTACATTACAACTACGTTGTGGCACTTCTCAATGATTTATTCGGAATTCAGACAAGAGGTGGATGTGCTTGTGCAGGAACTTATGGCCAAGCATTGCTGGGAATAAATCTGGATTTAGCTCATGAATACGAGAACCTCCTGTTGGAAGATAGGTATGTATTATTTGATACTATGCACAAACTTCTATAGTGCGAGTGCATGTATTTCGCAGTCTAAATTTATTAAGTATTACCACAGTACCAAGAAGCGCAATTGCATAGCTCATTGAGATTAATAGAAATTGCAGACTTATAAACCTGTCTGTATAAGCTGAAAATCGTGTTGATCTCATTACAGTAGATTGGATCGGGATCATTTAAGAAGATATCTTGAGGGTTCTCCGTACGAAATTTTCCGTCCTGGTTTTACCCGGCTATCAATTCCCTTTTACGCATCTATGGCTGAAGCAGAGTTTGTCATTGAAGCTGTGCAATTAGTTGCGAAATATGGATGGAAGCTGCTGCCGTTGTATGCATTCAATCCCGAAACAGGCGAATTTCATCACCACGCTAATCATGTATGACTCCTAGCAAGCTTTTTAGACAACAAATTTTATCTATGTTCACTCGCACATATATGGTTATTGTCTCACTTGCGCCGTATCAGCTCAAGTATCTTCTTATGTAACTAGTCCAACAATAATTGCTTTCGAGATAATGGGATTTTATAGCTATTATGTATTTATACACGTACTCTTGTATTATGTTTGTTGTACAAATGTTTTTCAGATGTTGCACCATCGTAAATGGTTAAGTTGGGCATCTTTTGACTCCGAGGGAATACGTTGTAAGGAGAGAGTCCGAAATAATAGTGAAGACTGTGTTAATTACAAAGAATGCTTGGAACAAGCAAAAAATATTCTTACCAATGCTTACAACGTAAGTTGATTTCCTGTCGTGTTACAATACAATTATCTTTAACTATAATCTTTCATAAGTTATTATTTTGACTATATTTGGTAAATTAGTACCGGCATTAAACAAGCTTATTTAATTCGCAAAATACGTAATTGAACCGACAGATGAGCCAGAGGAGATCATTGCCTGATCAGACTCTATTATTCGACAACAAATATCGACGCCTTAAGTGGTTTCTGCTGCCATCAGAAGCACAAAGTTTATTAAATACCGAATCCGCTTCTGCCCCAACCGACAATTCAAAACCATTTATGATCAAAGAATACGATGTGATTGAAACGGAGGACGATTTGCAGGCTAAACGAAATGAAACTACGTCTATATTGGGTGCATTGAGTGTTCCAAAGCAGCTCTTGAAATCCTGTTGGAGCTTAGATCAGAGCATCAAATTATCTGCCAACAAGATTGTTGATACTGATAATCTGACGGAGAACAGTACAGGAAGTGAATTAAATGCTTCGAGCAATGAAAATGAGAGTGAAAATGAATATTTAGTGGCAGGTGCAACGGTTACTGGTCCGTCAATTTGTTTCACTTCGGAACCAGCAGATAGTGTTGTGACACCATCCATATCACGACTTTGCAGTACAAATGATGAACCCATTCTTGATCCGCGTTCTTTACAGGATACAAAAGAGAATTCAGTGATTAAAGACTTACGGGGCAATGGTGCCGTTTACTGTAGGTCCATAGAGAACCACTGCAATGGCAATGGTGACTGTAATGGAGGAGTTCCATTAATTACTTCATCATCTCCTCGCCCTATTGATAATTTGCCAATGGAACCCACATTTGTCCCTTTTGGTAATATGAATGGGAAAACTAACTCCGTTGAACATCCTCTATCCAATGAATCACAACTTGTATCAATGCCATCAGATAATAATTATTTTATATACCCGCCAAACGGGAACCATTTCGTGAATGATGTAAATGGTTGTATCAATCAACAGTTTTTATCTCCTTCGCCAACCCCAGCGTACCCCTCATTCTCATCTTATAACGGCTCCGGAGGGATGCAAAGCCCTTGTCCTGTTATGGACAATTCCACAAACTTCTTGGGAGGCTATAGTGTAAATCAGGATCCATCCAACAACATCGTTTACAATACTTCCCCAGTTCCTCCTCAATACAATAACTATTATAATCAGTCACCAATTAATCCTTTAACGAATCAAGTGAACGGAAATTCATGTGTGACACCCTTTCAACATTCCACGATGGTTCAACAACATCCAAACTCAAATTTTGTATATTCTCAAGACACAACATACCACGCTAATGGTACAGATCAGTGTTATGGTTATAATGATGTCACGAGTGGAAATATGTGCGTTTCGGGAGATTACTCTTCCGGTGGGTGGATGAACAATGGTCAAGTGGTAATTACTTCACCTATTCCAGTTTCTCCTCATCCACAGCCACCAACTAATTTTTGTAGTATGCTGCCTCAGACTGCAGATTGTAATTACAACAGTTCGTATCCATCAACTCCAATGTCTCCTCAAGTATCATTCGGCTCTCCTACTAGCGCAGTAGCCCCAAATACGGTGGGTACACCCGAAAAGCAGCACACAACAGAATCTATGGTTAAGGATGCAATGAGGCGTGTTACAAGTGAGCTTGCTAATGAGCTTAAGTCTGAAATTCGCGAAGTGATTTCACAAGTTGAGCAAGGTATCGATCCCGATGGTATCCGTGAAAGAGCAAATAGTTTTACAGCGAAGGATAAAAATTTGGAAAATTTGAGGGCTCGATCACGAACCCTCAGTGGCCACGTTTTGAATAGCAATTTTCGAAAAACAGGGTCCTTCGACAGCAAATCTCCAGCTTCAATATCGTTAGATGAAACCGGTTCGAGATTATCATCGCAGGCTTCTACTGAGTCCAGAGAAAGCTCCGTTGAAATTCAGATTATTCAAGAAACTACCGCTAGTGTTATAGATGTAGCTATATCGCAAATGTTTGTTTCAAATGAAAGCCAGTCCGCTTCCACATGCACACGAACGTGTCGGATAAAAAATCAGATCCCTGACAGTGCTACTAAAGATTTTTGCGAAATCAGTTCGTCTCTTCTGGAGCTTGAAATATCTGAAACTGAGATAAAGAAGGACAAGGTTCCTCCGTCATCTGCTAAATGGCATTGTCCCCCTAAAAATATAATTAAAACCACTTTACAGGTGAATTATTGTCGTTCTGTTTATTTTTCTAAGATATAATAACTAATTTTGTCATGAACCTGTTTAAGTTATATTTTCGCTATCTGCATTGCTCATATTGTTGATATTGTTTTAAGTGTTCTTGCTATTTTGCTTCAGGCCTTGACGGAATTCTCAATGCTGAAAGACGGTGACAAAGTTCTGGTATGCTTGTCCGGGGGGAAGGACTCTTTATCGTTGTTGCACACGTTCAAACAAGTGCAATACAATCTCGCCAAAAGTGGTATAGCATTTACCTTTGGCGCAGTCACTGTGGATCCAGGAAGTTCTTCGTACGACCCGCGTCCTTTAATTCCCTATTTGGCTTCTCTTGGAGTGCCGTACTACTACGAAGAACAGGAAATAATGCCCACCGCAATGGATAAAGGACCAGAAGAAGTAGCGTCTATTTGTAGCTTTTGTAGTCGCATGAAGAGAGGCCGTATATATGCCTGTGCAAGAAAGAATGGATATAACGTTATTGCGTTGGGTCAGCACTTAGACGATTTAACGGAAAGTTTTCTGATGTCGATTTTCCACAACGGACTTCTGAGAACCATGAAAGCATGTTATGTGGTCAAGTATGTGTTTCAGTATATTTTAATTTCATGAGGCTTTGCCGCTAATTCTGTTTGGGACAGCTGGTGTAACTTGATAATGTAATCTTGAATTATTACAGGGAGGGAGATTTGCGCGTCATAAGACCTTTCGTAAATACGAGAGAAAAGGCTTTACGAGACTTTGCAGAAACCAAAGGTCTTCCAATCATTCCTGAAAACTGTCCAGCTTGCTTTGATGCTCCTACAGAAAGACATCGAATTAAGCAACTGCTTGCTCAACAAGAAATTTTATTTCCTAAAATTTACGACAGCCTTCGAAGTGCTATGCAACCTTTAATGGCTGTTAAAAAAACAGGCGTGGAAACAAAGAAGAATGTCGATAAAAATTTGTTTGACCTTAATAGTGGTGATAATTCTGAGGGTGAATGTATTTAAGTAGATAGAAATATTTAAAATACAAATGTTTATTGTATAAGGTGAAGAGATGAAGCTGAATCGGGCCGAGTTAGTGTGATTTGAAAATATTGTAAAACAAAACAACAAGGTGCATAAAATCATGTCTTCGAAATAGAAAACTATCGTTAAATACTTTATGCCTTGGTGTATACTGTTGTTGAAGAACTGCGTCTCTTAATGTTCTTTTGTTAATTATGTACTTGATATCTATTTTCGCAAATTGGTTGACGACTTCGGTGTGCAACCCATTTAATCCGTAAATGTTCGCTTTGCGCAAATACTCCAAACCTAAAAAGTACCATTCAAAATTTATCATTCGCTTATTAGTTAGTAATTGCATGTAATACTTTGATCGAGAGAATATCGTTCACAGCGAGATGAGCGAAATAGAAGCTACTGTACGAGATCTTATATTATTCTGACATGGTTTGTATTGAAAACCGTGGAACACCATATTTATACATTGCTGATTTTGTGAAATTATCAATCATTTTGTGATTTCAAAGAAAATTATTATTGTTATGATGATAGCTTCGGCTTTGATTGTGAATTTTTACTTGAATAGTATTTAAAATAAATTTGTCGGGATATTGTCTTTGGTTAATCAGCTCAGCTGTTCGTCGTCATCTAGTAATAAAAATTATTTTCCCATTTTGATAACTTCGGTTACTCTCATGTCTTAACGCATCAGATTCGGACACTTCGAAAATGCTTATAATTACACCAAACTAATCGGATGAATTATTCTTGATTTATGAAAAGGCATGTTCTTTGCCTACTCCCGGCTGAGCAAAGTGATTGGCTTTTACAAGTATTTGCAAGCATCAATCTAAACTAAGTCAAGGACTCAAAGTTGATCCTGGATCAGTTTCCTGAAATTGGGAATCGCATTAGTAATCCATAGAATACATTTTGATGTCATGCTTAGCACAAGGGCTTTCAATTTATTTCGATCGAATAACAGTCCTGCATGTAAATATTTGTGAAGTACATCACGAATTGCAAGTACTTTTTCGTAAATCTGTGGCAGAACTACAGTAAAAGTGGTAAGCATCTTGGAAGCAATCCTTAGCAGCCATACGAAATTACGAACAACGATGTAAAACAAATAAAGTCATAGTTTATAAAACGCGCATCTACCCAATACCAGAAATAACAAAATTGTAGTATCCCTACACGTTCTTACGTTACTGATCAATGAGTACATGTAACATAATAGTACACAATATTAAAAACGTCGCTCTCAATGCTTTGAATGCAATTTGTAATAATTTCGTTTATTTAGCGATTGTTCGAAAATGAAAGTTCCTGTCTAAAGCTATATACTCTTACTCACCAAGTATTCAACGACGTTGAATCAACGTACTTAATTTAATCGTATGCGGAACTGTTGACTCATTGTCAGACCAATGCAGTAATTGTGTAAATTCTAAATATGCAGCCTCTACATGGATAGCATACGCCAACATGCATTGATTCAATGATTCGAAATAAAAATAAGGCAACATAATTCAAGAGTATACTTAAGTATGAAAAATGTAGTAAGTATACTTATACAAAACTATATCAGCATTGAAATCCTTTCCCTGATAATGGGTGTTAATTAATGTAGTTAAATGCACATTTTCTGTAGACGTCCTGACGATATTATTTTGCTCATATTTGCTTCACATTCAAGTTTGCCCTAAAATGTTTGAACAATCTGTTTTTAACAAGGTGTCAAATACAATTCATTTTTCCATATTAAACCATTTAGAAATTGTCATTTGGCAGACAACCAATAAAGAGCGCATACTAATTACAGCTGACATCTTCGCATGGAATTTTTTCTTATTTACTTACTACTGTAAGAAAACTTTTCCCAAGTTGACATTTCTACTTACATTCCCAATCATGGCAAAAGAGATACATATATTTCCAGTTTTTTTTTCCTCAATTTTTTTTTTGCGTTCAAAGGTCCCATCAGATTTCGGGGAATATTTTGTAGGACCATGGACGTACATATGGGAGAGAGTTTAAGTGTACTTATGCTTTTTTTTAAGAGGCACTTTAACGAAAGATGAAGTATATTCAATAACAAACAGAGGTTTATTGATATCGTTCCTGTTAAGTAATAACCTCTTATTTGAGTATGTGCCTCCATTGCTACTCGTTGCCAGAAGCAGCTATGGATATTAGCAAGCTGCGAAATTTCCCATTGCTAATAATTGTAAAATTGCTACTAAACACACTCTCTACAATTTTAGCAGCTAGCGGAAAATAGACGAATCTAGCCCGAAGAAATACCAGCACATTACAATACTCCTCCTGTCCTCGTACATTTATGCATGCAATGCATCCTACCATGCAAGAAAATATTTCCCTTGTAACTCTATAAAATATTTCTGCAATCCTCGACGGCATTTATAATACATACAATAAATTTAATGTTCTCCGTTTCTCTGGTTGGAGTCATAAATTCCAGGGAGTCATTTATTCACAATAAATTTTGGGAGTACTTTAAAATAAATGTTTGAAGTTTGAAGACCATTTTAAAAATACTATTTTTTTTGTTTATACCAAACCCCAACCATGCAGGAGAGAGGCAACGGAGTGAGCCAAATATGCCATTGCAATTTTTTATAATAGTAAAATCCTCTGATGTTAAATCATAACCGAATAAAAATAATTCATCTGGTGTGATTAATACTGGACGACTTGCCAAAACTATATGTTGACTGTGAGTCGGTCGTCCTCGGAAGTGTATACAGTACACATTGAGAGAAAATATTCGATAGAGGATAGAGAATTTCAATTTTAAGTCAATAGGAAAATTCGATCTATACATTTACATAATACCTCACCCACGGTATTTCTTCCGTTCCTCCATCCAATGCAAATATATTTACGTATATACCCTCCTATTATTCCTCTATCGAAACTTATTATCCCTCACTTCGGTAGTCCCAAGGAAACTCCTCTCCTAAAAACTTGCATTCAATGGCCAGGGCATAGGGAACAAAAGAATCCCGATGGTATATCAAATATTCCATAAATATCCCTAAAAACCAAACACATTGAACCTACATTTTGTGAACATACTTTGAAAAAATTGTCTCCCCGCACGAACACTTGAACAATTACTACTCCACAGTGTACATCAAAAGTAACTATGTAAACCAATCCATACGTGAGTACTCACACGTCTATACGTCAATTCATTACAGTGAAAGAATACTCCGATGGAGCATTTTATCTGAGTAGGTCAATGTTACACACATAAGATTCAATGCCAAATACCACACAGCATGTTTGCCACTCAAAGTCTTTTCCCATGCTTTCTTCCTCACAGAAAAATCTATCACCCTATAGGTTTCCACAGTTCCAATTGTCTGAGGATTATTATGCCAGGACTGTCCAAATACTTGGACAATTTTATTGATCGTATAAATGACTACTCAAATTTAAAAACAGTATTTCCTGTCCCATTCCATAACCATAAGTGAAAATACAATGGATCATTCCAGACCGTGACGAAAGCTCCCGACCCTGTCGTCTCCAACTTCATATGCTATAAGTACATTGAATGCTAAAGTTAAATATTTCAGTATATGCCAGTTTATTATTTTTTTAAATCAATTATTATTATTGAATCCAATTCACCCACCAGGTTTCAACCCTACCGCACTTTCTCCATCCCCAAGACCACCTTTCTCTCTCGTCCAAAATTTCCCCATCGAAATGCATCTGCGAAATCCATCTCCCCTCACCTCTATAGGCATGCCATAGATGGGAAATCCAAGGAAGATATTTCTCATTTCTATATTTCCCAAAGTATATACCTCCACCAAAAATAATTTAATCTGTCAAAAGCATCATATGCAAAAATTCATCAAGTTGTTCATCTCTGGAAAGTTTCCTATCCCATTTCCTTCCTTTTAAAAATGACTGTATATTTCCTAGCACTTGTTAGTGTAGGATCTAGCAAGTGGATTTGAAATTCAGAAACTAATTTCTAGAAAAATTCCATTGATTTTTGGGGCATTGAAATTGTCACTAATGAAGGCTGTCCGTACGCTTGGTTCGTAAAGACAATTATTACAGAAGTACGTTACGTTGGAGTATACGGGGCCGCCGGAGAGTCAATGCGAAAAATCCTCAGATCCAGTGTTGGGCTTGGGAGCTCTATACAAAAGTGTAATCGTGTAAATGGTAAAGAGGTGGATTGAGCATTTGAATTTCTGAAGACAGTGGATGTCCCCAATGTTTACAATATGATCGTACGAGATCCTGCAGAGATGATGATCTTCTCAAAGGAGAGAAATATAACGGGGAATTGGAAATTGCAATGTAGGAAGGAGGTTAAAGTTTCCAAGTGTCTCTATCTGAGGAGCCTGACAGCGGTTTAGGAGCGGGGACCACCCATATAGTCAGAGCCAGTCCACTATATAGCATCAACTCTCCGACCATAGGATCGAGAGTAGTCCATTGCACTATACATACACCGCATCATCAAGGGGGAAGATGCTCCATGAGAAGTTTCCTAAAAATTGTCTAATCTCCTAAAAATGCTCCTATGCTCCCCTCCCCCTGAAAGGGGTTGATCCCACAATAAATCTCCACACAACAAGCAAGACCCAAACTATACTCCGTTCAACCAGAAGTCCATGGGCTCTTCAAAGTCCGTCAGTCATAGGTCCATTCAAAGAGCGCCATCACGTCTCACAAGGTGTTCCGCTATATACACTCCTTGTCTACATTTTTTTTTAGCAGCGTTGACATTGTCAAAGCCCAACATTTAGAATTTTGCGACGCTGCTGATTACCACCGGTAGAGTACTTTCATCCCATTCATTCATCAGGTCTCTCTCCCAGGACGTACATACCAGTCCGGAGTCTCACTCATTAGCCCATCGCCTCATACGTCCTCAACAAATATGCTGTAGCCCGACCCCGCACTCCGCACAACAACACACAGACAACACTACTCTCAGTATCCCACAGTACATACACACTACACATATCATACATACAACTGGCTAATCCTCTGTAACCTCACTCTCGCACACAGCCTCACACTCCAAAAGCAGTGTCATACACACACACACACACACACTTCGAAACAACCCCATAGATTTAAAAAGTAACCATACTTTTAAAGCAGCCTCATTGAGCCAACCTCATATCCTTCGAGAGCAACCTCAACCTATCATATACACCTCTCACGAGCAGCCTCACACTTTCAAAGCAGCCTCCCAAAGCAAGGATTATACAGCCTCAGACAAAAGTACCCATATAGAGGAGTCAGAGGCAGAGAGCCGTCTATGCATGAGAGTCTTTACCTCCGAGACATTAGACAAGCGGAATAAAGATGCAGATACTGAAAGGTCCCACGGTTCCACAGGAGTCTCCCTATCTTCCCATATAGCCATAGCCCGGCACACTAAAAAGAGCACCGTCCCAACCCAGAGAGGGTTTCTCCGCTACCCTTTAAGGCAACCTCACATAGCCTCCCTGCCTGCGTCCCATTTGAACGCTCTTAATAAATCTATCGCGACCAAAACTCCAACGAACGGTATATAGCATATAGACCATCTCAATCTCAACGTCCTCAACAACCCATACACATTTACACACACACAAGCTCCTCTCATAGCATCTTCCCTATACTCACCTTTTTCACGGAGTTTCAAAGTAGTGTTGTCCAGTCTTGAGTGAGAGTTTGAGACTGAGTGGCAAATCGAAAAGACTGACTCTTAAAAGACTGAGACTGACTTTAAAAGAAGGCGTTTTTTGAGACTGAGACTGAGTGAAACTGTTACATTTTGTAAAAAGACTGACTGAGACTGATAGAAAGACGCATGTATACAACGCGCGTATACAATATTAAGCAATTTTAAATTTTCGCGCCATTATTAAAGCCCAAGGATGGAAATTAGCGCCATTTTGTATCCTTGGGGACTGAGTGGGAGTTTGAACCAAGACTTTCCTTGGGACTGAGACTGAGTTGGACTGATATGCTTAGCATAAAGACTGACTGTAAGTAATACTGACTGTAAGTAAAAGACTTTAAAAAACTGAGACTGATAAACTTCAAGACTGGACAGCACTATTTCAAAGCTATATCGTGCATACAGGTGCAGGCTCCCTCCGTGCATACTCCACTACTACTACTGTACTCGTTAGTACTGTCCTTTTCCTTTACTACACACACGCACGCTATAATGCTCCATCCCATTTAATTTAACAGGAGTCGACGGAGTCTGTACTATAATGTGCAATGTATTGAGTACGTATACGGAGTCATGTCAGACGTTTAAGAGTCAGGATCCTTCCAGTGTGTATGTGTGTGCATATACGTGCGGCACTCTCCGTGTGAAGCCAGCTGTTTAAGTACATGAGGAGTCGGTTGGCTCTTAGCCGTGTGCCAGTGGATGGTACACCAGTAGTAGGAGCTTGTAGTGTGTAGTAGTGTGTAGCTTTTGTGGGTAGTAGAGTCGGAGAGCTAAGTAGTAAGTAGTAAAGTAGTCGCGTGTGTGTATATAGTGAGTGAGTGTGTATAGTGTGTGTGTGTCTGTATATAGGGACAGTGGGGATTGTAGAGGAGAGCTTTGGAGTTCGTGTGGAAGACTCGTACACTGTAGGGAGAGACGGAGCGATAGCCGTAGCCGTACTATAGCGACGGCAATTGGGACTTAGCGAGGAGCAGCACACAGTGTGTAAGCATAAGATAGCGAGAGAGAGAGAGAGTTGGAGGAGAGTTTAGAGTTTACTCCGAGAGCAGAGTATAAGTAAACGTTAGTCCGTGTAGGGTATACGGTGGTAGTGTGTACGCTATATACTAGTAGTAGGTAGGGATACTTGAGAGTTTTTTTTTCTTCTTCCTCTCTTTTTCCCATACAGCATATATAACTATTTATTACATTCGAGAGACGAGCTAAAGCTCATGGGTAGAACAAGTGAAGTAGTGAGAAGGCATAGAGGGGCGGACTAAGGGTGGCATTTGCAACTCCCCCCGGACCCACGTGACAAGTGAAAGCCATTGGAGTTCGTGTTAGCAACGAAGGGTGGAGAGACCTCAGACCACCAATAGTCCAAGACTTTTTAACACAACGTAGGAAAGAAGTTGAGAAACGCCATTTTGGATTATGTTTGTAGGCCCGAAACAACTCGAAGAAGTCAGGTAAACTTTAAGTAGATAAAAATTTTGTCTGTCGTTTTAGAAATTTTTTTTGGCCGTCTAAAATCTAAAATTTTATATAAGGCGATAATGAAGTGAGGATGGCAGATCAGTTAGAAGGGCCGCCGTCAAAGCGACCCCGACTCAACGACCCGCTTACATCTCCTACTGACAACCAAGGTAAATTTAAATTGTTGTTTTTATTGAAAATATTTGAAATAATCGAGTTGAAAAAATTTTTTGTCGGCTTGGGAAGACTCCTGAGACTTTGAGGGAGGGAGAGGGGGAGGGAGGGAAATTCTAGGAAAATTCCTTCACTTCCAAATATTAATTGACAATTCCCTGTCAAAACCTGAATTTTGGTTTGTGATGTGTGTTGGGGTTATGGAGGATACATGTTGTTGGTTGAAGAGACATTTCTCTATGTCCAGGGATTTCAAGAAAAAAAAAATTCTTTAGGGGGGACAGGACTTGGGTAAATTTTTTTTTTAAGGGGATCTTTGAACAAATAATTATTTTGAAGGGGATTTGAAGGGATAATTGAAATTAAGAGAGCACATGTTAAATTGAATTATACAAAGCGGCGAAGTGGCGGGTAATGAACTCACTTAGTAAACAAACATTAACCTTAGATTTCTATCAAGAAATTTATTTGGAGTTAATTTATTTTAGTTTGAGGATTATAGGTTTTTAGGGTGGGAAGTGTGAAGTGCGGGCTTGTTTTTCCCATTTTAACGGACAAGATTTATTTTTCGGGGGGTGGTTTCACTCTCATCACTTTGACGTTCCAAAAGAAGAATTTTGAAATTGAGGAAAATTTTTATTTTTCAACTGTGATGGTTTGGGGGGATTTAGTGTGGGGGATTGAGTTGTGATGATACTACAAGTGGGTTTGTAAATATCATTGAAAATTGTGATGCGCGCAAGGTTTTTCCCGAGGTTTTTGGAATTTCCTCAAGTGACTTAAAAATCAAGATGGACTTAACTCATTGTGTGTGGGGTAATTTCTTGAATAAGTGATAGGGAACCAGTGAATATTGATTGGAGAAGAACTGATTGTGTGGGGAAATGGGGATTTTGAAGACTTTAATTTACGGGTGGAGTGATGGGATTGACTGGACGTTTTGAGACGGTGTTCTGTCATAATGGAGTATAGAATTGAGTGTGTTGGTTGTTGAGTTGGATCGTAATAGTGTTTCATTTTTTTGAAAATAGATCCGTATAGGAACGAGGATTTTGACCTCGAAAAACATCTTCCAGATGAGTTAGACTTTTTACAAACCGGTCCATCATGGGGTTTGGATCAGGCACCTCCTGCTCCTCAGCAGCCACCTCCGGGTATTGTTATTGCAACCCCACAACCGTTGCCAAATCAGCAACAAAAATTTCCCCTCCAAAATGGGGAGGCGACTTCCCAGTCTCAATCAACGATTCTGCAGGTGAGTGTCGTTATTAATTTTTTTTTTAGATATTTTCAGCAGTGCTGTGAACTCGAAGTCAGTTAGATTGTCATCTGAGAGGACGTTCTGACAGTGTCCAGTGGAATTAATTATTGGTTTTCCATGTAGGGAATGATGGCGAAGAACAATGTTATACTAAATAAACAACCAGTTATGAATAATAACATGATGATGACGAAAATGGTTCCAAATGGTCCAATGAGTATGGTAAGGAGTATGCGAAATCAACAAATGGGATCTATTACTCCAGGCATGGGTGCTCAGCGGATCCAGGTAATTAAATAGTTATCAGTAAAAACTTAGAATGAGGAAGCATTTCATAATAAACCTGTTAACTATAATAGGGTTCTATCCAATCGATGAATTCATCGTATGCGTTTACTGGAGGAACAAGTGGACCAGCAATACAACGAATTTTACAACCCTCAATCGGTGGTATGCCATCAGCACCGATGCAGCCTCCACCTCGCTATCCTGCTGATGATTTTGTGCCCCAGAATCCTCCACCAAATGTGGTCGTATCAACAGCTATGCAGACGGCCCAGCAACCCCAGATAAGTGGCGTGGTTGCTCCCCCACCAGGCGTATCTTCATTGGGGAACACTTTGGTGAACACTTCGTCAGCATTAAATGTAAATGTGAACAATGGAATGAGTAACACCGTGCCATTAGTTCAAGCAGGAGCTGTGAATCCAAACCAGGTTTTACCCCAACCTGTCGTGGGGCCAGCAGGTCAGATAAATCCAGCACCTCCCCAACCCACAGCTCCTCCACCTGCTTCCAATGCTGATCCTGAAAAAAGGAAACTCATTCAACAACAACTAGTTCTTCTATTACATGCTCATAAGTGTCAGAGACGTGAAAGCCAACCTAACGGAGAGCAAAGACAGGTATGTTTCTTTCAGAAAATATTTAGCACATACTGATTCTAACTGTTTTTAACGTTACACAATTTTTGAAAATTTTATTACAACAAACATTTCATTGCAGCAGCGATTTATCATAATAGTTAACAAGTTAATATTATAGTATTCTAGAGTTGATTTTGTATTTTCGATTTAATTTATTGTGGTAATTTTGATACTTTTAGTGTACTTTACCTCACTGTCGCACGATGAAGAATGTGTTAAATCATATGACCACGTGCCAAGCAGGGAGAAACTGCACAGTGACACACTGTTCTTCATCTCGGCAAATTATTTCCCACTGGAAACATTGTTCGCGCCCGGATTGCCCTGTGTGCTTACCTTTGAAACAGGCTGATCGCAATAGAGTGAATGTCAACGCTAACCAGCCAAATCAGCCAGCTCCGGTGGGCAATGCAGGTCCTCAGCACAGTCCCAATCCAGCTTCCAATGTGAATAACGCTGAATATAAACGAGCGTGTGATGCACTAGGTAAGCTGAAAGTGAACATAATCAAAAATCGTTGAAATTAGACTTTTACAGTCCAGTTACGATGATAGGATCTGTTTTTAGTAAGAGGACTGGCTTTCACGGCATAATGTAGGGAGGTTCAAAACTTGAATCGAATTAGATTTGCGCTAAGATATTTTTGAATCTGCATTTTGTGGAAATTACTTTTAGGTATGATGGATGGATATATTTTTGTTTTGGTACATTGTCATAAGAAGAGCATATTTTTCATAAGTTACGGAATTAACAAAGACAATTTATTCGGCAGGTATCTCATGTCCACCAAGTTCTATGCAGAATCCCCTTTTACCAGCAACTGCAAATAACACTATAAGACAGCCGAGGCCGCTGGCGACGCCTCAACCATCGCAACCACCTGCTCCACCTTCAACGCCTTCTCCTAGAGTAAGATCAGTTTCTCCGCAACCTCAGTCTGTAACTAATGATGGAAGTGCAAATTCTCCTCTCTTCCCTGGTGGAGGGAATCCTAATCCTAATATTGTACTTGGTCTCGATGGAAGTGGAATACATCCACCGACTAGCACGTCGGGTATAACAGCCTCTCCCGTGCAAGGCACTAAGGAGTGGCATCAATCTATCAGCCCTGATCTCAGAAATCACCTTGTTCATAAATTAGTGCAAGCTATTTTCCCATCACCTGATCCTGCGGCAATGCTCGACCGTAGAATGTGCAACTTAGTCACGTATGCAAAGAAAGTTGAGGGTGACATGTACGAAGCGGCTAACTCTAGGTCAGAGTATTATCATCTTTTAGCAGAAAAAATTTATAAAATACAAAAAGAATTAGAGGAAAAACGACAAAAGAGGAAGGAACAAGCGCTTCTCAACCAAGGTGGTACTATTCACAAGCCAGGCAGTGCAACCCCTACAAACCAACAGCCGCCACAGCCGATTCCAAGGGCATCAATAATGACTAATCCAATAAATCCTACTCAGGCTTCTTTGCGGCCACCTACACCAATCAGTCGACCTCCCTTCGCAGGAGCTCCAGCACCATTAACATCGCCCATAGCATCAACAAACTCGTTGCCTCAGCCTCAGCAACCTTCACCTAATAGTATTCAAACTACTGTTACATCGTCTGCTCAGCAGTTTCCAATGTTTCAGCAACAACAACAGCAGCCGCAGCAGCAGCCTCAACAACAGCAACCGCCGCAGCAGCCTCAGCAACAGCAATCAACTCAGCAGCCGCAACAGACTCAACAACAATTTGAGATACTTAAACAACCTCCGTCAGTGCCCACTCAGCCCCCGACACCTTTATCTCAGCCTCCCGTAAATAATCGACTCTCCTTCAATGGCACTGATCTGGATAACTTAGGTTTGGGTAATCAGTCATCGTCAATGTCTGATGTGAGTCAAGCTGAAACGGTAGAAATCAAAACCGAAATACTGAGTATCCCTCCGTCTGAAGTTAGTGAAGGAAAGCAGGAGCCAAGAAACGGGGAAACGAAACCAGAAATTCGTACTGATATTACTTCTGAAGAAACCATGTTGATAGAGCCTCCGAATACAACTATTGTTAAGAGTGAAATAAAAGAGGAAACGTCCAGTCCTATGTCCACTGCCAGTACTTCCGAGTCGATAGATGCCGGAGTGCCGAGTGCTCCTGGTACAAAATGTGAACCTCCTGCGACACCAGCACCGGTTACGCTTCCTCCGCCAGTTGCGGTTCCTTCTGCTCAGCCCTCCCCATCTCCTGGTGTGTCTTCTTCTGAGAAGAAGAAGAAGTGCCTCTTCAAACCGGAAGAACTGCGGAATTCTCTGACGCCAACCCTTGAAAAATTAATTCGGCAGGATCCTGAATCGATTCCATTCAAGCAACCTGTGGATCCCCAAGCTCTAGGAATCCCAGACTATTTTGAAATAATTAAGAAGCCCATGGACTTATCCACAATCAGAGGGAAATTGGAAAAAGGAATGTATTCTGATCCATGGGAATATGTTGACGATGTCTGGCTAATGTTTGACAATGCTTGGCTTTATAATCGTAAGACTTCCAGGGTGTATCGTTACTGTACAAAACTGGCAGAAGTGTTTGAAGTTGAAATTGACCCGGTGATGCAGAGTTTAGGATATTGTTGTGGGCGTAAGTATGCTTTTAACCCTCAGACATTGTGTTGTTACGGTAAGCAGCTATGTACCATTCCAAGGGACGCGAAATATTACTCGTACCAAAACAGATACACTTACTGCCAGAAGTGTTTCAATGATATTCAAGGTGACACAGTCACCCTCGGGGAGGATCCTACGCAACCTCAAGCGAGTATTAAGAAAGATCAATTTGTGGAAATGAAGAACGATCATTTAGAACTAGAACCTTTTGTAGAGTGTAATGATTGTGGTCGGAAACTTCATCAAATCTGCGTTCTACACATGGACTGTATTTGGCCACAAGGTTTCACTTGTGATAATTGTTTGAAGCAAAACAACTCGAAAAAGAAAGAAAATAAGTTCAATGCGAAGCGGCTCCCCGTAACTAAGTTGGGAACATATATAGAAACGCGAGTGAATAATTTCTTGAAGAAAAAGGAGGCTGGAGCTGGAGAAGTTTACATTCGTGTTGTATCATCTTCGGAGAAAGTCGTAGAAGTTAAAGCGGGAATGAAAAATAAATTTGTACATTCGGGTGATTTACACGAAACTTTTCCTTATAGAGCAAAAGCGCTATTTGCATTTGAAGATATTGATGGGACCGACGTCTGCTTTTTTGGAATGCACGTTCAAGAATATGGATCAGAGTGTCCAACGCCTAATACGCGAAGGGTGTATATTGCATATCTCGATTCAGTGCACTTTTTCAAACCTAGACAATTTCGAACTGCCGTTTACCATGAGATTCTATTGGGTTACCTGGAATACGTTAAGCAATTGGGATATACTATGGCTCACATATGGGCATGTCCACCTTCCGAAGGAGATGACTATATCTTCCATTGCCACCCCCCTGATCAAAAAATTCCTAAACCGAAACGACTTCAGGAATGGTACAAGAAGATGCTAGATAAAGGCATTATTGAAAGGATTGTACTCGATTATAAGGTATTAAATTTTAATTATGCATTGGTCTCCATGTCATAATTCGTCGGAGTGCTTCTAATATATAATTATTGTAATATGACTTGATTTCAGGATATATTAAAACAAGCTGTGGAAGATAACCTAACTTCTGCGGCTGAATTGCCCTATTTTGAGGGAGATTTTTGGCCCAATGTATTAGAAGAATCGATTAAAGAATTAGACCAAGAGGAGGAAGAGAAGCGGCGACAGGCGGAAGCTGCAGAGGCAGCAGCTGCTGCTGCCGCTGCTAGCACTGTATGTTGGCCAGAAAATGTGATTAGAAAAACAGTTTATTTCCCCTTTATTTTTCACAACTTTTTAAATAATGTTTTTACCATTTGATAGTCCGCAAAATTAATTTTGCCTCTTTGGCGTTTTTCGTTTTGCAGGAGGAAATGGAAGTTGCTGGAGATGGTAAAAAGAAGGGACAAAAGAAAGCGAAAAAGTCCAATAAGTCTAAAGCAAATCAACGTAAAAATAACAAAAAGTCAAACGCACCTCAAACTGGTAACGACTTGTCAACAAAAATATTCGCAACGATGGAAAAGCATAAAGAAGTTTTCTTCGTTATTCGGTTACACTCTGCTCAGTCGGCTGCCTCTTTAGCAGTAAGTAAAATTTTGTTTCGTCAGTCTCTCGCTAAGAAAAATGGTTGTATAATCGGCAGTTGAAAATCCATGAACTTAAACATGTAACCCTACAGATTGTTAGCCTAAAAGAGGATGCTACTCGAATTGGTTAGGAAATATTCCCTGTGATTACTAATACCTTAGTCATTTTTACTGGAGGAACCGTAAGTTCCCTTGGTTTTATGTCACGTTAAAACTGTAAGGATCGTAACACCACACCTAAGCCGCATGAAAGCTTAGCCGCAACATTACAGTTTGTGAATCCAAGTTTTGTCAGGTCTGAACTAATTTGAAAGAAATCTAGTTCACAGAAAAACTAATATATCTGACGACGTTAATGATATTTCGAACTAGATATGCATGTATAGGTATTTTAGGAACTTGATTTTGTACACTGTGTTGACAGACAGTAGTCAACCGAATCGACTCCTGATGGCTTAAAATCAAATTCACAACTTGTGGGCGCGGTTTGCTTAGTACTATATGTACTCATTGTTACAATCAAATCGTGCATATACCAATAAGTAATGCTGTTGACATTGGCGGGTATGTCAACTGAGGCAAATGTGTTGAGTTATTTGTATCATCTAAATATTTACGTAAACGGGAATTGTTTGTTAGTTTGTTGGAAATTAATGCTACATCTGACAACAAGTAATGGCTCACATTTGTGCTCTGTTATTGAAATCGGTTTCATGCAGATCATTGTGTTGGTGGCTGCCTGCTTAGCAGACACGAACTTTATCATCTGGTTAAAATGATTCGAAGTGCTTTGATATTATCTGTATTAACTGTTGGTAATGCAGATAATTCAAATCACATAATTTCTTAATTCCCCTTCTAATTGAGTTGAATGTTTCTCCGTAGCCACTAAAAGTCATGAGTGGGTCACCGGATTGTCGACAATGGATTATTTTAAAATGATCGAGTTTTACATATCAATTTTTATTTTTATTAAACAGTCTATTCAAGATCCAGATCCGTTTATCACTTGCGATTTGATGGACGGAAGGGATGCATTCCTCACTCTAGCTAGGGATAAGCATTACGAATTTTCATCCTTAAGGAGAGCTAAGTTCTCAACAATGGCTATGTTGTACGAGCTTCACAATCAAGGCCAAGATAGATTTGTGTACACCTGCAACAACTGCAAAAACCACGTGGAGACCAGGTAATAATTGTACACGTATGATTTTTAAGTTGCGAATGATCTGTGTCTTGGGCCGTATAATTGAAATCGATGTTTTATTTATTAGATATCACTGTACTGTATGTGATGACTTCGACTTATGTGTGGGCTGCTTCCAAAAGACAGGACATCCGCACAAAATGGATAAGCTTGGTTTTGATCTGGATGATGGGTCCAGTGCTTCACCAAGTGATCAGAAACAGAATGATCCTCAGGAAGCTCGAAAATTGTCGATTCAGCGGTGCATCCGAAGTCTCGTTCATGCTTGTCAGTGTAGAGATGCAAATTGTCGTCTACCATCCTGTCACAAAATGAAGCGTGTAGTTGCCCACGCTAAGGTAATTAGTATTAGGGCGTGTATGGTTAAATTTCGTAGTCGTTTTAATATTTGTAATATGTTGGAAAAATTCTATTGTGTGCTCAAATTTATTCGCTTAATTAATCTCAAATGGGGAAATATTCTACATTAATTTTTATTTCCCGAATGTAGGTTTGTAAGCGGAAGACCAATGGAGGATGTCCTATTTGTAAGCAGCTTATTGCCCTTTGTTGTTACCACGCTAAACATTGTACGGAGGCAAAGTGTCCGGTCCCGTTTTGTGCCAATATTAAGCATAAACTAAGGCAGCAACAAGCTCATCAACGATTGCAACAAAATCAGCTCCTAAGGCGTCGAATGCAAATGATGATGCAAATGGGTGGAACTGCAAATGCAACTCCCGCTGCTCCAGCCACAACTGCTCCACCTGCTCGACCTGGGCCATCTACACCTCAGGTACTTTCCAAGAACTTGTAGAATAACTTTGACACTTGAATACTCGTGTATACTGGTTGGTTGACTGACACCAATTTGGATGCACACATGATGAATGTATTAAACCATAATTTCACTCAGTTATCAGAAAGCAAAGCATGGTAATATAAAATCCAGGTTTTCATCGTGCATTATTTTGAATTCAAATGAAATTCTATATCAACAGCCGATTCCGGGAAATATTACACCCCAGTTATCCAATATTGGTGGTAAACCTGGTGGAGGAGCTCCTTTGGCTGCATTGCAGGTAAATGTGGGTTCTTATTCGTATATTTCTGGGTTGGATGCTAAAATTGTTGAATTGCATATTTTTTCACATTTTGGGGTAGTTAGTGTAGTAAACTTGTTTGACTTCAATAAAGTTATATTGTTGTTCCTACTTAATTTTTTCGCTACTTTGTGGTATGAATGTTCTTAGTTATTTAGTGCGCATTAATAACTACTATTGGGGAAAGACTGCTTCTGTGTATGCTTTGCTGCGAGTGAGAAATAATTGTCAGTTGTAAAGCCTTGAAAGTTTTTTAAATTTGTTTTTATTGTTCTCTTTCAAAACAGTACCGCAGATCGGTGCTGGTTTGTAATGTGTGTATATATCAATGACAGCTCTTAGCACTCATTCTCCTTTAATTAATATTTTAAACCTTTCTGTTGATATTGCATGAAAAGTTCGGCTTCATTTGGACAATGAAAAATAATGAAGCATTGCGTTTTTTGACTTTTATTTATGTTGTATTTGTATGTAGTATTAAGGCAACAAAGCATGGAAAGTTTATTTTAAATGAAAATTTGCTTTTTCCATCTGACAAGATTCGCAAAAACAAGATAACAGTAATAGTTACGATTATATGTAATTCCTTTCCGGTGTTCTGTAGATTTTATTTGGAAGTCTTGCCTTTTTATGCTTTAGTTGAAAGTTTGAAAGCTATATGAATAAGGATATTTAGTGTAGATCAGTGATCCATAACTAGGATAAAACGATAAAATACTCTCAACTAGTTCTCATTAATGAACATTTATTGAATTATAAGAACAAATTTTAAACTGAAGTTTGAATAGAAGGAGAAGGGGATAACTTATTTTATAATTCCAATGTATTGATTGTTTCACTCTTTTTAAAACTCCGTCTGACTCTATTAACTATTGACATCCAACCCCAACGGGCGAATTTCTGAGTATGGATGCGTATTTGGAATACGGTAAAAACTAATAAAAACGAATCAATAACCCTGATCTGCATCGCAGCTATGGGCCCTCTTACCTCGTTTACAATTAAAATACAACATGGCAGATTTCCGGTAAGCGAAATCGAGGAATTCCTGTCCAAAGTTTCCCGAAATTTGCATTCCGATCGTGTGGGTTGAAAGACCCAACTTAATTTGTACTTGTTAATCTTTCCGTGAGCGAGTACTAAACGATGTGATTTTATTGGTATTGTGGTTATTCTTTTCTAGAGCTCCCAGGCATTTTGTAATGAGTTTCTAGGCCGTTTTATAAAACAACTGAATCAGCATTAATCGTTCGTGTACGAATTTCCAAATGGCGTCAGTTGAATCGAACAAGTCAATTCTTGTAAGGAAATTATTCGAATCAGGTGATGAGTAGTATAGAGAAAGATCAGGGAACGGCGGGTGAGATCAGCAGATTATTAGTCTCTGATTGCATGCGTTTGAAACACTCATCACCTTTCAAAATACGTTTGTACTTTATCAGGTAGTACGTAAATTGGAAAGAATTGATGTTTACTTGTGAAAGTATAGATTTACTATTCACACACTAAATAATGAATGTGTTGGACTTTGTATAACGGGACACCTTAATGGTAGTCAAACTTACTTCGGATTAATTAGGTATGTATGTAGTAGTTAATTATTAAATTTAGTGTAACGTGATTGTACTTGCAAGCATGTTAAGATTATTCATTGCTTAAGTTTAATGAAAGCGAAAGAGTGGTTAGTAACTTAATGTAACTATTAATTCATAACTATTATTAGAAACTCTCCCTGACATCCCTTTCTACGGCTTATACTGAATTATATTTGAAAACAAGTATGCTGAAATACTAGATACGAAACAATGGGAACTTCCTTATTTTGTTTCTTGTTTTCATAGTTTGAATGGTTCTGTATATTCTGCCTTTGCAAATTATAATATTTTGATTCTAAACAAAGTTTTGGGGATTTCTCAGTTTTCAATTAAGAAATGTTTGTAGATAACGCTTGAAACAGTGCATGATTTGTTTGCTCATCAATATGACTATATTGTGTAAACTATTATCTAGTTTTCTCTCATTGTCAGTTAAAATGTGTAACTTTTTCTTCTTTAAATGTTATGGTTAATAAGTGATTTTGTCGTCCTGTGTATTGCTTATGTAGTTGGTTTGCTTGCTTTGGCACGCTTTGCGGTAAAGGGCTGAATCCGTGGCATGGATAATTTAGGGTTTACTTATTTTGTATGTTTAAAACACTTAGGCTGCTCGGCAAGTCCAGGAAGAAGTTGCTAGACAACATGCTCAAGCAATAGCTCCTAGCAATATGCAACCGGTACCTCAAACGCAACAATCACATCAAAATCCAGGTCATCAGCAGCATTTGATGCAGCCTATCAATAATCCTGGTGCACCGACTGGAGTACCGTTTAGAGGGCCCGCTCAGCAAATGAGTCCTACCGCAAGAGCACCTCCTCCTCCTGCACCTGGACCTACTGCTCAGATACGACATACAGGTCTTCCTGGAATGGATCAGATGCCACGGTACCAAGGGATGCCACCCACTAGGCCAGTAAATAATGCTATGCCGGTGCAACAACCCAACATGGGTATGATGCAACAGCAACAGCAACAACAGCAGCCTCAACAACAGCAAGTTCAACAGCCTCAGCAGCAACAGCCAGGTAAGTAGGAATTCGGTGCTTTGTAGATGTTATCCACATTTCTTTCAGACTTCGCGTATAATATTTACAGTCTGGGTAGTGGTAACTTCCTGATAATTAAATTCCATCATTTTACTATAGGCGTAAGCATTCGAAACCAAGTTCGTCCTGTTGGATCTCAACCGGGGCAAGTACCCCAGGGACAAGTACTGCTTCACCAACTTCTCCAGACATTACGGTCACCTACAACTAGTGAACAGCAACAGCAGGTGTTGCAGATTTTGAAGTCAAATCCTCAGTTGATGACTGCGTTCATACGACATAGGCAACAACAACAACAGCAGCAGTTGCAAGCGCAAGCAGCTGCACAGCAGCAGGCTGGTGGTCAGGCAGTCCACCAGCAGGGGCCTGGTCAAAACATCATGCCTTCAGCAGGAATGAATCCTCAGCAACACCAATCTAATATCATTCAAAATCAAGGTAAATACTTCAATGAATGACTAGGTACATTTTATGAACCTATGTCGAAAATTGTATGGTCTTAACATCGAACTGTTTATGCAGGACTAGGGCAACAGAACGTAGGCATGGGTCATCAGCACAATTTGCAGCATTCATCTGTTTCTGCACCGCACACTCAAATGCTAACACCACAGCAACAACAACAGCAGCAGCAATGGATTAGACAGCAGCAGTTGATAATGAGGCAACAACAGCAGCAGCAAGTACTGCCTCAGCAGTCAGTGGGAAGTAATGGTGCTCAAGGCCAGCAGCAGCAGTTCCTAGCCTATCCACAGGGCAACCAAATGGGTGCTAATCAAATTGGAGCGGGCAATCCACAAATGTCTCAAATGCAGGGCTCGATGAACCCGGGCATGGGTAATCAAATGGGCTCAGGGAATGGCTCAACATTGCAGACTCAACTTCAGTCACAGATGTCTCCCATGGGTCAAATGGGAACTCCAAATGTAAATCAGTTAGGTTCTCAGATAAGTAATGCAGCTCTACAATCTCAGTTACAACAACAACGATTCGGGGGTAGGCCAGGATCCTCAAACTCGCCAATGGGCCCGCCTACGCCAGTATCTGGACCTAGTGCTTCTCCTCGGGCGATGCCGACTCCTTCACCTAGACCCCTTCATCCAACGCCTTCACATTCGCCTCATCCTGTGGCAGGTTCGGGAACGCCACAGCTGGACATTTTAGGTCATTCACCACAGCTTCAGCCGGATGATTCTGTGCTTACACCTCAAGAACAATTGTCAAAGTATGTGGAGCAATTGTGACACCATGAGTGATTGTTTGATTCTTGAGTGACGTAGATAAAATATGAGTGAACATAAAACTGAACCAAGTGTACATAATTAATTTACCTGGTAGATTCAATTTTCGTGAAGTTTACAATAAATGTTAAGATTTTTTAGATTTACAGCTAAGAATTCCGTAAGACGAGTATTATGCTAAACAATGTCTTAATCTACCACTTTCGAATAATAGAACATGTGCAATATAATGATAGGCTATAAATAATTAATCATAATTATTATTATTGTTGTTATTTCTATGGAAGTCTGAGCCTGAATTCAGGAACGCCAAAAGACCGGAAGTGTGCGAAAAGCACTCTTTAGATTTGCTTTTAAATTATGGCTTATTATAACTTAATTTAAATGTGTGGACGCGTGGGACGGATTTGTTGTTCTTGAATTCGGTCATCTTAAACGTTTACATATATTAATATGTAGTTCTAGTACATACTTATTGTTGTATAATAATAGTACTATCAGAAAAGATTGATTCATCCAGTTGTAATAAAACAACCCATATTATATTCGAATTGAATCTTCGTTCGCGCGTAGAACTCATTCTGAGAAAATTTTTACTTAGCTTTAACTAGTTAATAATTTACATAGTATCTCATGCATTAACCGCTGGTTGAAGAACTTCACTTTCGTAAAATTTTGATTTAGATGTGCGTAAATGAAACTGCTTTTTATGTTTTTGATTTGTACGAACCTGTTGGTTGAATATGATTTCGTAGTGCAGGATTTGGATACAATGTCGCGGTATGACAGATATTCTGAGTGAAGTATCCCTTATGTATGTTATTGTTGCTGCTGCTGTTGTTGTTGTTAATCGTCTCTGAAAGAATACCGAATACCTTAAGGTTTACCTCCTATTCATTATTAAGCTCCCATTATGATCTAATTAGGGTGCTTTTTGGTTTTTATGTGTTTGATTTATGATTTTTCATGTTACTTAACTGAGCTTTTTAATATTACTTTGTTGTATTTTCACTGCACATAGCTCATTGCCTTAATTGTGAAGCAGAGTTGAACCTTTGTAGAAATAATATCTATTCAGTTAGTGCTAGGAAGGACGTGTTTCCTACTCGTATTTTCAGTACTTCATAAATGCTCTGAAATAAATGAACATTGTTTGTTTCTAATAAAATTATTCTACTTTACTCTACTTTGTTCTTTCTGTTCGCTCACCGAGTGTCAGTAATCTGTTGATTCCCTAACTTATTTCTTCATCTCCATTTCATTTCAATAAGCCTATAACAATCCTACTTTAGCATGTTTACTCACAGTCCGACTTTCACAGTGACTGTTGTCACCGTTTTAAAACATGCATAGCTATCTGCATTATTAGGAATCTATTCCCCTAATTTCGAAGCTGACTAACACTAAGTAGTGATTTAATTAGAACTATTGTTAAGCACCGTACTAACGTATCATTCTGCAATAAGATTTCGGTGTTCATTTGCGCGATTTAAGTTCAATCGATCTTCGTGTTCATCCGTACACGTGTCATTACCGGAAAATGGAAGCACAATATTTCCCAAATGCGTCTTTGACATTCCAGATAATTAATTCTTTTATCGAATCAGCTTCACCGGGAGTTGTTGGATACAAGATAAGTTAGATCGCTCCTAGCCTTTTGGTGTGGGTTCGGGGAACCAAGTGGAAATTTTATTTAGATTATTCACAAAACTTTCTCCAAAATAAATGCTGATTTCATCTCAGATTTTTGCACATTGTAGCTACAAAATGTGACCTAACCTACTAAATTTTTGCAATTTGAGTGTAAAATTTCCTTGAAATATCTACGATAATTTTTTTAACATGGTACATAACGTGTTACTAAAGTAGCACCTTTCTCGCCTCCTATAGAAGCAGGAGGCATTTTGTCGGAGCTTCCAATCAGCGTTGGATTCGCATAATTGAACATGTGTTTTGTCTAAATTAAAAAGTGTGCAATTATTTTAGTGTTTTTATTATACACTAAATTTAAAATTGCAAACGGCATAATTTTGACTTAAGATTAATATTAATTTAACCCAAGGCACTCTCTGTCTGGAACCTCCAATAAAAAAGGATGGAGTATACATTTTTAAATTAGTTCTCCGCTGAATTATCTGCTGGGATTTGTTACCTAAAATAATTCTTCCACATACTCATACAAGCAGGGGTGATAATTACACATTTTTAGATAATTTTTCCAAAATACATGTATTAACCCAGGTTAACACAAACAGCCAAAGCCGTCAAATATTTTATGCAAAGTTGTCATTATTCTCGGGAATTAATTTGGATATTTCGTTACCAAAATGAAATTCATAGGGAAAAAATCATGTTAAGTGGTAGAAAAATTGTACGATGAGCCTACTGCACATGATGCACAATATGAATAAGGTAGGTAAAATATCTGGCAAGATTGCAGGAGAAAGGTTTGGAAAATAAGGGCTATTTGTAGTTCAAAAGATGCGGGAAGGCTGGAACAGTGCCACACAGGTGTCCGCTGAACCAATATAACGTGCGTTCGATATTTTGGCATAATTTTTTTTTGAAATTTTTTTCGAACTCATTTTATGAAAGGCGATATGACTGTAACATGTCTTCGTGAAAACTATTTTGGCTTTACGAAGACTTTACGATTCATGTCTGCATATGAAGAGGTGAGGTGCAAACCAGCATAAGTTCATTTTTTCGAAATTTCATAATAAGTTGCTCTAAAGCAAGGGCCATTTATGGCTAAAATCGGTCATCGAAAGTGGGCGTACGCTAATTGGGCGAAAACAAAATTTGGTGCAAAACGGCATAATAAATCCAAGCGCTTTTTTTGGTTTAAATTGAAGTCTGCAGATCAAGCAACTAAATATTCAGTATTTTACAAGATCCAAATAGTTTGTTACATGTACGAACGGTATTAATATTGTCGTTATTTGTTTTTACTTGCTCACGAGAGCATTACGCTTATTAAGTTTGGTGCAACCTGGAATAAGTACATTTTCCGAAATTTTATTGCCGAAATATCAAACCTTGACTTTTAGAAATTGTGTGGCAATGAAGTTATTACTCTGCAATTTAAATTTACTGTGAGGTTATAGTTCTCAATCGTTTGGGACTGAAACGTTTTTCGTTTCTCCTGTAAAATTTCTTTGCAAAATAGACTTCAGCCGGTTTGTATCTCACTTGAATTCCTTACGAATGGGTTATAAGTATCTGTAATATACAGGAAAAACTCGATATAACGGATGGCTCTACAACGGAAATTTAGTCACACCGGACAGATTTGTTTGTCCGGCTCCCATATAACCAATGCTAAAATTATTGCATACAACTGACATTTTTTATAGCGGACAAATTTTACTGGTCCCCTGGAAATCCGTTATATCGAGTTTTTCCTGTAATAAGGGAACATCTCTCGCGATAAGTTGCGGACTACTGTTTGGTGACGACGATGACAAATAGAATACAAGTAAATTTGGAATTTGCAGAAAAAAGATTTTTTTGTGAAGATGCAACTGATACTATCACAATGAATGATTCTGATAAAACCTTTTCCAGCAAATCAAAAAGTGCGAAATTCAAAAGCCAAAAGTTTAAATGTTTGTGGCGTAGACATTTTCATTAGATACTAGTACCTTTACACAACACAAAATCCAGATTTTAATTTTTTTTTCAAATTTGAATTCGGGTTGTACAGGTTTCGAAAAATACTGAAGCTTATACTGTACCGAGCAAGCCTAGACGAAAGTTGTTGCAAGTACATAATGCACAGATTGTACGGCACGGATACGGTGCCTAATTACACAATACAGATATGAGGCAAAGGTCAATTTCGAATTTGTCAGGATGCCAACATAGAAGTCTTCTGAAAAGACGTCAGGGAAAGCCAATGCATACAGAGTGGGGCAAGATCTACCAACTTTTAAAGGTGTAGCTCAAAAAGTGGAGTCAGCACACAGCTTTAAAGTTAAGGGTTTCAAAAATCGGGTTTCCAAACTAAAATAAATTCACAGGGGATTATTACCAGGCAGCAGGGACTTATTATTAGTTACTATAAATAGATAACAATTTGGGGCAGTTAATTTGATCTTGAAAAGAAAATTAATGTTGTAACATCGTAAATTGTACTACATTTCAAAACTTTGAAAAGCGGTGTTTGGCCATTTCCCCCGAGTTGACCCTAGGGTTTCTACTGGGGACAATTTCGTCAACAGTAACAGTCGTCCCATTTTTGTCCCAAAATCCTCGGAACAAAAATGTTTGTCCCGATTCCGTCATGAAATAACATGGGGACAAAATTTTGTTCCGAGACTGTCCACCCGATCCAGTCCCGATCAGAATCCCAGTCTTAAAAGAAATGCTCCGAATTCCACTATTTCTATAAGAGCACCTCCAGTAATAGTTGAAGTTTACTTAAAAAAGTATTCACGTATGGAATAACAAATTTTAAACGGAACAATTCCCATGTACATAGTTATTTTTACAGCAATAGTATACTGTACGCGTATTTTTTTCTGTCCCGATCTAAATCTTCGGGACAAAAAAAATCGCTCCAATTCCGTTCCGAAATAACATGGGGGCAAAAATGTTGTTCCGAAATTGTCTCGCCCCGAAAACCTCTGGACGTCCCGTCCCGAACAGAAACCCTATCTGACCCCGTTACCTCGGAAGTCATCACGATTACCTTCATTGTACTCGCTGGCACTTTCACGGTTCCTTATCACAAATTGATGAGCATTTCTTCTTGTTAATACATGCCTTAAATACATATTTTAATTTTACCATGATTGTAGAGAGGTTGGTGCAATAAATGCAAACAGATCTGAGGTAACTACTGACTGGGTCTTTTCCTAGCACATCCCGTTGGAGAGTCACTCTCAACATTTCTGCATCTAAACCAGATATTCCACTTTCTACCCGGGTAAAATGGCGTTTGCACACAAATCTCGAAATGCTGTGTTTTAGCCTTCATGGTGATTTATTTGAGTCTAATAACATCTTCCCAAGTCCAACAGTGCGGTCTCAGGACCTCGGTAGAAGCAAAACATAGGTCTGAGGAATCAGAAGGCTTGCGAAAAGTTAATAAATACTTTTAAAGTAATAATAACGAATAATTTTTCTTTGTATCAATGTTGGTCCCAAATTCTTAGCTCCGGAGACTGCAATTTTGGAGCTAGGTAGATAACAGTAGGTTTTTAAAAAAACTATGAAATTTTATGTATTCTTAATATGACTGAAAATTGAAAAGCCTCGTGTCCTCCTCTGCTGAACTATTAGGATTCAGCAATGCTCGTTGAATAATAATTATTAAAGGGATTTCAAATGATAATTCAGGACTGAATTCGAAGCTGTAGGTAACGTAATCACTTAAAGTAGTTTTGCAGACCTGCGACGGAAATTTTTGAGCAGGTCTAGTTTGACAGAAAACCAAAACGAGAATCCGTTAGAATTTAAAATAAAGCATGTATTTCTTTCGCAATTTTAATGGTTGTAGAATAAATGCATTTAGGAATCAATTAGGTTTTTAATTGTGGATGAAGATAATTCACGGTGGCATAATGAACATAGGTTGAACCAGGTTAGTACAGCTTATGTTACGCACCACTAAAATGAGAACTTATCATATACTCGTACAAATCAGCGAAAGTGTCGTCCAGAGTAATTGTGTAAAGTGAATGTATGTAATATAAGTATGTTAGTTTAGGCAGAGGTTCTATGTACATTTGCTGTTTATGCTTCGTTATCGTAACAATATAGATACTTATTGCTACTCCAACTGTAGAAAGAAATCACAGAGTTGGAAAATGTTGTTGCTGGAATTCCAACAGTATATTTTTTATTGGGTTTTATTGCTGTACCATATTACATATTGAACGCTATCCGAATCTTTAAATCCTATGTACATCAATACAAAACCTACTCCTATAACAAATCACGAGATGCAAGTACATCTCCTGTGGGCACTACTAAAATAATAAAGTTTGAACTATTGCATGGTGGAAACCTGAATGTGTAAAAGTGTAATAACAAGAACTAAACTTCGAAATAAAGTTTAGGTACACGAGTTATTTCTCTGTAACATTTCCTATTGACTTTGTACAATGTTCCAATTTGGTTTCAATGTTTGTATTCTGTTTTTGACAAATTAAAGCGAGAAATTGAACGTTCCTAGATACAACAGGAGTTTCATTTTACGGTAAGGTTTAACCTTATGAGGGATCCTATTTGCGTATTTTCCAAAGGGTTTATTATGGTTATTTCAGAGAAATAGACTATAAGCGTATGCCGTGTCACCCACGCATGTACACCAACCTTGCGTCCGCTCGCCTCATCATACCATATCAAACCAGTATTTATAGTTTGGTGTTTTCATGAAGATGCTTTATTTTGATTAGCAATTGCTTAATTTTTTAAGGCTCATGGAGACAAAAAACAGCTATGTATGCACTTACCGGACCCTTCGAAATGAAATTTATTTAAATTTATGCATAACTTGAGACCCCTAAATCAATATTATTTTACAATCTCAATTAATTTTTTACCACTGCAATTAAGCATAATGCAAAGGTTAAGATACATTTACTACCTAGCGTAGTTTTCTACTGTTTAATATACTTTCTAAAATCATCTTCATTTTTTTACTATTTTATTCAAGTTTGATAAGGGAGTGTGCACATATTACGTTTCATTTTTTCACCATTTTTGGACCCTACCCCTCCTATCGTCATCCTAACGTCATTTTTCCTTGACCCCCCCTCCCCTGGAAACGTCATCAAAGCAAAAACAAGTTTAATCCGCAGCATTTTTAGGGCGGCGTCAGCCCCCTTATAAGATAGTGTTGTCCGTGATGTCTGGTAGTTTTCCCCCGAAACTACTAGACCAAACCGTTCAAAGGTTTAGTTATCATTGGATAGGCCGAAAACTCGTGTGAGTTTGTTACTGATTGTAACAGGTCAGCGTGTTCTTGTGTAAAAAAACTACTTTCCTCCGAAAATGCTCGACCCATTTTGTTCAATATTGATGAGTGTGTTAATGGTTGAAATCGGTCCACGTGTTCGTACTTAAACAAAATAAACTAAATTTTGAAGGAAGAAAAAAAATAATTAAGGTAAACGAATGAATACGGGTTGGAAAACTTGAGATCGCGGTCATTTTATTTTGGTTTCGCCTTCGCGGACTAAAGGGAAGTTGCAATTATTACTGTTTTTGCAAAGAGCCTATTGTTATTATAAAATTTACATTTAACGTCAATAATATCGGCAAATTCGCTCTGTATCGAGTCAGCCACATTTACAATAACTTCATCGGTGTTTCCGACGAATACTCCGCTTGACATGCTGTGGAAAATTGCATTTGATTACTTTGAACAACAGATTCAGTATTTTTCGAGATGCTTTCTAGCAAATTTCTATGAGCAACTATTTTGTGGGGTTCATATGCAATGTTGATAACAAAATAGTAATTTATTGCACGCATGGTGGGTTTGGCTTTCAAGGTTGTCTTGAATGCTGGGGCAATGGTAGACAGGGGATAATTTCCAGACATTTAGCATGCCATTTGACAACAAACCGCCAAAGTAGGCAGATGAATCGTCCGGGTTTTCAAATAGGAACTCAAGAAAAATCCTGCTTAAAGAGCACCGGAACCTGGAGAAACTTCTATATTAAAAATTTGTCCAAGTTACATCGCCAAGGGCGACAGCAACTGAGATCATGAAAACAAATTATTTGCAAAAGTGAAATTGACGGACGTGATTTTGTAGCCATTCTTACGTAAGCCATGAGTTTTCGGAATGCTCATAGTTGGACTAATGTACGGCTTTCGTATGTTTATAAAATGTATCAGTGGTCTTTCACCAATAAAAGTTTGTTACTAAAAACGCTATCCTAACAATTATCCGTGTCTTTCCCAGGGATGTCAATTTCCAATTTTGTGATTACAATTAACGATTAACGATTACTTCGAAAACAAAATGAATTTATAATTACAATTAATGATTAATGGGCTTATAACTAATAATTAATAATTACGATTAACGATTACTTTAAAAATATTATTCACTGATGATTACAATTAACGATTACTTTAGAAATAATTTTCACTGATGATTACAATTAACGATTACTTTGAAAATATTATTCACTGATGATTACAATTAACGATTACTTTAAAAATAATTTTCCGTGTTGATTACAATTAACGATTACTTTAGAAATAATTTTCACTGATGATTACAATTAACGATTACTTCGAAAATAATTTTCATTGATGATTACAATTAACGATTACTTTAAAAATAATTTTCATTGATGATTGCAATTAACGATTAACGATTATTTTGAAAATTAATTAATTGAGGATTGCAATTAACAATGTAATGTGGGTATTTAGATACTGCTTGCATTTATCATTTTAATAAGCTAACTTGTACAAAGGGTGAGACGAGGAGTTCAGGATTCTGTTCATGTCGTGTAAACTGCTCTGATCGTAAACAGAGTGTATTATATCCTTTATATTATCAGCCAGATACACCGGACACTGCTTAGTAAAAACTTCTTCGAACCCTAGACTGCTTAGAATTTTGGAGACGTCGCCAGCCCGATAATTGATGATTACAATTGATAATTGATTTTTGAAAACGGCTAATTGATGATTACAATTGATAATTGATTTTTGAAAACGGCTAATTGATGATTACAATTGATAATTGATTTTTGAAAACGGCTAATTGATGATTACAATTGATAATTGATTTTTGAAAACGGTAAATTGATAATTACAATTGACGATTGATTTTTGAAAAAGGTTAATTGATGATTACATTTGATGATTGATTTTTGAAAAAGGTTAATTGATGATTACAATTGATGATTGATTTTTGCAAAAAGGTTAATTGATGATTACAATTGATGATTATTTCAAACAATCCAAGCTTACTAAATTAACGATTGATGATTAATAATTAGTAATCATTAATCGTTAATCATTAATCGTGATTATTAATCGTTGACATCCCTGGTCTTTCCTTACATTTTTGTGAAAATGGGTGAAACGTCATCAGTAAGATTGCCCCCACCCCCCCCTGGTATACACAAAATCATCTGCTTCAAGACCCCCTCCCTCCCCCAAAAATGAAACGTAATATGTGCACACTCCCTAATACATACCAAAGCCTGCAGTTCTACTGGGCAAATTACTAGACCACGATCTGACCAAACAGAAGTAAAAATCCAAATTATCGTTGGAGCACAACTTACCCAGAGCCCTGGAATTATTCTCAGCTGCTTATTTTTAAGAAAAAGAGGAGAAAGGATAGCAGCAATACAAAATTCCAGACTAATTTATAACCGCATGCCCAGCCGATGTATTTCCTACAGTTCCAGGAATGATTAGTGGGTTAGTCAGCTAGCTCTCAAGGGAACGTTTATGCAGATGGCGTGTTAGGTACTTATCATTCATTATGTACACACTATGGTATTAAATGCACATGGAACATGAGAACGTTCTGAGAAGGACTTTGTTCGCGTTCCACCTTTCATTTAGGCATCTTGTAAAGCACTTCGTAAAATGTTGCAGTTAATATTTTCTCAGTTTTTTCCCCTCTTTTATGGCATTCTGACACTAATAATAATAATTTATTTCAGGATTCTTTTCTGGCGACACCCAAATCACCCAATCAAATCAATTTTCAGATCGTTACTCGAGAAAATTTCTTCTCGTAGAACAGTTATTAAAAAACTTAAAAATATCACATATCAAATCACATGAAGGGTTCTTAAGAAATTGTAAAAGCGTTATGTGATTACAGTAAATTATATTAGTAAACAAGATTATTGAGGCCATGCTTTGTGAGCATTTGTTTTCTGGGTAAAGCATACAACGGACATCTATTACATGGAATAGATCGTGTTCTTCCTCTAAGTTAAAAAGGATACAGGTCTCTGGGTATGTAAGCTTATAGATATTATTTTTAGTATAAAGGGAAGTTGAGCTTAAATATTTTCTCAGTAGCAAGCGTAAAACGTTTGGTCAGTCAGTTACCAAGATTCGAAGAGAGCAGTTCATTTGGGTTATCTGTATCATTTGATGCTTCCGAAAGTCCTGTAGAACATATTTGTTGAAGAATATAGTGCTATAAAGTTCGAAGTGAGTAGTTGCCTAATATTGAAATATTGAATCCTCTGAGTCTGTAGTCATAAAGACATTTTTGTCCTGAAGCTAAACGGTAAGTCTTAAAATGTAAATCTAACATTGATATAGAAGGAGTTATCTTCATATAGCATCTACACTCTACATATTTATTTCCACAGCTATTGTCAAGTGCCGAAGATCCTAACTCATCCGTAATTACGATGGCGAACCCCAGAAATCATAAGGCGAAAGCTCCCCTGCTTCCAGGGTCTTTAGCTAGTGTGAAAAAGATGAATCTTATTAAAAAACAGCTAGCTCTTCTGCTCCATGCTCATAAGTGTCAAAGACGGGAAAGTCAATTTAACGTAGAGAGAAGTCAGGTAATTGTTTGTATAATTCTCTTTGATAACAATTTTGTTCGTACGTACTATTCCTGTACTCAATATTGCATTTAAGCCGTGTTGGAGTCGAAATATTATTCAATTAAAATATGGTAAATGTTTTGTTAACCTAAGGCAGGCTTATTTATCGGTTCCCGATAATGTTATTTGTTTTTTAATTACTATAATCTGTAATAGTAATAATTTTTGTCTGGAATTTTCATGATTTTAGTGTATAATACCACACTGTAGCAAAATGAAAAATGTGTTACATCACTTGAACACATGCCGAGTCAAGAAAAATTGCACTGTGACACACTGTTCCTCATCACGACAAATTATTTCACACTGGAAACGTTGTTTGCGCGAGGATTGTCCTCTGTGCTTGACTTTGAAACAGTCTGATAGAAATCGAGTGAATTTCAACGCTAACCAGCCAAATCAACCGGATCAGGTGGGTAATATAGTTTTTTTTGTAACATGTTTAGGATTACCATTGAAATAATATTTATATTCTTTGAACAGGACCACCCAGTTAGGGTATCGTTAACGTTGACCTCTGAAGACATCCCCATCAATGAGCAGCAAGGACAACAACCTCAGGAACATCAGCTAGGTACGTATGAATTCGGTGACATGTGGATGTTAATGTTGTTCATATTTTTTTCAAAAATGACATATAATACTAACAATCTGGGTAGCAGTAACTTTCTGATAATTAAATCCATTATTTATTCTCCATCATTTTGCTATAGGTGTTAGAACTCGAAATCAAGTTCGTTCCGTTGGACCTCTACCGGGGCAAGTACCCCAAGGACAATTTTTGCTTCCCCAACTTGTCCACAAATTACAATCAGCTACAACTGACCAACACCAGCAGCAAGCGTTACGGATTTCGAAATCAAATCCTCAACTGATGACTGCCTTCATACGACATCCGGAACAAGAACAGCAACAGCAGTCGCAGCAAGCGCAAGCGGCTTCTCAACAACAGGCTGATGATCAGGTAATTTTATCGAATAATGTTGTCCAGAGACCATTAAGTTTCCAGTAAATTAATATGTGTATCGTTCCTCAGGGAGCAGAACAACCTGATTCCGGAATTTGAATCCTTAACTCAGAAGTACGGCAGTAGTTTCATCAACGAGAATAATAAATATGGAGTAATATATAATTCAATGGAGTAAGTCTGTCATCCGTACTTACCGTTCCATTTTGTAAGTAAATTTTCTAGAATTAAGCAATTGCGAGCAAGGTACATGGTTTGTCATAGACCCCTGTTCGAATAGAAAAATCATTAGGACAAGTATTTGAAGTTTTATGTGTGTAATATGAGGATGCAAATATGTAATTTACCAACTTTTAACAAATATATTTTGGTGGAAGATTCCTAATGTTCAAGCTATCAGATTTCATTTGTATTCATTTTTACATTCTAAAAATTTGATTCATTGTAAAATTTTATAAAACATTGTAATTTTATGTAAGTACTGTACGGGGCATCACGGGGGCGTCAGTTTTAAATAAAATTTACTTCTTTCTCTCTAGTAATAGTACTTTTAAGAATTGTCAGAAGATGCGACCTGTTTGATAAACTGATGTAAATACATAGATCCAGATTGATCGATTAAAGATAGATAAATAAAATATTAAAACCTCAATGCAATCCTGGGAATTCACAAAACTCAAATAAAATTACTCCTTCATATATTCATGCTTCATACAATTATGGGAACGAGCGAGTAGAAAATCGAATCGTTTAAATATCCTTAGCTCATGAATATTTACCTACAAATCTAATGCTTCAACAAGTTAGAAGTACAAGGTATTATCTGTTCAGCCGTAAAAATTTTACTTTGATCTCAATGCAGAGCTTTGGGGATTATAAATTATTCCAAAACAGTAAACAATTAACAGTCACCCTTCACGATCAACGAGAAGATTAAAATTTTTAACTTCCATATTGAAAACATATCCATTAAAAGTTGGGCCAGTAATTAAGTTCGAGACCAGTCGCATGACCTAATTTGCACGTGGAATATTGGGTTGTAATAGTATGTAAAGGGAAATCTTCTGCAATCAAAACAAAATTACAAATGAGATTTCCATTACTCTCTTTTCTCATTAACCCCCAAATGCCAAAACTGGCAGCGGCGTACCTAACAAAACGGCCATATTATATTCATTTAAACCCTCTTGTACTATGTAAGTATATTTGCCGTAAGCGAACAAAAGTTTGACTTATCGCGAGAATTTTTGTCCCGTTTAATCCTGTACTAAAGGAAATATGATGGAGAATTGTGTTTCTTGTCGGGCAAAGATCTTTTCAGACGCGTAATTGTCTTTAGGCCCAATGGGAAACGGTCAGTTCTCAGATGAATCAAATTGGGCGAAAAAATGAAAAACTTTATAAATGAGCGACTAACTACCAATAAAAAGTATAAAAACGGCTGGTTTGAAAATTTGAACCCAGAACGACATGAATTTGACTTTTGTTTAAATTTACTATTTTCACAAAAGGACAAGGAGTCCTAAGGGGTGACATAATGTCGTAGATAATTTGTTCTTAGCAAAGATTTAGTTATCTTCAATAATTTGTTTCAAAAACGTCTTCGAAATTCTGATCTAAAAATTGGGATTTGCGATTATCCCTCAAAAATTGGACTAGACCTTCGGAATTAGAAATGAGGTGAAGATTGAGGAAGTCTGAGAAATTGTTTATTTACAATTAGATTTAACTGAGTTTGTTCACATTATTTTATTGTATTTTCGCTGCAAATAGCTCATTGGGTTGTCCTACGATATGTGGTTCCAAAAACCAATATTCGGATTATGTTATGAGGCCCAATTTTCGATGTACTGATTTGACACTAGCTCTGAGTCGTTGCAAACGGAGTAGATATTCTTTACAAAGTGGATTAAACGGGGAAGCATCTCTCACGATAAGTTAGATTCCTGTTCAGGGGCGTCAGATATGGCACAAGTAAAATTTAGCTTCAGTAGAAAATAATGTGGGTTTTTTCTCAGGGATGCATCCCGTAACCTTAGCATCACGCATTGAGGTGTTCTTGAACAAAAGTTTTTGACAGAAAATCAAAAACAGTTTCACATTGAAAAGCCAGTATTTTGAATGTTTCTAACACATATAATATCTGTACCCAGTAAAAAATTCGCACGACATGTCCGTGTCATTTATTGAGCATGCTGTTGTCATCATATGCTTCAATGTGCCTCTTTCGGAGAATGGAGTATTAGCATATGTTTAAATGTGGCCCATTTTAATTTCCTGCGGTCAAACGGATGGCCCGATCTTCTCCAAATTCAATAGGTGACTAATTCGGTAATGTGTCACCGTAAAAAGTTTGGATTGTCTGGTGAGATTTGTTTGGCAGTTATCGAGAGAACGGAAGAGCAGAAATCCAGACGATAGCAATGGGGAACATCGTTTCCAGTCGCCCCTAAAAACATGAAATATTTGCAATTACCATTTCAAGTGATGCAATATGCAATTTACAATTTGCAATTAAGTACTTGAACTTACAAGTACTTACTTGCACTGCATGAACTTACCTTCTAAAAAGTACCTGTCAATTTAATTTCAAACCCAGCATTCCAATCTCAATTCTGTAATAAGTTCCTTTCAAATGCAGGAGGTTTCTGTAGATACACACAACCAAGTTACTTACTTTCCATGCTTGATGCTTTTACAGGATAACTATTGTTAAGAATTTCATTTTCACACCGTATTGGGCGTTTGTCTTGTTACTGGCATACAATAATTAAAAGGTTCAGCGCCGTTAGAGTCTTAAAAATTTAATTAGTAAGGAACAATAAGTTAACGCAAGATATATTCAGACTGCAGCAAGTAGACCTACTTTTGCTCCAACGTAAACCAAGTCGTGAACTTACGTTATCCCAGATTAAATTTTTCATGTTTATTTCTATAAGAAATGAAACTTGAATTTCGACGAAAAAATGAATCCTCATCCAATCAATTAAACGAATTCAGGTTGTACTTTGAAGGTATTCTCGCTATAACAGCCAGATGTACAGCGCATAATTGCATGTAAGGGAGCTTTTAGCCAGTCCCAGAGATGCGCAAAAGAAATAGCCTTCCTTCAAGCCTTCGAAGGCGAAAATTCAGTAAAAATTTCCCCTTCAACATATCCTAGAATGAAGCCCTCTAAAAAATCTGCCTTCCTTCACCCTTCCTTCCAAAATATTTACACTCGTTTTTGCCTTCAGCCTTCTTTTTAAAAATAGCCTTCCTTCAATTTTAAACAACAACCCGCTTAAAAACTTTTTGCACCAGCAGGATTCTGTACAGTGAAGCGAGCGGGCACACATTGTCAGTTGTGAGTTCACGAATTGGCTGCATTGTTGCGCGAGCAGCAAAACGTCTTTCATATGCTATGCTTATACGTTACATATATGTCGTGTACCTGGAAGCCTTCACGGCCTTAGAGGGCTAATATTTAGGAAGCCTTCCTTCACAATCCTTCATTGCTAGTTTTTGTTCCTTCAGCCTTCCTTCAGCCTTCAGAAAAAAGTATCCCCATCCTTCCATTCCTTCTGCAACGTTAAGAAAGTTACCTTTCCGCCTTCAAGGAAGCCTTCTTGGAAGGCTAGCCTTCGAAGGCTGCGCATCTCTGGCCAGTCCTGTACCGTGCCGTTCGTACCCTGTCCCAAAAATTCTGTCTCTTATTAACTGACATAAAATATCTCGATAATGAATAAACCAAAATTTGTTTCATTTGACACGCTCAACATTTCCATGTGTAGGACGGTTTGGATCACAGCACCTTTCTCGAGAATACTTTCTCTTGTATAATAATTGTACGTTGAATAAAGATCCGACGCAAATTGTCACTGAATTGAATAGAAACTCCTCATAAAATTATCACGGGTAAATTATTAATAAATTATATTAAATTTGTTTTATTTTATTATTTTAGTATTGGCCACCTACGTTTGGCAAATTTGTTTTTCAATAATAATTATTATTGGTATTTATTTTGTTTTGTGCAATCGATGAAACTATTTTTTACACCCTTAATAAAGTTTCCACTCTCAACATTACAGTACAGTACCAGTTTTGGTAAGCATATTTGCAGGCTTATTAAAATATATCAGAGGTATATTACAAAGTTACGTAAGAGGACCTTACATACAGAATAATATGCACGATTGATAAAAATTGGAGCCAAAGATTGAGATAAATTTTGTTTTTAAGTTTGTTTATAAATTTAAACCATAAAATTGACAAACTATGTTCTTCCAAGAAGAAGAAATCTGTCGCAATAGTCCAGTTCAACTTGAAGTTGCGTTTCTTGCCCTACCGAGATATCTTTAGGCAAACAATCACCCACAGGTATATATCCAGGGGTGGATTAATAAAATAATTTTTACCCTGGTCCTAACAATCAAAATAGATTTGTTGGCCTGTATGCATGCAATCTTAGGGCCTTAGTTAGGGTTTTTTTTTAACCCTTGGTCCTACATTTTTGTTGCCTTGGCAGGGTGGGCCACCCCGTAAACCCACCCCTGGGTATATCATATTAAACTCTTGTGTGTATTATCCACCACATTTTGGCAATGTCGTGAAACCCATGTGCCATTTTTGTACTTACTGGAAAGCCCTGTAATTTGTTTACATTTTCTCGCAATGTTTTTTTTTTGAAATTTGAGTCAAAATTTTTCCAAATATTTCTACTTTGCCTGACATCCTTGTCCACTATATCGAGAATTCAGCGAGTAAAACAATAAACTTTGATGGGCATGCCATGAAAATGTTTTGCTAAAAAATGGGCCTATTGAACATTTTTACTCCAGGTATTTTATTTGAGTTAATCAGAGACCAGGGTTTTGTCGCACAGGGATCTAGATGTATATTTTTTGATACACATGCAGTTTCAAGTATGGCATGAAAACCTTACGGAAATTTATACCGATGATATTGCATTTTGATCGATGAGATGCATTTTGACTGGACAAATTTATTATACCAGTCCTGATTATCTACGGGGAAAATTCTTCTGTTCCCGTCCCGTTGAGATTTTACGTGAACCAATTCTTATGTCCCCGTCCCGATTTTATGTGGGGACAATTTTAATGTCCCTGTCTTAATCGGATTATGTGTGCGGACAATAATAAAACCATCTAAGAAAATTTAACACACTGGACTTAGCCCAGCAGTAATTACTTCAAGTTGAAAAATAAATTGGTTAAACCAATTGTTGTATAAGTTAGTGCTACAGAGCATAAGTATATTGCTGCGTGTATAACTGTGAATGTGTCAAAATTACCTTAAGCTCAAAAAGCCACATTTGATTAATTATACATAGGTGGACCTGCATTAAATCCCCCATACAGGATCCTTGGATATGACAGGAAAACTTTGTATGGACCGCAGAGCAAGACGGGAGGAATTACAGCATCAACCTCAGATTAACCAGGACCCTGAACCGGAGTTTCGGGAACTTCTACCCCCTTTTCAAGTCAAGCATAAATTGGATTGTTCCGGGTGCTCGCACCCATACAAAACTGGAAACGGGTTCCGGAGATACCAACACATAGTCTCCAGGCATAAAGCTTGGATAATTTCGTCGATGTTCATAATATGTCAAACCTTTCCGGAGTTGCCCTGGATTTTAGGAACAGTTACAAGATAACTCAACAATCGTGATTATATTTTAATGAAACTTGGTATGTATATCGTAGAGGTCGTAGCGCCTAGCAGTAGCCTGCTGTCCAACGTTTAACAGTACTTTTGGTTTGTATTGAGAGAAAAATCTCATACAATTTGATATTTGGTTATTATTGGTAAATTTTAAATGGTATGAGTCCTCAAAAAGTCCTCCATACTCGCTATACACCACATTATTTATTTATTCCGTATATTTATAATTTAGGATATTTACGTACGAACCCTACCTATAATCGGGCATGCAACTTGTTCTTGTGCAGCATACATATTTATCTACATGACCGGGTCACGGAAGGCTAGCGTTGCATATTTATAGGAGTTTTTTCCTTGAAAGCTAATGCACCCTATTTTTGTCTACAAAATGTCCAGAAAATCGCTCACACCCTATAAATAGGCCCACATGTAGGCCTTCATGTAGGACAGGCTGGCACCTTTGCACCTATCTTTGAACGCCTTAGTCATTAGATTCTTAGAATCATGATTCATCGTCATTTGTTGGTAGACGATCGTTTTATTTATACAGTAAATAAACAACAACTATCAAAACTGAAGAAATAGCTCCGTCGCAATTCAGTCTTGGTGTGGACGTGGACGACTTTGGTAACATTTTATGCGACCCAACATTTTTGTCAAAAAATTATTTTACAAGGGAATTCATTTTTCATAATTTTGTTTTGTTTTTGAACTACATCATTTCTGGGTATAGAACCATACGATATTAGTATTTATTCCCGAACATTCAACTCACCCGTAACGATGGCGAACTGCAGCAGTCAGCAGCAGCAAGAACAACAAACTCAGCAACAACTTCCAGGTACGTATTTATGTACGATATCGGTGACATGAAATTAGTATTTGTATTCATACTCCTTGTATGTGCACGAAAAATCGGGTTACCGGAATGGTCTGATATTCTGATTTTGTTTCATCATTTTACTCCAGGCGCTGAAAATGATGTTGATCCTGTTGGATCTCAACAGGGGTCAATATCCCATGGACTTCAACTGCTTCACGAGTTTCTCCTGACATTACGGTCACCTATAACTCTTGAGCAGCAACAGCAGGTGTTGCAGATTTTGAAGTCCCATCCTCAGTTGATGAATGCGTTCATACAACACAGGCAACAGCGGCAGTTGCAGCAAGCCCAAGCAGCTGCCCAGCAGCAGGCTTATGATCAGGTAATTCATTGAATGGTATTGATATTGTACCGAGACCATGAAGCTACCTAATTTTTATGAAATTAATATCTACCATTTATCTCGGAACAGAATCCCCCGGTTTCGGAAACGGAATCCGCAACGCTGCAGTTTGAAGACCAATTCGTCCACGAGGATGAAGTACCTTAGATGAATCTTCAATCAAGTTGTCCGTGCTAACGTTACATTTTCAATGTTACTAAAAAAATATTTACAAAAATGAGGAAATTAAAAATTTTTGGAAGATATGAGATAGCTGAGGAACTGATGTGTAGAAGTTTAGGAAGATTCACTGCTGAATCTTGACAGTGTCTCATCTGTTCTACGAGACCAGTCTCAAGAATAAGAATCTGCCCAGATAGATATTTGACTTCACGAGAACATCTTGTTTTTACTGCACTTGAAGGAAGCGGTTAAATCATTTAGAGGGCTTCGCCACGAGTAGTGGAGAAACTATTGAATCTTGAAATCGGGGTATTAGAGGAACCTTAATTGATTTTATAATCTTGATGTAATTCTGGGAATTCAAAAAACTCAAATAAAATAATTTTTTTTATTATACATTCATGCGATTATTACTAACCATTTATTAATTATGGGAAAGATTGAACGGTGTATAAATAATTACTTTTACCTCATCAATCAGTATCAGCACCAGGAAATCTGATACTTCCACTTGTTGGCAATGTAGATTTTTTTAAAACCCCCCAATTAAGGATTTAATAAAATATATTCTAATTGAAACCTCTATGTCCGCAGTCAATAATTTTAAAATGGGTTTCAAAAATTCAGCAAAACTTTATTTCCAGATTGTTCAAAACCAAAACAAAGTTACAATTTACAATAATTATTATGCTAACTGACTAGCACAGGTAAGATGAGTGAATCTCAACAAACGCAGAAATTTTATAAACCTCGCTCCCCCGTATCCAGAATTTTCCTCCAACATTTTAGCTGAAAGAAAAAACAATCAATCCCCAATTTATTCCCTCCAGAAAAAAACATCAAATAACTGCAAGCAGTAGCCTCTAAATCAGACTAGATTTTTTAATGCTATTTTCGAAATTACATTACAATAATTAAAACCTGAGCCGGCAAAAACTGTACCACGTAAAAACTTGATACTTCACCTTTCATTTAAATGAATATTCGAAATCTTTTATGTTCAAAAGAATTTTAAATAAAAAACAATCATCCTAGCCCATCCAGAGGCCCGTCACAATTAAGTAAAAATATCCCCAAGTAAAATCGTACATCCAAAAGAGCAATTACCTGCTCTAAAGAGCCCACTAAGCAAAATAAAAGAAATGGAACGAGCGATCAATGCCTTCTTTGTTTTCTCTCCATCTTCAATATCTATGAAAGAAAGAAATTTCGTAATTCACTAACTTAAACGTCTCTGTACTCGAAGTAGTCTGTAGAAGGTCCTTGAATGTCTGTTAAAAAAATAATTACCAAGCCCGAATTCCAACTTTGTTCCAGTAATAATAATTACGTTCTACACAAATAGTCCATGGATATTAAAAATGTGCGCCGTCAATTTAAATTTCAGCGATTTAATTATACAAACAAATTACACGCATCTTAACTTGCTTTGATTAATCGTCCTTAATGATATTAAAAAACAGTAATATCAAACTAACTATAAACTCAAGCCCTTCTCAAAGGAGCTGCAATCTTTCACCCCATTTGTACAACGGTTGGTTTTATTATTTTTACGACACCTTTTTATTGCACTCTCCAGAGGTTTTCATTAAATAGTAAATAAACCCCTGAATCTGAATGAATAATTCAAAGCTTGGGAAAGAAATATTCTAAATTACTAGCTCGTAAAATTATCCTCCTTACATTTATTTCCCGTACAAGAACAACTTATGAAAATATCGTAATATGAGTGATCTGAAGAGACCTGACCTTTCTTTTTTTTGCCCGTTAAAAAAATGTAATCCCAAATAAAATAATTTAGAAATGATTCAGTAACTTAGGATTTAAGTAATCACATCTCTTACAACATCCCTCTAAATCCATCCCTATTACCAAAATATTTGATAATCACCTGGGTCTTGAGTATCGCGTATTTAAGGTTTGAATATTAATTCTACCAAATTAGAAAACAAATTAACCTGACTAGAAATTAAAAGCCCGGAGTAGAGTAGAGCTCAAAACATTGTTTGTTGTTAATAAATGGATTTATATGCTTATTTGTCTATATTCGTACACATAATATTCACATTGTGCCTACTGTTGTTATTCCCACTTAAAAGGAAAATTATTTTAAATTGTGGCATTTTATTGTAACATTTAATACATCTATGTAAATTATACGGAATCTTGGAGAGATCACTGAATTGACTCTCAGAATGTCCTGTATTGACCCACAAGTTCATTGACGGGTCATTAGGTCACGGAGTGGAGCCAAACTTGGTAAGCGACTACGTGGCACATGATGGGAATTATTACCCCTTAACCCCCCCCCCTGCCCGTCATTTTTCGGTAACTTTAACCTCGGGAAAATCTCCGAATCCTGTTTACAGTTTTCTTTGGGCCAATTATCAAAAATGATCTACTCTTCAAGATGCACCATCTAGGAATTTTTTTATCGAGATCGAGCAGGGGGCATATTCTTATAAGGATTGTACGTTGTCCATCCATGTTTCGGGGTCACTTCGTAAAATACCTGCAGTTTGAATTCTTTACCGTGAACTATCCACATATTTTTTACTGCAGGAGATTTTATTAAACAAAAAAAAATAATTGAAAGGAAAAAGGTTTTCCAAAGGGAAAATATGTGGGCTCCAACCTTGCTTATTATTAGTGTTGAATGAAAATAAATATGTGTGGCAATGTACTACGTGTATAGGTGATAAGGACTCATCACGAAAAGAATCCTGAATAAAGAATTTTATTATTATTATTAAATAATAGATTCCATATCTTTGGCTTACGTGGGTAACTTTATTAAACAAGCTGAAATAGTATATGCAAGCTTTCCACTTCTAACAGAATGTCATCATCAGGTACTAACAAGTAAGTTATAGATAATTTGTACAATGGAGAAAATATGCAATTTACAATTTATTTTTCGATTAATGAATTTGTTTTAAAACTAGTCAGCATTTTTTTAATCAAAGGCTTCCATGAAACATCTAATAGAAAACCATCGTTGACGCTCATTAAATTCTTGTCGGACTGTTGGATTATTAAACCTTCAGTATTTTTCTCAATAATTTATTTAGTTCTTTTATAATTGACTTGGCGTTACCCCAATCGATGGAATGTTTTCTGTTATTTTAAATGGGTCGACATCTGCTGTTTTTTTACGGCTCTTCAATCGCACATGGTTCATGTGTTCTTTCAGTCGGGTGTGTAAAGGACGTTAAGTCTCAACGTAATAAATTTTGTCACACGAATTGCACAGAATGGATTTGATTTTATGGATTTGAAATGTTCATGCTGATCCATTCAATTAATCTCTTTAATACGGGGCGCAGTTTTTTATACATTGAAGTTTGCTTGGTAGTTAGTTGTGATTCAAGGGAATATCTATAATTTATGTTTGTCCTGGTAATATCGTGAGTGGAGAATCGTAATGTAGGGCTTCTGCTGGGGGCAATTTTTTATTGACCCACGGAAGATACCTCCCGTCCCAAAATCCTGAGGACAAAAATAAGTCCCGATCCCGTCCTGAAATAACACGGGTACATTATTTGGGTTGTCCCATTACCGTCCCGACCAGAAACCCTATCATAGATGTCGTAGCGCCCAGCAGTAGCCTGGTGTCCAACGTTTAACAATACTTTTGGTTTGTATTGAGACAAAAATCTCATACAATTGATATTTGGTTATTATTGGTAAATTTTAAGTGGTATGAGTCCTCAAAAAGTCCTGCATACTCGCTATACACCACATTATTTATTTATTCCGTATATTTATTACTTATGATATTTATGCACAAACCCTACTGTAATCGTGCATGCAACTTTCTCTTGTGAATTCTACATATTTGTCTACATGACCGGGTCACGGTAGGCTAGCATTGCTTATTTATAGGAATTTTTTCCTTGAAAGACAATGAACCTTATTTCCAGAAAATCGCTCACACCCTATAAATAGGCCTACGTGTAGGCCTTCATGTAGGAAAGGCTGGCAGCTTTGCATGATCCATCGTCATTTGTTGGTAGACGATCGTTTTATTTATATAGTAAATAAACAACAACTATCAAAACTGAAGAATTAGCTTCGTCACATTTCAGTCTTGGTGTGGACGACTTTGGTAACATTTTGCTTCATACGACCCAACATTTTCGTCAAGATATTATTTTACAAGGGGATTCATTTTTCAGAATTTAAAACAAAATTATTAATTGCTTCTTCCAGGGCTAGGGTACACGAGGCGTACTTAAATTTTAGAACAATTTCGAAACTTCTTCACCCTTATAACTGACAATCCGTGACAACATGATGTCATCACTTGACAATAACAACTGGCGAAGTCTGTCATTCCGGCAGGTGATTGTAGAAAAAATGTAAGTTTGCTCAAGACATTTTTAGTGTCACGCCATCTGAATATTTTACAAACGTTCGGAGTGAGTCAATCCTGAATAACTATTTATTATTTTTTATTGCCTTTTGATAATCTTTTGCAGAGAAGAAGTAGTAATGGCTATTGGCGAACCTCCAACAGCTTCAACAACCAAAACTGTAGTAGAAATAGAGAATGCAATTTATCCAAAAGCAAAGAACTGGGTGAGTTTTTATAACACATATGAAAATAAAAAAATCTTATCATTTTTAAAAATGATAAGATTTTTTTACAGCTAATAGCATGAGGGCAAATGTAATATCGTAAATAATACGCTTTTATGATTCTGGCCTATTAACTTAGAAACAAATAGCATGAGAAGAAATATTGGTAGCAAATTCCTTCACCTTCTCTTTGAGAAGAATAATTTCAAAATTGAACGCAGGGAACACTGCTTTTAGTACTTATTCATTCTTTTGGTTGATGGTGGAAAAATCAAATGATTTTCATAATTTCTGAATTTTATAGCTAAAATAAATAAGAGTAAGTGAAATACTCTACGGGAGGACAATACTCTCGTTGGGGATCTAGCTTACCTTGTAGAGGGGAAGTACTTAAGTAAATATTCACAATTTGAATATTTCGTCCCAGTTCAAAATTTTTAAGGAATCGGGTTCTCGGGAAAACACGATTTGGGATGCGAATCTTCCTTTATATTTGCGCTGTTACATTTCCTTATGTTTGTGTTTTTGTTGACAGGATGATTACATGCATTTTGTGGCACAACTCATCATCTATATAAAACAAATGGGGTCGAATATAAATGGTCCTGGAATGACGGGCAAGTTTTTGTTGTGATTTTTTTCGTCTCAAATTCTGTTTGCTGTTGAGCTCCATAATTTGTAGGTATGGAAACATAAGATATTAAGTATTTATTTTAAAGTTTGTAACTTCTACATTCCAGTTGGTGAAAGTTCCCGAACATCCAACTCATCCGTAACGATGGCGAACTGCAGCGGTCAGCAGCATCAAGAACAACAATCTCAGCAACAACAGCCAGGTACATATTTTTGTACGATATCGGTGACATGCAATTAGTATTTTTATTCATACTCCTTGTACTTACTTATGTACGAACAATCCCAATACTGGAATGGTCTGATATTCTGATTTTGATATATCAATTTACTCTAGGCACTGAAAACGATGCTGATCCTGTTGGATCTCAACTGGGCCAAGTATCCCAGGGACAAGTACTGCTTCACCAAATTCTCCAGTCATTACGGTCACCCACAACTAGTGAACAACAACACCAGGTGTTACCGTTTTTGAAGTCAAATCCTCAGTTGATGACTAAGTTCATACGATATAGGGAACACCAACATCAGCAGCAGTTGCAAGCGCAAGAAGCTGCACAGCAGCAGGATTATGATCAGGTAATTGGTAATTCATTGAATGGTATTGATAATGTACCGAAACCATTAAGCTACCTAATTAATATGAAATTAATATTTATCATTTCTCTCGGTACAGAATAACTCGGTTTCGGAAACGGAATCCGTATCGCTGCAGTTTGAAGACAGTGAGGATGAAGTACCTTAGCTAAACCTTCAATCAAGTTGTCCGTGCTATAACGTTCCGTTTTCAATGTTACTAATAAATATTTACAAAGTTTAGGAAATATCATTTTATGGCAAATATGATTTTTTTTCATTTATCCTGCTTGTAAAGGAGTAATACGAGGATACGAAAATATATGTAAAGCAGCGGGAATAAAAAAAATATTCCGTATCAGTGAACTCATCAGTAACGTTCCTTCATCAACTGCTCCGTCAGAAAATTCAAATTTTTGACTACCATGGTAAAAGTATGTTCATCGAAATCTGTGTTAGTCCTCTAGTTGGACATCCTTACCATTAATAGCAGTCCATACGGATTATGTAGCTGCAATATAAACGGATTTTTTCTTCTCCTACCGGTTATATCTGCACAGCTCCCCTACCCAATTAAAAATTTTATGAATATATTCTAAATTGAAAAGTGAAACCTCTATGGCAGTCAAATAATTTAGAAATGAGTTTAACAAATTCAGCAAAGATTTATTTCCAGACTGTCCAAAACCAAAACAAGGTTACAATAATTATTATGCCATTATGCAATTATTATTATGCTAACTGACTACCCCAGGTAAAACGAGCGAATCTCAACTAACGCAGGCATTCTATAAGCCTGACCCACCGTATCCAGAATTTTCCGCCAAGACTTTAGCTGAAAAAAAAAACAGTAATCCCCAAATCATTCCCTCTACACAAAAACATCAAATAACTGCAAGCAGTAGCCTCTAAATCGGACTAGATTTTTGAATATAATTATTTTTCCGAATTACATTACAATAATTCAAACGTGAGCCGGGCAAACTGTACCCCGTAAAAACTTGATACTTCACCTTTCATTTAAACACATACTCAAAATCTTTTGTGTTCAAAAAAATTTTTGATTAAAAAATAATTGAAAAATTAAAACCCGAAATTCTAGCCCATTTAGACCCCCGTCATAATTAAGAAAAAACTCCAAGGAAAATGGTACATCCTAAAGAACCCTTACCTGCTCTGAAGAGCCCAATAAGCAAAATAAAAGAAATGGAATGAGTGATCAATGCCTTCTTCGTTTTCTCCCCATCTTCAACATCTATGAAAGAAAGAAACGCAATTTAATAACTTCTTCAAATTTACTTAAGAACTAGTTCTAACTCGCCGAGAAATCCCCAAGCACGCCATAATTATTATACGCTTGCATTTTTAAATCTAAAAATATCCAACCACAACAGCAAAATTCCAAGATCATCCTAATCAATTAACTATTGCAATACTGGATTTACTAACTTACCCCCACTATCTGGATAATTTGAGGGATTCATGGTAAACACTCCGGCCTCGTCAAATTCACCGAGTCTCTGCACTTGAAGTGATATGTAGATGGTCCTTGAATGTCCGTTAAAAAAAATAATTACCAACTCAAACTTTGTTCCAGTAATAACTAATAATTACGTTCTACACAAACAGCTCATATTAAAAATGTGCCGTCAATTTAAATTCCAGCGATTTATTTACTTATATAAACAAATGATTTGCATCTTAACTTCCTTTGATTAATCGTCCTTAAATTAAAGATATTAAAAAACATTAATATCAAATTACAAGAATAATTACAATTACGAAGGAACTTACCAGGAATATAGCGATCCTTAGCGCCTATGGCTGCGGGCTCCCTCAATACAATTGAGCTCACGGGGTGACGGGCTCCCTCAATAGAATTTATATTTATTATTTTGTTTAGAGCGGGTATTTTATTGAGGGAGCCCGTCAGCCCACAGCCCGTGAGCTCAGTTGTATTCAGGGAGCCCGCAGTCCACTACCCCGCAGTTTATTGAGGGAGCCCGCGACCTCGCGAGCCCGCAGTTTATTGAAGCCCCAAACTCACGCCCTTCTCAAAGGAGCTGCAATCTTTCATCCAATTTGAACAACGGTTGGTTTTGTTATTTTTAAGACACCTTTCTAATGCACACTCGAAGCGTTTTCATGAAATAGTTAATAAATCCTAGAATGTGAAAGAATAAATCAAAGCTTGGGAAAGAATATCTTAAATTACTAGCTGGTACACTGTAAAAAGAACGTTCTTCCCATATGTGGAGTTAAATGTTTTTAACCCTATTCGAGCATAAACTTTTCCTTTTGGCTAAAATATGCATGTTAAAATCCGTCTTTCACAACCAGATGATTTTGTTCCTGTAATGATTCAACGCCGGCCGGCATATTATTCAAGGAACCTGATTGCGGTAATAACTTCAATCCGCATGAGTTCAAGTTAAGTTGAAAATAATACAGATTTTATGACTGCACGCGTGCATACATACATTCAGCCATTTTGCGAAATCCTCAGTCAGTTGTAGCATGGTTGTCGGAAGACTTCTTGCTTAATCGTCAAATTAAGTTTTGAGGAAAAATGGATTTTAAAATTCTAGAAAAGGTTTTGGGAAGTCGCTGTCTCCCAGTGAACTACTTGGACAAATTTCAGGGTAATTATTTCTTCTAAAACACTATTGTCTATTTAGACTCATATTAATAATTTAATAATTAATTTAATAAATAGATATTTTACGTGCAAACAGTGTGAAATTATAATTAAATTGCGGAATGAAATAAACATTCAAACATATTTATTTTTCCTCACAGCTGAAAGTATTGATGACAATATACTTAATTTGGCCTGCAAAGATGAGGAGCTCAAAGAAGAACTTCGAACAATCGTCCCAATAACCGGTCATCGAATAGCAAATCTGAATGCGTTTAAAGCAGCATTTAAGGCGGACAAGGTAAAATGCTATTTATGCAATTTAAACCTATCATTGCAGTGGAATGTTATTTGGTCACATTTTCAAGAAGCTCATAAATTCAATACTCGCTGCAAACAATTTAAGTGCCCCGTGTGCATGTCAGAGTTTATCTGGTTCAACTCATTCCAAAGACATTTTAACTTACACGTAATTCAAAACGGCACTTCAAAAATTAACGTCCCGAAGACTCAACAATCTCCAAAAATTCTAGCTATGGAAACCGCAATAGATTCTGTGATTGATGAAGAGATGCACGTCGAGGTCTCAGAGGATCCGTTACAAGATTTTGAAAGAAGTGTGGTTAGCTTTATTATTAAGCTGCAGTCTACAGGTAGAATCCCAATTACTATCTGCACGGATATTTGCAATATGGCCAAGCACTTATTGGATCAAGTTGTTACAATATGTGAGAAGTCATTTTTTGAAGCTAAGGAGATGACAGCAATACTGACCGGTTTACGCTCAAAAATTAAAAATTCTTTCCGGTACGTGAAGTCACAGTACTGCTTAGAAAAATATCTAAAGGACTGCGGTTATTATGTTGAACCGGAAGAAATAGTTCTTGGATCATACCATAAGATTTCAACGAAGACGAGCGTTACAACGAAAAAACTTGTTCACGACACGTACCAGCACGTTCCTATATCAAAAACGCTTCCGAAGGTGCTAGAGTTACCTGGAGTTCTTGATAGTATTTTTTCAACTTTACGTCAACCCGAAAATACTCAAGATGGTAGTGTGCACTCAAATCCAATGCAGTCCTCGCATTTCAAGAAATAAAATCAACGTTACACATTTGATGTGGAATTTCCTGTTGTCTATATATTGTTGTTTTTTGATGAAGTTGAAGTAGCTAACCCACTTTCATCTCGAGCTGGAATTCATAAGCTGGGGAATTGTTACTTTTCGATTTTAAACATTGACCATTGGTTTAAATTCAAAGCTCCAAAATATTTTTCATTGTCTTTCGTTTAAGTCCAAAGATATAGCCAAATATTCGCTGGGTAAAATTATGATGCCATGTGTAAATGATCTAAGAAGTTTAGAGACAAACGGAAACTTTGTTTGCTGTGATGCTTTCAAAGGAAGAATCGAAGTTCGCCTGGGGCAGGTCATTGGGGACAATCTCGGCATTCACATGCTTTTAGGGTTTGTACTGTCTTTTTCAGCCACCTTTTACTGCCGTTTCTGCAAAATGGCAAAAAATCAATGCCAAACTGCCGGAAGATGTTTACCCACCCTGAGAAGAAATAAGCACAACTATATTCAGGATCTTCAAAAAAACTCCCCGGTCGAAACGGGTATAAAAACAATGTCAGTTTTTAACGACCTTAATTACTTCCACACCACTGATAATCACAGCCCAGATTTAATGCATGACGTCTTTGAAGGGATAGCACCGCTTGACCTCAAGCTAGCCTTGACCCACGCTTTACACTTAGGAATATCGCTACAAACTTTGAACTATAGACTTGCAAGTTTCCATTATGGCAGCCACCAACACTCGAAACCTAGCCCCATACAAATGAATAAACTAACCAGCAATGATACCAAAATGGGGCAAACTGCAGGTCAAATGATAGCCTTGCTATTTTGTTTCCCATTTGTTTTTGGCGATTTGTTTACACCAGAAGATTCTTATTATCAACTTATTCTACTCTTGCTCGACATTGTACGAATAGCCATGGCGCCGTTGATCACGGATGCAATGCTCGAATTGCTTCGTGACTTAATAGATGACCATCACTATCTTTACCAGGTATTGTCAAAATCCAATTTGAAACCAAAGCACCACTTTGTAACACGTTACCCAGATTTAACCCGACTAATTGGACCGCCTGTTCGCTATTGGACAATGCGCTATGAAGGACGACTCAAGTTTTTTAAGGGGGTTGCAGGGGTGTGTGGAAATTTTAAAAATATTTGCAAGACTGTTACTCGAAGAAACCAACTTTACGCCAGCTATAATTTTTTCCTGAAATCTCCATTTAGTTCGGTGGCCTCTGAACTGGGATCAGCCTTGTGCAATGTAGATGAAACTATTTACGGTGAACTTCTTCGGGAACATTTTGCGATTCCCCAGCTTATTGTTACCCTAATAAATGAAATTGCGTTTACCTCATGGTCGCTTGTCAAGTCAAATATTATCTGTTTGGGAAACTCTGAAAACGGTCCAAAATTTGGGGAAATTCAGCTTCTCTTCAAATATAAGGAACACTTGCATTTGGTTGTATCTTCAGTAGATATTGCGTAAAACAGCCACTTAAGAGCGTACCAAATTTTGGCAAGCGATGAGTCCTTTACCGTTGTAGCTTTGACAGATGTGTTTTTGGCTTCTCCATTAAATGTATATAGGGATTTTAAAACACATATTGGGTGGATACAGCTTCCGTACGAATTTTAACGTCCTTTAACATTTACGTTTTACTGACTTTTTAAATTTTCGTAATATTTTAGACAAGTGCAGATACGTTAGAGAGTAATAAAACTGGATCCGTTACTATGGAAACTCAGGTACACTTTTTTTTACTAATGATGTACATGTTTGAAATTATTTGCATATATATTGTTTATATAAAATCTGGCACCATTTTTCACATGAAACTTATAGATATGTACTATTTGAATGTTTAATACCTATTGGTTTTAATTTTTGGCAGGGAGACGTTGTAACAGTATTTATAAGCAATACTAATGCCAACACCAGCGAATCCAGTACCGAACTACAGACAATACAGGCCAATACAATACACAAGCGTACCCGAAAGAGGAAATTATTCTTTGATGAAGAGGATAAAATGATTGTAGGCTCCACTATTCAATGCACTGGCACTTGGCACACTTATATATGTGACCGTAGTTTAACTATTTTCCAGAATGTGAAGGCTGTTCTGCTTCAGCATGACAAGGAAATGCGGGTTAGTTATGGCGCAGATGTCATTAAAACCTCAGAGTCTTTGAAACCCCTTCCGCCCAAACTGCGAAGGCATCTGGTCAAACTAATGTGTCAGCATCTGATCAAAAAAACTCATTCTGCAATGTAAGTAAAAGTAGAGCTTTTTCGAATTTGATTTTGGTTTTCCACATTTTTTGTTCTTCCCAATTCAGGCCCTCTACTGACCAAAGAGACCAATTAGCTGGTTGTATTGTGACCCAATTGTATTCCACTTTTACTGGAAAAGAGTATAAACAACTTAAGGTATGTAATGTGTACTCCTCAAAATTATGACGTAGCAGTTTACATAGTAAATTAAAAATTATCTTTTTAATAATTGACATTTTGAAAAGGAGTCGTACTTTTCCCCGTCAACCACAGTTTTGGATCCTCAAACTGGGAAGAAAAAGTCTACGTCACCAACTGGGCATATACAGTACCACTTTAAAATTTTTTGGAGTTCCATTCGGCAATCGAACGGATCCCTAAAGCTGGAATGCAATGCCGATTAGAGCATCTCGGGCGGTTAAAATTTACGGGTAAGCCCGCAAAAAGCCCGGCCCGCACGGGCTTCGAGCGGGTACGGGTAAAAATTATTACGTTTGACGGGTTACGGGCGGGTACGGTCTTTTCATCGCTGTTAAAAAAGACCGTGAAAGCCCGTAAAAGCCAGTGAGAAATTCCATTAGCTGCAGGAGCAGCGGTTGTGAATGTACATAACATAGACTTGAATGACTTGAACGAATTTCAGACGTTTGCAATTTTAGCTTTCAAACAAACTAACGCTTGGTGTACGATAGAGCATCACCCCGTGGGATATTTTAGGTCCGTGCCCGTCTGTACGACTGTTAATAAATAACAAAGGCAGGTATGCAAGAAAAGTTTTCTTGCATACCTGCATTTGTTATTTAGTAAGTTTCATTTCGCTCTTCATTACTGCGGAAAATTCCATTTAGTCTATAAGATGAATCCTGCTAGTAGTTCAAGTATTTGTAATAAGAATCCAGAAGTTAACATTGTGATAAATTCAAGAAAGCCACCAGAAGTGCTTACCAAAGCCGAAATAGCAGCATAAGCTTTTGTATTGCCTTCTTAATAAACAAGATAGTTTAACGACTGTATGTAACCGTCAAGAACACCAATATTTTAAAATACAGTTTTTCAGTATATTTAAGATGTATGGTATTTGCGGGCGGGCTACGGGCTTTTTTAATTTTGCGGGCCGGGCCGGGCTTTTTTGATAGACATTAATTTCGGGCCGGCAGGGTACGGGTAAAACGTTACGAGCCACGGGCGGGCACGGGCCTAAAATATCACACGGGGTGATGCTCTAATGCCGATCCAATTGTGGAACAATCCTTTGAAACAGGTATGCATGAATGAAGATCATTAACGTGCTTTTTACATTACCGATGGAGTACGTTTAATAACTTAAAGTTTTACTAACAGCGGAGCCAAATTCAGAGGCAATGGACATGAAAAACTGGTTGATGAATCATGCTGCCCCTCCTCAAAAAGTCTGATTTTTTGTTGAAAACTTTTACGATTCGTAGAAAGGAATCGCTAAAGTGCAAACGCGACAGTGAATATACTTCATTTTTTCTGGAATGGCCACGGATGCTGGATACGCCGGGAGCGGTACCTCATATTATTTTGTTGTACTTTTTAAACGTTTGGAACTTTACATTTCAAATAAATGCCAAGAAAATCATTGTGTTAAAATTGCGTTTTAGATTGAGCATGATTTCAGCCAAACTTATCCTCTGGTGGCACATAATTTATCTTCAAAATGGGAGACTTTAACCAACAAAATTGTGACATATTTTTCCGCAATGAAAAAGTCCGTCATTTCCTTTGGTATTCGAGACAATATTGGTAAAAGCTTGATTCATTTGTATTTAATTATTTTTAGAAGCAGTGTAGACACCCCTTTGACTACCCTTTGTCCGCCCGTCCGTACGTCCCTACACAGGATAACTCCAAAACTGTTAGATGAATTCAGTAGCACACATAGTCCGCTGACATACAAGTTGGATAAGCTGTAGTTTTGCTGATTCGGATAAACCGTTTCGGAGTTACCGGTTTTTAAAAATTTTGTGTCTGTTTTTTCCGGATTTCTGTATACATGGTCTTCATTAAGTGATGAGGAGTGATTGGAGTTGTGCCGTATCAGTCCAAAATTTTCCTAAATACCCGGCTTTGTAAATGTTTTCCGATTTGGCTGAATTTTATTAAACACGGACTACAGCATTCGAACGTCTATGCAGCCCCTTTGAACAAGCATTAAAGCATCGTGAAACGATGATTGTTTCTTAATCGATTAAATGTAAAATAAATATATAATTTAAAGCTTAAATAGTTTTTGAAAACTGATATTGTTTAACGTTTCTTAATGCTAACAGATGGGAAATATCATATTGCAGCATTTTTTATGATGGCAATCCTACTACGGTCTAGAAGCAAACGGATGACTCAAGCTGACAGTGTCAAATCATTTGTTCGAGTAATAAACGTATGTACACTAGTCCAGTTAACAAGGTTTATACATATGATACTAAAATAGTTTATTGTCAGCGCCAGAGAATTCGAGAGTAACATATGCTTACATTTTGCAGCCTTTGGAGGACGTGGATGATGTTGCGGCAAACTTGGCCAAGTCATCAATAATGATCATCTGCAAAGGCGATTTAGAAATTCTGGATTTCGAGAGCGTGTTCGTCGTCTTCAATTCAGTCGCTATAAGATATTTTATGTTTTTAATCTTCCATTTCCTTCTGCTTGCGGTTCAGTTTGGCAGTTCCTGGACTATCATGTTTATGATATGGTACAAAAGGTACCCCTGCCCCCAGGAGTATTGGAACTAACCGCTTTTCTCAATCAGGAGGCCGAGTAAAATTTCATTTGTAACTAATGCCAGTTTTTTTATCAGATTTATTCCAATATTTTTGTTTGGTCTGTGAATTACTCCACCAGTGTTGAAATAAAATTTGGGGTTTGATAGTTTAATAAATAAACCGATGGTCACTATGAATTTTAATTCACTATGCAAGAATAATGCTGTCGTTATTTTGGCATGAATTGTTTCGTGCGTATATGCACAAAATGGCATCCATTATAGTCACTAACTACACCCGGACAGCATTAGATGAAATAACCTCTCCAGGTTTAGATTCAGCGGCAATGCACACTTAATACATTCCCGCATGCATCCTTTCGCTATTCGCGTCTGTGGTCTGTTATAATTGTCGGCCGGATGGCATTAATTACGCCGGCTTGAAAATCATCCAGTTCGGATTGAATTTCTGTAAGACCGCACTACAAGATCAATTTGTGTATGGCCAAGCAACGTGTACCAGAAGTGCCTGGCTGGCATGATGCAACCAGCCGGCCTGACATAAATTCCACCCGCTTTTATAAGCGTGTAGCTGGTACAATTATCATCCTTACATTTATTTCCCTAAAAAAACAGCAATCAAAACAAAAAAATCAAAAAGTACAACCTATTAAAATACCGTAGTATGAGGTGATCTGAAGAGACTTGCTATTTTTGCCCGTTATAAAAATTTAACCCCAAATAAAATGATTTAGAAATGATTTAGTAACTTAGGATTTAATCCCTTCAGGATTAAAGGAATGAAGAGACCAAGTAAGCACATATCTTTCAACTATCCTTACAACATCCCCTCTAAATCCATCCCTATTCCTACTACTAAAAGATTTGACTGCGGATTCACCTGGGTCTAGCCAGAGCTATGCAGTATTTTCAAATACAGTATTTTAAAATACGTATTTTCAGGCCACAAAGTATTTTGTATTTGGTATTTTCAAGTTAGCAAGCAGTGGGCAAGTATTTTGTACTTAGTATTTTAAGAGCCTGTAAGTACAAAAGTATTTTGTATTTGCTTACTTTCAAGGGCCTGGAAAATGTATTTCAAATAAATATTTGGCTCAAAATACTTTTCACCAGCATGATTACAACTTTGACATTGTTTGTAGTTTACATGATGTTCAATATCTGTGCGAATTCCATTTTAGCAATGCAATAACATGCGACGGAATGAATCCTTTTTACTGGATACATCAAACATTTTCAGGTTCTCCATTTTCAGTATTACATAACGTCACTGAAAGGGCAAAATATTCTACGCGCGCATGCTTTTGTACATCACGATCACATAGTCCACCTTGCCTGTTTAACAACAATATTTAAGATCCGTCCAAGGCACTCAATTTAATTTTCAGATACTAACTCAGATACTAAAAATATCATAATAATCTACATCACTGAATAAACAATCAAAATAACTGATTATCGTTAGTCAATGTAATTATAATTAACGGACTGACCAATTCAACAAACGTTGAATCATTTGTTACTACACCAGTCTTATATGCAGTCCTTGAAGTGATTAGGTATCTAATTAATTTTTTAAATGATGAATTTGAAAGCTGTTTGAGTCCCAGAAACTGAAAATAGTGAGCATTATTTGGGTATTTTAAGAAAAGTATTGTATTTAAAATACAGTATTTTTTATTTGAGTATTTATAATTACCGACCATGTATTGTATTTTTATTTGTATTTTAGTAATGTACCCTGAGGTATTTTACTTTGTATTTTCTATATTTCATTTCAGGTATTTTATTTGGTATTTTGTAATCTTAGACCAAGTATTTTGCATAGCTCTGGGTCTAGCCAAAGTGTCTTGAGTATCGCGTATTTAAGATGAGAATATTTATTCTAACAAATTACAATAAAAATTAACTTAACTAGAAATTATAACGTAAATTAGAATAATGACGTGTCATTAGCAGAGGTGTGGAATATTTTGAAATATTGTATTTAAAATAGTATTTGAAATACATTCCGTATTTTGTATTTGGTATTTTTCTCGCCGTAAATGTTTCAAGATATTTTGTATTTCGTATTTTGTCGGCACCAAAATTTCCACTGTATTTTGTATTTCGTATTTTCAAAATCAACAAACGTTATGATATTTTGTATTTATTTATCTTGTAACGTTATCCATCCAATATTTCAAATGCAAAATACAATTTCAAAATACATAGATCTGACAACTGTCCAAATTGTCTTTAGCACATGTTCAAATAAATATTTTAAAGATAAAAGCACTAATTTGAAACATTTTGAAACCAATTCTTTAACTGTTTTGGTTTGTTTGCAGTACTTACTTATAGGATAAATACATTAAATTCAATGTTTGTGGGGGCTATAAAAAAATTAGTAATGCCAACATAAAATCCGTGATCAATTACCGAGGGGTTATAAGGTTATTCGTTTTAAGGAAAAATATTCTGTATCTAGGGTCATGTTATTTTTGATCTACACAGATGGACAGCTCTAAACTCTAATCACGTGGCTGTTACCTTACTTTTTCTAAATAATTTTCGGATATCCAATTATTTGGTTAAATTGTCCAAGATACTGTGTATGAGAGAATAAACTTGAGATACAGTTACATCTCAGACATATACTTTGAGACGAGCTTGAGAGTGTTTTTAATATGTATTTTTTTATTTCAAATACGGTATTTTCATTTTGTATTTTCGTTTTCGTTGGAAGCGAAGTATTTTATTTTGTATCTTGCCAAAATTCCTATGGATATTTGTATTTTATTTTGTATCTTAACTAAGTTACTCCTAGTATCTGAATTTTATATTTTTATTTTAACGCTTCTGGAAATGTATTTGTATTTTGTATTTTAATAAGAAATTTAATGTATTTTCCACACCTCTGGTCATTAGGTCACGAAGTGCAACCAAACTTGGCAGACTACTTGGTACATTTTGTGAAAGATCTAGTCCATTCAGGACAGATTCTTCGTTATTGTTATTCCGTTATTCAATTGCCATTTTTGGTTTTTATGTTAATTTTCACCGTTTTTATATTTTGGTACCCCATGAGCCCCCTCCCCTCATTTTTCGGTAACTTTAACCCGGGATATCTACGAATCTTGTTTACAGTTTTCTTAGGGTCAATTATCAAAAATGATCTACTTTTCAAGATGCACCATCTAGGAATTTTTTTTTATCGAGTTCGAACAGGGGGCATATTGATAAGGATTGTGACGTGTCCTTCCATGTTTTGGAGTCCCTTCGTAAAATGCCAGCAGTTTGAATTCTTAACCGTGAACCAGAGATGTTCAAATGATTTTCCCTTCCTTCAATCCTTCGAATGCAAAAAAATAGATCCATTTCCTTCCTTCATACCTCTTCAGATTGAAGGCTTGAAACAAAATTCCTTCATTTCTGTAAGAATACCTCCACTAATTTACTTAAAAATATATTTACATATAGAACAACACATTCCATACATATTCATTTTTACAGTAATAGTATACTGTACAGGTATTTTTTTCTGTCCTGACCTTTTGTTCCGTCCCGTACCGAAATCCTCGGGACAAAAAAATTCGTCCCGATTCAGTCCCGAAATAACATGGGGACAAAAATTTTGCACCGAAACTGTCCCGATCTCGGTCCCGTGTGAGTAGTTGAGTACTTCTTCAAAATTAATGTTACTCATGCATTATGTGAAAACTCCTATTGATTGGTCGTATTGCACGTTACAGTTTAAGTATATAAGCATCGAGCAATCACATACAATAAATGTATATGTACTTAGTTATGTATGTATATTATTTTGAATGGGAAATCTCACATGTCCCTAGTCCCTACAGTAGCCTGATATTCCAACGTAGCCAACGTTCAAAAATCGTTTTGGTTAGCATTGAGATAACTTATTCCATAATGAGAAAATAGTTATGTATATATATGTACATCCTACATATTTGCCTTCATACAAGCGTGTTCTCGTGCTGCCTACATATATGCCTATATGACCGCGTGTATGCAGGCGTGCATTCCTATTTTATAGGCATTTTTTCTGCGAAAACCAGTGCACCCTATTTTGCCTATAATTTTTTCTGCAAATTGCTCGCACCCTACATGTAGGCCTACATGTAGGCCTACATGTAGGATAGGCTAGCATCTTTGGATTAGGCCATGTCGGAAAGGCTGGCACTTTTGCACCTTTTATTCCCCTTACAATTATCCATTTATGATTTATAAAATCATGACTCATAGAATCATGATTCATCGTCATATGTTAGTAGACGATCTTTTTACGTATATGATAAATAAACAGCAACTGTCCCCACTGCAGAATTAGCTCCGTCACATTTCAGTCTTACTGTGGACGTGGACGACTTTGGTAACATTTTGCTTTATACGACCAACATTTTTGTCAAAATATTATTTTACAAGGGAATTCATTTTTCACAATTTAAAAAAAAATCATCAATTGCTTTTTACAGGGACAGGGTGCCCCAGGCGTTCTTAACTTTTAAAACAGTTTCGATCCTTCTTCACTCATATAACTGGCAATCAGTGACAAGAAAATGTCATCACCTGACGATAATAACTGGCCAAGTCAGGCAATCCGGCAGGCGATGGTAGAAAAAATGTAAGCCATTTTTAGTGTCACGCCATCTGAATATTTTACAAAATTTCGGAGTGAGAGAATCCTGAATAACTATTATTTTCATTGCCTTTGAAAATATTTTGCAGACAAGAAGCAGTAACGTCTATTGGCGGACCACCAACACCCAAAACTGCAGTAGAAATGGAGAATAAAGTTTTTTTAAAAGCAATCAGCAGGGTATTATAGTGCATATGAAATGAGTATTTTTTAAAAAATCATGAGTTTTTTACAATAATTAATATCCTGATGGCTAATATAATCTCGTAAATAATACGCTTTTATGTTTCTGGCCTATTAACTGAGAAACAAATAGCATGAGAAGAAGTATTTGTAGCAAATACCTTGACCTTCTCTTTGAGCAGAATAATTTCAAAATTGAACGCAGGGAACACTGCTTTAAGTAATTACTTATTGATTCTTTTGGCTTATGGTGGAAAAATCAAAGATTTTAATATTTTCTAAATTTTATAGCTAAAATAAATAGCTGTAAGTGAAATACTTTGTACAGAAAAAAATCATCAAAATTGGTTCATAAACGATGTAGATATATCGTACGTTGCAGAGGGGAAGTAAACATTCAGAATTTGATTATTTTGTCCCACTTAAAAAGTTTTGCAGTTTTTAAGAAATCAGGTTCTCGGGAAAATACGAAGTGGGGATGCAAATATTACCTTATATTTGCACTTTTACATTTTCTTATGTTTTGTGTTTTTGTTGACAGGATGAATACATGAGTTTTGTGGCACGACTCATCATCCATATAAAAGAATTCGGGTTGAAAAGAAATGGTCCTGGAATGGCGGGCAAGTTTTTGTTGTGATTTTTTCGGCTCAAATTCTGTTTGCTATTGAACTCCATATAATTTGTGGGTATGGAAACATAAGATATTAAGTATTTATTTTAAAGTTTATAACTTCTACATATTCCAGTTGGTGAAAGTTCCCGAACATCCAACTCATCCGTATCGATGGCGAACTGCAGCAGTCAGCAGCAGCAAGACCAACAATCTCAGCAACAACAGCCAGGTACGTATTTATGTACGATATCGGTGACATCCAACTAGTATTTTTATTCATACTCCTTGTACTTACGTATGAACAATCCCAATGCTGGAATGGTCTGATATTCTGATTTTGATTCATCAATTTACTCTAGGCACTGAAAACGATGCTGATCCTGTTGGATCTCAACCGGGGCAAGTATCCCAGGGACAAGTACTGCTTCACCAACTTCTCCAGACATTACGATCACCTACAACTAGCGAACAGCAACAGCAGGTGTTGCAGATTTTGAAGTCAAATCCTCAGTTGATGATTGCGTTCATACGACATAGGCAACATCAGCAGCAGTTGCAAGCGCAGGCAGCTGCACAGCAGCAGGCTTATGATCAGGTATAATTCATTGAATGGTATTGATATTGTACCGAGGCCTAATTAATATGAAACTAATATCTACTATTTCTCTCGAAACAGAATCACCTGGTTTCGGAATTGGAATCCTTAACTTTGCAGTATGACGACCAATTCATCAACGAGGATTAAGTACCTTAGATAAATCTTCAATCAAGTTGTCCGTGCTAACGTTCCATTTCCAATGTTACTAATAAATATTTATAAAGTTAAGGTAATATCATTTTATGGCAAATATCATGCCTATAAAAGAGTACATCGATTTGAAAATATATGTTAACCAGTGCATCGCATGGGTACAAAAATGCTGTACCTGGACCTGAACCTGGACCGAAATAGTGGGTACCGGCAAAAATGTACCCAAACCCGTACCTGAACAAAAGTACCCATTAAATAAATCTTGGTACCTGGACCTGTGTTGAGTTAAGCATTCTCTATAGACGTAGGTTTATATGTACACGCTTGGAATTACATATTCTGTGGAAGTGATGTAATGTTACATAAGGTTATGAGATCTTCCAGCGCGCCTCGGCAGATCCGTCTGCTCATGAATCATGTACATAGGTCGCGGAGGAAGAGTTAGTGTGGAAAATCGTTCGTGGTGTAAGCATCATTGTTGCTGGTCATAGCATTTTTGCTCTTGTTACATTAATCGAGTGTAACACATCTTGTCAGTTACAGGAGTTTGAACAATAAAGTTAAAATAAATAACTGTGGGTTGTGTCCTTTTAGTCCTTAATCAGCGTAAGACTAATTGTAAGACAGTACAGCCATTAACGTAACTTTAGTGCTACTAGCAGTGCTACACATGCATATTCACACACAATTGCCTTTACAACCGAAAAGTCCAGCTTGGTCATTGCCAATTATCCCACATCACAAGTAACAACCTGATTATTTTGCAAGTAGTGCGTACCTGGACCTGAATTTTACCCGTACCGAAAATATACCCAATATATGGACCTGTACCTGAAACATTTTCCTACGTACCTGTACCCAATCAGGTACTTTCAAAACAATTACTGTAAAAGATTCGATATGATGACATTCGATGATTTACATCACAGCAATTACAAGCTAGAAAAAATTCTGCCTCGTCATAATTTTTGCAATACTATACATCTTATTGGAACTATAACTTCTATACCATCTGAGGTATTTCCATCTCCAATTAAATCTTCCACTTCTACGACATCATCCATAACCACAATATCATTTAACACCAGTTTTACTGAATCACATGTGGAATCTGTAATTACACGTACTTATTGCTGGCACGTTGTGCTAAGTCAACCATCTCTATTGAATAACCGTATTATTTTTCAAAAATTACGACGCACTCCTGAAAACACGCTGAATATCATAATCAACCTGTAGGTAGGAGAGAGAGTTACATACTGCACTAGATGCCTCGTAAGATGGATTTCTGTTTGTAAAAGTAGCCACATTTTCGGGTATTAATTTGTCAGGTCCATGTATATTGGAAGCTTGTACCTGTACCCAACACCTAGTTTTGTACCCAAAATTTGGGTACATATAGCTAGTACCCATAAAGTACCCATTCAGTTTGGGTACTTCAACAGAGTACCCATTTCGGACCTGGACCTGTACCTGTACCCAAATACTCGGGTACTACCCGCACCCATGCGATGCACTGATGTTAACAAGCGACGACAAAAATTTTTTTTCCAAATAAATGACTTAATCAGTATCGTTCCTTCATTAACTTCCTTCAGAAAATTGCAATTTTGGACTTCCATATTGAAAATATGTTCATCTAAATCTGTGTTAGTACTTTAGGTGGACACCGGGACCATCATCTACTTAATAGCACAAGGAATATGAAACTGTATTTTAAAGGGCTTTTTTCTTCTCATAACGGTTATTTCTGCCCCCGCCCCCCAAATTAAGGATTTAACGAAAATATTTTAATTGAAACCTCTATGGCAGTCAAATAATTTAGAAACGAGTTTAACAAATTCAGCAAAGATTTATTTCCAGACTGTCCAAAACCAAAACAAGGTTACAATAATTATTATGCCATTATGCAATTATTATTATGCTAACTGACTACCCCAGGTAAAACGAGCGAATCTCAACTAACGCAGGCATTCTATAAGCCTGACCCACCGTATCCAGAATTTTCCGCCAAGACTTTAGCTGAAAAAAAACAGAAGTAATCCCCAAATCATTTCCTCCACACAAACACATCAAATAACTCCAAGCAGTAGCCTCTAAATCGGACCAGATTTTTTAACGTTACTTAATTCTGCAAATTATATTATGTACAATAAAGCAAACATGAGCCGGCAAAAACTTTACCCCATAAAAACTTGATACCTTTCATTTAAACAAATACTCGAAATCTTTTATGCTCAAAAGAATTTTAAATAAAAAATAAAAATCCTAGCCCGTTCAGAGGCACGTCACTATTAAGTATTAAATAAATATCTCCAAGGGAATGGTACATCCAAAAGAACCCTTACCTGCTCTGAAGAGCCCAATAAGCAAAATAAAAGAAATGGAATGAGTGATCAATGCCTTCTTCGTTTTCTCCCCATCTTCAACATCTATGAAAGAAAGAAACGCAATTTAATAACTTCTTCGAATTTACTTAAGAAGTAGTTTTAACTCGCCGAGAAATCCCCAAACACGCCATAATTATTCTACGCTTGCATTTTTAAATCTAAAAATATCCAACCACAACAATAAAATTCCAAGATTCGAAGATTCTAATCAATTAACTATTGCAATACTGGATTTACTAACTTACCCCCACTATCTGGATAATTTGAGGGATTCATAGTAAACACTCCGGCCTCGTCAAATTCACCGAGTCTTTGCACTTGAAGTGATCTCTAGAAGGTCCTTGGATGTCTGCAAAAAAAATAATTACGAACTCATACTTTATTCCAACAATAACTAATAATTACGTTCTACACAAACAGCTCATATTAAAAATGTGCCGTCAATTTAAATGCCAGCGATTTATTTACTTATATAAACAAATGATTTGCATCTTAACTTCCTTTGATTAATCGTCCTTAAATTAAAGATATTAAAAAACATTAATATCCAATTACAAGAATAATTACAATTACGAAGGAACTTACCCGGAATATAGCGATCCTTAACAAGAGAAACAGTCAACGTGCTCGTCCCTAGTTATGAAATTAATTCCAATTAATACGGCCTTAATACACAGGAAAGAAATACAAATACAATGTTCTTATATTTCTCCAGTTTCAATGTTTACCAGAATTATTGGCTGGAAATAGGCTCCTTCTTAATTTATTTTTGCTATTTCCCATATAACACAGCAGCTCCCCCCGCTGCATGGAAGCACATGTGAAGTGTAAGTACACGCACGTGTATATGTTTTAGTTGTAATATGCCCTCAGTTGGTCCAATGCTAATACCTTGGCTATGCCATAAACTCACGCCCTTCTGAAAGGAGCTGCAATCTTCCACTCCTTTTTACAAACTGTTGGTTTTGCTATTTTAAAGCTCTCTTTCTAATCCACTCTCCAAGGGTTTTCATGAAATAGTAACTAAACCCCAGAATCTGAGGGAATAATTCAAAGCTTGAGAAAGAAATATCCTAAATTACTAGCCCGTACAATTATTATCCGTACATTATTTCCCGTCAAAAATTAACACTCAAAACAAACAAATCAAAACGTACAACCCTTTAAAATATCGTAATATGAGAGGCCCGAAGATCCCTTGCTTTTTTGCCCGTTACAAAAACTTAACCCAAATAAAATAATTTATTAACTTAAGATTTAATCATTGAAGGGACCAAGTAATCATATCTCTTGTATTTATCCTTACAACGTCCCCTCTAAATCCATCCCTATTACTAAAACATTTGATCACCTGGGTCTACCGAAAGTGTCTTGAGTCTCGCGTCTTTAACATTAAAATATTTATTCTACCAAATTACAAGAAAAATTAACTTAACTAGAAACTATAAGCCTGGAGAAGAGCAGAGCTCAAAACATTATTTGTGCTTAATAAATCCATTTATATTTTTCTATAATTATTCATACATAGAATATTCACATTGTGCCTACTCCTGTAATACCAACTTAAAAGGATAATTATTTTAAGTTGTGTCATTTTATTTCAGCATTTTATTGTAACATTTTATGATAACATTTACTACAAATATGACACTTGTACGGATTCTTAGAGACTTACAATTAGAGAAATCATTGAAGCCATATGAAACAAGGTACGGCGAAATGAAGCCCTCATGAGTACTCTGTATATAGATAACATGAACGTACATATACATGTGTTCATTTTTAGTGCAGACCTCCAGATAGCAAACGAGTTGCTTCGTTGCTTGAATGAATACACCCTATACACGTGTGTAACTTCAAAAAGGAATAGGTCCACGGCACAGTACTCAGTCCCCATCTAGTGTTAGAACTGAAGTGACGTTATCCACTCTAATTTTTTAGCACGGGAGTTGCCGGAGCTGCGAAAGACTGTTCTGTATATTCGTCCTTTTTAAGTCTCCATCTTGCCCAGGTGAGAGCTACAGAAGTTGTCGTCCGACATTGACACAGTAAAGATCCGTATTTCACCGTACCAGAAAGCAGGTAAGTATTAGAATTTACTACATTTGAGTGACATTTATTCCAATTATATTATTTAGCTAACTTTGGGACACGTGGATTGAAGATTAGAGCCGCTTCAAGTGTCGGTATGCACCCTTCCTTTTAACGTGTAGTGGAATGTTAGTTAGGTAGGGCAAAGGTCATTTTTCAAAAATGTTATTCCTTGTATTTAGTTCCTGAGGGATTTAAATGGATATCAATTCATAGGTTTTTAAAGGGTAGGGTTTGTAGCTATAATAAAATCTAAGAGTTGAAGATACTTAAGAGGGAATCCCAGCCTGGTCCGCAGTTGCGGCTAAATTTTGAGGGTAGATGTAGGTTAAATGTCCGGTGTATAGTTCGGGTTTAAAATGTTGTATTTGGAATGAATTATATTATTTCATATTTATTATATATATGAGGAATTCAGTTTTGAAGTAGTTTGGATGGTTTCCTGTGAAATTGAATCACATTAAAATTGTTTCTAGATCATTTATGTATTAGGAACAAGGTGGAGTCGACATTTCCATATCATTGAGCTCGTGAGGTAATAATTGTTGAGAGTATTAGTTAAATTACAGGAGGATGTTGGATAACCATGGGGGTGTTTTGTTATAATTATTTATTAATATAATTCTTTTGGAGTTGATCGATTCCGGTGGAAGTGACGGGTGTGACGAGGGAATATATGTCGTAGCATGGAGGGAATAAATAGGGAATGGAGGAAGTGAGTTTAAATAAAATAAAGTTCTGGTATGAAGCAGTATAGGGCTGAACGGTTCGGAGATGCAGGATTTTTCAGACTACATTGTATGTATTGATTACCTAGAAATTGTATGTAAATACCAAGTGGGTTACTTTCAGGAGTGATGATGGCTGATGGCTCGTTTATGAGGGAGCCTAATGGTTAAGCCCGTTGGAGATTGTAGTTCGAACTTGAAATTAGCTTGTTAATGTTGTCTATAAAGAGATCTTTTTGTTTAGCTTGAGAACCGTAAGCAGTGGCATTGAAATTAAATCACGAGGCCACCTTATGACTTGGAGAGAGGATAGGAAATAGAAGCATGCATGCATGTGAATTTATGTATTCCTTGCATCTTCCTCGTGCACACTCTCCAGTTTTTTTTATGTGTGATGTGCGCTAGTGCCAATACTTCTAGGTTACCAGGGCTATGTTCGTGCGCGTTTTAGCATTGAATGGTTTCATAATGTAGAATGTGGACCAAATGAAGGGGCCAAAAATAAACCGTGTCTAGTTTCGTGAAGAGTCAAAATCATACATGACATTAGTGGGGCCAGAAGTCTCATACGGCATAGCTATAGTCTATAGTACAATTTTGCGAACTCCCATTAATTAGATCAGTAGTGCCGGAGCAGTATTGGAACGCACACTTGATAGTGGGGTGTTAGATAAGTGATACGACAATCGAGTAGAGGTTTTTTGAGTGTACTAATCAAATATTTATTTTTCTATTATTTTGTCACTAGAGTCTAAAGATGATTGAATCACTTCTTGATTTGGCTAAATCTAATCCCTTCATCACCCCCTTTCAAACTGCAAGATGCAGCAGTGGGGAAAATTTGGGATTGCCCAGGACAACTGTAGTTCCCTCAAGGAATATTGCATTTGCCTCCGCTGTACCCAAAGGTAAGAAATTACTGTTAATGAGATTGTTTTTATTATTAATAACCAATTTTAACAAAATGGGTGCAGTACTATTTGTATGATGTATATGTACGTAGATGAGTTTTTCACTGGTTATGGGTTTTAATTTTAGAGGAGTTTTCCTGTGAGTATGGATCTCTGAAATTCTTCGGATTGTGCGGTTTGGGTGGTATCATCTCTTGCGGTGTTACTCACACTGCTGTGGTACCCTTGGATTTGGTCAAATGTCGGCTTCAAGTCGATCCTGACAAGTACAAGAACATCATTAATGGCTTTAGAGTAAGTTGCAGTTATAGTTGACCACCCACAGTCTTACCATGTTATTAATTTTGGTTTGTAACTTAGTTCAGTCGTTATGACGACTATTGTAATGAGGGCTTAATTTTCTCATTGTTTTGGAAGGGATTCTAAAAGTACTTTGTTTTCAGGTAACATTGAAAGAGGATGGGACTCGAGGTCTCGCTAAGGGATGGGCCCCAACTTTCATCGGTTACTCCATGCAGGTAATAAAAATTAAATAACCGACTAAGGTCTAAATTTTAACTGGTCATTTTTATGCTAGGTTATTTACTCAATCTAATATTTGTTTCATGAATTTGATTTTACGTAGGGTCTCTGCAAATTTGGATTTTACGAAGTTTTTAAAGTTCTGTACTCGGATCTCCTGGGCGAGGAAAACTCTTACTTATGGAGAACTTCCTTGTACTTAGCTGCATCTGCATCCGCAGAATTTTTCGCTGATATCGCTCTCAGCCCTATGGAGGCTGTCAAGGTAAATATGGGCCTAACACGTTAAGTTTGATTTTTAAAAGTAATTGCACGCTCCTTAGATCCATCTGTTTCTCATTAATAGATGAATGAGTCATAAGTGTGCGAAATTAATATACCTGGAATGTCTGCAATATACTTGCTTCGGGAGAGTTTCGGACTAAATGTAGAGTCCATCTTCTCCTAAGAATGCGAGCTTTCCTGCACTCCGGACACAATCATTCCTCGACTGTTCAAATTGTGTATATGGTAGCAAGTAGAAAAGGGTTCTCATAATTATTTCGTTTACTTATCTATAGGTACGAGTCCAAACCCAACCTGGATTTGTGACCACCTTGAGAGAAGCAGTTCCCATTATTTATGGACAGGAGGGTCTTTCCGGATTTTACAAGTCTTTAGTGCCTCTGTGGATGAGGCAGATTCCATACACTATGATGAAATTCGCTTGCTTTGAACGAACCGTTGAGTTGCTCTACCAGTAAGTCAGTCGTCGAATTCACCACCTTTCCTCAAATCACGTTCGCTAGCAAAATTATTTAATTCCATGTATTTTTTTAATAGAAACGTCGTTCCCAAGCCCCGTGCTGATTGTACTAAAGGAGAACAGTTAATTGTCACATTTACTGCTGGTTACATTGCCGGAGTTTTCTGCGCCATTGTATCTCACCCTGCCGATACTGTTGTCTCTAAATTGAATCAAGACAAGTCAGCCACTGTGGGAGGTATTGTTAAGAAACTTGGTTTCGGAGCCATGTGGAAGGGTCTCACTGCTAGGATTATCATGATTGGTACCTTGACTGCCCTTCAATGGTTCATTTACGATGGTGTTAAAGTAGCCCTTGCTCTTCCTCGACCCCCACCAGCAGAAATGCCCGAATCCCTGAGAAAGAAGCTGGAAGCTGGATCGTCATAAATTTCCAAACAAATATAAGTTATCGAGCTCCACCGGCTTGGACTCTTGAGATAATTGAGAGTAGATTTTAAAAAAGTCAATAAAGGAACAATGTTGTAGTTTGAAATCTGTGTCCATCAAAATGGAATTTCGAACTTTGTGTTCTCGTTCTTGCGATTTTTCAGTCATTCTCCCGAAATGAATCACACTGTTTAGATAATTTAGTTGTAGTATTTATCTTTTAGGTACAATAATGAAACTAATAATTATTCGTAACAAGGTGCAGAAATTGCATTAGAGTCTAAATGTATGTCTCAGTGAGGTACATGGTTGCATCTTTAAAAAAAAGGGATTTGGGATCCACCTTAGGGGAACCGGGTTCTGATAATATTGTAAAAAGATAATTGTTATAATGTCATCGGGCTTCGAAGTACACATGTAACAATAACAATTACAAAAATATGTTGCTCTTCTCAAGGCTCATGAATAAATTTAGCAATTAAACAGTAGTGGAGGAGTGTACAGTTTATTTGTTCACTACACATTTGCTCTTTACGCATAACGACCAGTCTAAACTTCAGGCTCTGAAGCCAATCTCAAAAATGACTTTCTCATGAAATCAATGCATTTATTGTGTATTGAACTTCGAACTTGACTCACAGTACAGAATATTGTCAGTCACTTCTGTAGCACTGACAGCGTAAAAATACTACTTCAAACTTAGAGATAAGATTACTAACGGAGCTAGTTGGAGGTACTTCAAACGAATGCAGATTAAATCATGAATGTAGCAAAATTTTGCAGTGTTCCTAGTAATTATTACATATGTGATTTATTACTTCTATCATTATTTCCGCGAGGATGACACCAGGGTCAGTGTGTATGTATAACAATTCATAAAATCTCCTCCCCATTATGTAACACTTGAAAAATTTTCTACTATGAGTAGTAACCAAATGTCGAATTAGTAATGTAACAGCGTGTATGGAATGTTTCGATAAAGGTGTGTAAACATTAAAAGAGGAAGTTGTTCGTACCACGGAGAGAACGTTATGTGATGCATCACAGTTTTGCTTTTTCTGTATCTTATGTATGTACGTATGTATGTGTGACAGCACAACAACAGCTCAAAACATAAGTCAAGTCCAAGCGTATACTTAACTGCAGAACAGTTGATTCATACACATTACAGTTCTTGCAACTTCTTTTTTTGTTTACTTACTTTGAAACCCACATATATGTCAATAATGTAATGGGAGGCTAGCCTATCGTTAAACTTGGTATGACTTAAAAACCCTGAAGAGGCTCCACGATCTTGGGCGACACGGGTCATGCACACTATGTGCTTCTACTTAAGATTATTTGGCACCATTCACCATTTAACAGCATTTGTTACCTTGACCATCAAGTGTGGAAATAAATGATGTAACGATCTAACAGCTTATGTGTTACCTGGCTAGGTTTCTGCCACTTTATCATCATTACAAGTTGTTTGCCCGATTCGAGGGCTCAAATAATTTCCATTATTCTTCACATGCTTCAAAAATTAATCGCACAGGTAAATGCTGTACAAGTATAATATTTATTGCGGGACCTAAAACTCTTAACCAAATACAACGCTCCGACCGAGTTTATTAAATACTGTAAAAACAAACTGAGACAAAATCAGGAGATTCGCCACGTTGCTTTTATTAACCATGATAGCTCCTAAGAAAACGCTTAACGGGTTTAAACTCATTCCAATAATTTCATACTTTAAAAAACGTATGAGTTAACTGTACCTAATTGTAAGTTGAGAGTGCAGTTCCAACATTTTACGTATACACAGTAAAAATACACACTCATGTTTATTTTTGTTAAAACATACCCGCAATTTTATTAAATGGTTACCGTTGAAAACTAGGATTTGCTTTATCGTAAAAGGCATACACTACTATTTGATTAGCATTTAAGCCAATGAAAGTTAAATTGTTTACTTGTATGATTTAGCGAGAATTTTTTTTTGTATTAAATTACTTACTGATACGCTTTTTAACAGCAATCCATCTTGAAGGAGAGTGAATGTCTTATCATTATGAGCAGTGAATTTTATAAACATGTGTAATTTTTATCAAACATTAAAACATTTTTTTTATATATCATTCAGAAGACGAGTTCAGTTTCTGAACTTTTTAGCGCGCCCCACTGAAATTAAATACCATGATAATTTTTATGAATCCGTGACAAGTATTTTAATTGAAAGAAAAAGTTGTCATTCGACTATATTATTTACTAATTTAACCATGTTAATTTTTATGGTTTCGAAGGTCCCTAAATATGTCACATTTTGACACACACAGAAAATCCCATACTTTAACTAATTTATTGGAATTGCTATATCCATTATAGCAATATAGTTGCAATTAGCACTCTTCATTATTTGCATGTGTCTCAAATTCAGTCACGAATAGCATAAAATGACGCATTTCCTGTCCTCACATCTTACTTACACTTTGTCATTCGATGGAAAAACTGACACCTTTTTTTCTCATGCAGGTTCAAAGGATGTTTTTATGGTTTCACTTGGGATATTTTTCGGTTTGTGTAATATCTTTAATGACATGCATTCAACCTTAATTTTGATCCGTTGTCACAATGCTCCATATAATAAAAAATGTGAATAACTTTCATTGTTATACTTATGCATACCTATGCATTCCAGCTTTCCAATGCTATATCCTAAATCTTACTGACAGATTTTTAAATATAACGAATGACAGCATGTCCAAGGAGTAGATACAAGGAATCAAAATTTTATACAAATTTTAATTCTTTCTGTATTCTTTTGCTTATACTAACGTACATACGTACAATTATTTAGTTACGTACGAATTTTTAACTTTCGTTGTAATTAACTGAGGTGTGTCTTCAAAACGGATCGATTTGAGGCCGCTAAACGGGTAGGACTGAGGTAAGTAGATGCTCCTACGAAAAGCTCAAGAATATTTCCATGTAAAGTAAAGGCAGGATTCAAAGTCTGATTCTAAAAAATGTTCCCTTACAAGCCCATTACAAGCTCAATTTGTACATATACAGTATACATATGTGCATACTTACGTTTGGCTTAAACCGGATATGCAATGAAATGTTTCTTTACACATATGTATGCATCTCCCTAACTGTATTGTCGTAATTCTCAGAGTGATTGAGGAGAAACTTGCAAGGGACATTGGAGTAGACGGTGAGGAGTAAAATTGATAGTGTAAATAAATTAGGTTAAAATTGTAAAACTTATTTGGTAGCATACGAGTCAAAACTGTACTCGCTAAAATTTAGCAAATGCCTCCAGCACCTAAGTTAAGTTCATAAATAAAAGTAAACCTCCAGAACGTATCAAATTACTGCTATTGTTCACAGCCATGAGCATTTGGTTTGATGAGCAATTACAACGCTCAGTAATATAGCTCCACTCACAAAAGTTATTAATCATCTTGGAAGCAGAAAACACATTCAGAATCACGCTCCTCGTCAGCACCATGTACAAAAATAATAGTATAGATTTCAAAATAAGTCTTCTTTTCCCCCACCGTGCGGCGACCGGCAGAATATGCAATCAGTTGTAAATATAAAGTAACAGTCTGGTTTCACATGGTGTTATTTATTGGTGTTTGAGATAACTTCGGGCGACAGTAAGACCCATTCTTGGCAGTATTACTTGTCCATTTGATACCACTATACATATTAATTTACACCCGAGCAGACTCTGTACACAGGAATTAGCTTTCTTTACAGTCAGGGATTTTTAAACGAGATGAGAGTACTGAAATAAATTATGCCTCTAAGAATTGATTCTCATTTGTTAAATCAAACCACGATTTGGACATACATAGCAATTCCGTTGATTTTGCAATTCAATATTTAAGTAAACACTAATCTTCGAAAGTCTGTGCGGTCCGTTGTTTTGTGGATCGTGCAAATATGTACGGACTGTATGACGAATAAAGTTTCTATTCACATTGATTGACGCCTACATGAAAGAGCTTCTCATTTAGGAAAACAAAATATTTCAATTCTTTCTTTCAGATATAAATTTCAATTACTTGTGAGAAAATTTCCCCCAAAATTGGAGCCCGTGGGTTGTGCAACTGCAGACGCTTTAGAATATTTACAAATTATAAAAAGTACCACAGATCGCAAACAAGTAAGTGTATGTGACGCTTACAATGGAATAATTGTTGAATTTAGCCAACTATGCGAGTGAAAATGTCCAGCCTTTTCTTTTTTAAGCTCATCTCATTCCAAGTTGAAATAACACATGATGGTATTCAATTCAGAGAGATTTTATTGTTTTCAGCTTCATACTTTCTTCGCTTTCAAGAAATGTACGCATAATGAGCTCAAATGTATAAAATTTATTTGTAGTGCTATTATATGAGATGCTTTGGGACTGGATGCCTAATTTAACCTTACTCAACATAACATTCCGTAATGTTTATCATACAATTATTTTGTCTAATTCCGTAGTACATATGACCAGTGTATGTAAACAAAGTTTAAATCCTAAATTAAACTCAGCCCAACGCTCACGCTCACGTTTCAATATCCTACAATAGGAACTATGAGAGGCTAATTTCCTTATAAAAATAAGTAGTGCATTGTGATATGTACTTATTGGTAATCCTATTTTCTAGAATTAATCAATTCCTTAGAGGCATCTACCTGCACCACTGCCTTCACACTTACCCCGTATATACATACTTTAAGTATTTCCTATAGTCAAAAGTGCATTCGCAGTCTCACAGCTTTTACAGCCAACTCAACCTGCAAGGGACGCCTTGTGATACTGCACACCAAAATGAAAATTAATTTTTAATGTGGTAATAACCTGCAGTTTGCTCACATTGCATGAACTACACCAGAATTACTACAGATTCGTCAAGGATGTACCCCACTGGATTTCAAAGCTACTGACTACTGATATTGTTTTGCTGAATGCACCAGGTTTACTAGACCTTCTCCTTATTCTTCCACCTAATTTACCTACAGGCATCTCCCATAGCCCCAGCTCGAGAGGCATCTTCATCATTAATAATCATTACTCATTAAATTAGTATCCACATAATGGACACTCATGCATCCTGTGGGAAATTCCCACTTTGACTGACAAAAGAGGACCATATACTAGAAGTCGTCACTCGAGTCTCCTCTTCTTCTGCCTGAGCGCCTCGTCAAAATGCCTGCAATAATTTTCCTTTTGAATAATTACCTCTTAGGATAATTGTCCTCCTCAATGCTGCCATTACATATGCAATTGAACAATCTGGCACCAATATGACAACAGTAAAATTCATCGTGAGAACCTCAATTGGTCACTTTACTTATTTTATTCAAGATGTATTTAATAAGGTCATGTAAAAATTACTCTCCTGACAGACGTTTTGTAACAGCCGTAATTGGTAATCGGCTCCTGCCAGTCCTGATGAGTTACATAATAAGAGCACGACTGTTTATTGATGAATGCATGCTTTGATGTGTTTAACCAAACTGCATGCCATTTATTACTGACACCGAAACTAACAAAAGTAAAAAGTGTGAATCATTTCAGTTCAATAACATTTTGTGGCTAGAAACAAGTGTTATTATTGCAAGATATGACCCTAATACTGTCCGTAGAATTGGGCTCTTTACTCTGTGTCACTTGTACTTGAACGTAGGGTGTCTTCATTGGATGAAAAATTTATAGCTAGAGTATCAACCCTCGTATACATAAATACATAATCTCAATCAATATAATAATTAGCTAATAAGTAACTTGTGCAGGAGCTACAATAGTGCATTTAGTACCTACCTATAAGTACAGTACGTGCATAGTAATGTGTAGCTCGCGTTGAGATCCAGAAAATTGATTGAAAATTGAAAGATGGGAATTAAGTCCACGGAAGTGAGCTAAAGGCAAGTCATGGGTATCTATCAGTTGGACAGTGAAGGATTATTTAGAAGAAGATACAAAAATAAAGGGATAAGCATGACGGTTGTGAAGGAGCATGGAATCAAGTGAAAAGGCAAGGCCAACATCCAGCTCTGCTCTTGTGTGTACGATCGTGTAACACAAATGATGTTTCAGATAGCAGATGGTCAGGTACAGAGTGAAAAATAATAGACAGATGAAAAGAGTGCCAGCAGGAGCAGAGAAAGAGAACGTGAATCAATGAATGAACGATGCTTTCGATGATGAATAGACCCATGTATAATTGAACGTTGACTGACTTACAATTTCAGTGTCTCAAGTGTGCGCGCACCTACTCACTACTACATTCTATCTGTAAATATATATAAGTATCTATTTCCATGCACTTTAGAACGTTAGAACCCTTGAGTTTTTCCTCACTTTATAACAATAATTATTATACTGACCCTCTCCCCTCCCCAATGGAGTTCACAAAAGTAATGGATGTATCAGCATGTTGGGAAATTCTATATAGGAGCCACGTGTGCCTCAAAAAAACTATCAATTTATCAAACCAACTGCAATTCCTATTCAGGTGCTAAAAGAGGCACTGTACATTGTAATTTTTCCCTGAATCCATACATGTTGTCTTTGTACTAGCTCAACATATAAAGGCATTTGTTTTCCTTACAAAATGAATTTTTTCGGAGTGAATATACTGCCACTGCCTCTGAATGTCAGTTACGCAACTTCCCCCATTGTCCCCCATTGTATAGCCCTACACATATGTGTACTTAGCTGTCAATGAGGTTTATTTACAAGGACCTACTTTAAAATCAAAAATATATGAGGCTATACATATACAGTATCAAGATATTGAAACTTTTTCCCCTCTGGAATACACAAGTGTCTTCTGTGGAATCTTTTCTTTACCATCTTTTGGTAGCATGTTGTATTTCACATTTAAACACCCACGATTTACAATCAGCCCTGCTAATTACTCCTTGCAGTCATTTACATACATACCTTAGCACCCTTAGTTGGTTTCAAGTCCGGAATCTCATATCCTATCCTAACTTTCATGATGTTTTAATTAGTGACATTGATTTTTGACAATTGGTCACATTAATCCTTTTGGCTGTAATAATTACTCTTACTCTCCTATACATTCAATTTGCTCACATTTTGAGGAATATTGGAACAAGGTCCAGAAATATCATTACAATTAAAGTACGCTCCTCTTCCCCCAGCTCCCAACTGCTAATTGTGTTTAGGCAGGGAGGATTCCTCGATAACAAGATTACAAGGGTGATTTTAGTTTCAGCGGGAAGGGTGAGAGTGGATACGTACAGTTTGTCTGGGGCAGGGTATGAAATACAAACAGATGACACATGACACATGGGATTAGGAGTCGGCAAAAATAGTAAGTTCATGTGGGTACACACAATTGTTCAGAGTTGCTGAGGTCAGATCGGAAGTGGGTGCAAGGCGGGAGTGAGGGATGTGGGTGAGGAACGGAAGTGGACCAACCAACCTCTCTTGTAGCTTCTTGTGTGAAGTGTAGTAACAAAACTTATGTATTTACATGGAGACATATAAGTTGTGAGTCGTCTGATGGAAGTAAAAAGGAAGGATGGAGCGGCAGTGGAGAGAGAGAGCCATATAGAGACTCTATGTATGCAAGAGAAGATTCCTGTTCATGGTGAAGGATGGGAGATGCAGAGAGAAAAAGGAGACACATACGAATAAAAACGATGGGGGTTCTACTACTCCTATGGTAGGGCCATGTGTTGTGTACAACTTCTCGGAGGCCCCAACTCTGTAACCAAACGCTCTGCTTAAGAGTTTCAGAAGAGAAATAACATACTTTGGCACTTCTCCCCAAGGATGATCTGTGTAGTCGCGTGCTAGTCGCACTCGCATTTGGTCCATGTGGCTCTCGTCCTGCACACCTGCTTTCAAAACAGTGGCTTGCACCTCAGCTCCTTCAATTCCATGCCGTTCGGCATCAAGAGACTTGTCTCATTTGCCTTTCTCAGGCTACATATAGAGCTGGTAGCTGCGTGAACTACAGCTTCTGTCTCACAGTCAATTAATCTCCAGGTCCTATTTCCTTGAAACAGTGCTGTATCATGGCATAGCCGTCGTTTCACTTTTCTCAAAATTTTGTTGTTTTGTTTTCACTCAAAACCCCGTCAGCATTTTTTAGTTTTGTTCCCAAGACTCTTTAAAAGTGCGAGCAACAGTTGTATTTATTGTTGGTACGAAGCGAAACCCTTTGGATCCTCGGTCTACTTTTAGGTAAGGTCGGATTTTTATTTATTCTACAAAAAAATAGATAAGTTCATTTCAAAAAACCGCAAAAATTTGGGATCTCACCTCAACGTTTGAGCCTGTACACAGACACACAGAGAGACAGGCCTGTCAGAGCGTGAGATTGTCAACCACCTCACGAGCCTTTCCTTTTGGCATGTAAATATTGTAAAATCTACAGAATAAGTGACTTGAATTTAAAAAACTACAAAATGACTCCAGCTAATTCTTGCAAGTCATAATAGTACGAACGCTCTCGAGACTTGCATAACCAATGCTTGGGACGAGTCAAGTATTGGGAAATGAGTAGGAAGTGTGTAGTATTAGGCTATCATTCTGGGATTCTCCGAGCTCTCTGAACGGATATGAGGCTAATTACGAAAGCTAGGTATAATTGAAAGTTTTATAATATTATGGACGGTGGAGCGGAGATTCTTCCAGGGAAAAAGTCATTAGCATAAGTCGTGTCATTAGGAGCTCCATAGTTCCACGATGTTTTTTTTTCTTGGCTCTGGTATCTATCTACATAATGTAGGATCCGGGGTAGGAGCGTCGGTTGGTATTGGTATTAACACGGGCTTATTAAGAAACCCTACTGGAGTGGTAGTAGGACAGACTTAATCACAGGAAAGAACCTACTATACATACAGTCTGTTAAAACAAACCTTTTGCTCCTCTCGTACTTCCACACTCACAATAATTAGAAATAGGATACTTGGAAGTCTACGAGTAAATAATCATTCTTCATTATTTCCTATTATGAAACTTCCTAAAGCCTATAAATACAAGAGATAAAAACTTGATGGTCTCTGTCTCTAGCCCATTCTTCCCATGTGAGCGTGTGGCTTGTGTTTGCATTAATATCCTCGTAAATAATCCTTCACACTATCTAATTAGTATAAGACGGGCTTCGCATCAAAATTATCACGGGCTCGGAATCCACATGTGTTGCATTTGCCAGACATCATGGACTCCATTCCAATGCTGACTTCGTATAAGGCATGGAAAAATGTGATTTACAAAATGCCCCGTTCGTTCCCTCATATTGTATCTACAGATAAATACATTGTCTCTCACTCCCGAAGTGAAGTATCACCTATGGACAGAAAGTCCGTATTGTTTTACCCATCCCTCGTGAAATGTGTTCCGTGTAATTATTTTAATTATGAAGAAATTACCTTCCATATTCACTTAAAGATTCATAACTGTCCAACTCCTTCGTCACACTCTCAAGTACACAATACATTTCCCTTCTCCAAGCCAGCAACTGTATTGGCTCATGTAACGTAAATTCCAAAATGTATGATTAAGGATAAAGTCAAGTCAAGTATATATAGTATGCACCAGGGAAGCCCTCAGACCTGACGTTACCTGAATAAGTTAGAAATGAATTTAAAATGGACGTTGGAAACATCCACCACTCAAGTCAAATATTGAGAGTCCAATGGTAGTACAGGAGTGTATAAAGAGCCATGGAGAAGTCCCTGGAAATCATTTGTATTCAAAGGGGATAGTAAAGACAGGCTATTTCTTTTCAAACATTATCCGTCTTTGCCTCAAACATGAATTCAAGAGGACTTAAAAAAGTGTGCAGGTGATGTGACTCCGTTCTCTCGTTGTGTGTGTGTATATTATGATGGAGCTCCTTGCATACACCCCAAACCCATGCTGTGCATGAGGAAAATTTTATTGAAATGTTTTGAATATCCTCCATAAACTACACCATACAACCAACCTCCGTTCCAATCTCATGTGATCATATATGTGGAGGAGAGAGTAAACAGGAGGCAAACACACGTGAGTCACTTTTATTATAAAGTCCTGAAATTTTTTACCTGTCAGAGAGATGAGGCACAAAGTGCATCATCGTCGCTCACCTAAAGACTCTCAGGGGAAAAAAAGCACCTCCTGTAAGATAAACAATCTTGAAGACATGCTTTGTATTAGATTTTGTATTGTCGTATATATTATTCCCTCGTGCTCAGACTTCCTATTAATTTTCTAATATTACAAATGACCAATAGCTCTCTTGCTAGTGGGCTCTTATGGATTGGAAACGGTTCATTGAAGAAGGGCATGTATTGGAAATATGTACTACAGTAGTACGGACGTCAAGCTACAAATACCATGTGAGGGCAACAGCTCCGAGTTGTCGTGCCTCCCGTGTGGATAAAGTTAAGAAGGTGACGTGCGAATGACTGAGTGAGTGCCTTTATCGACATTGGCAACAAACAAATTGCTTTGTAACAAGATGGGAAGGAAGGAAGGAAAGGTGACATGACAGGCAAAATAATGGACTGCCCTAACGACACAATCAAAAGAGTTCCCTCTCAAGCACGTTTTTCAAAATCTAACATGTCCAAAAAATTCCGTGGAGCTCATCATGAATTATTCTTAAAATAATATTCGGTATATATGTATCTATACGTATGTGTGTACATCCACACCCAAGGGAACCGTAGTGTGCAGAAAGTCTTGTCAAAACTCAAAGGACTTTACGATTATTTCCATTGGATAACGTCCCCCAAGCCTGATTACAGTGTGCTTGAAGTAATGCTAATTCTTAGAATGGTTACTTCGTGAGCAGTTGCATATCTATACATATGTCTGTATATATCTACAATATCTATAACACTATGGGGATTACTAACTGTGAAAATGTATCCAATTCTAGCGTGAATTTAGAAAATTGCTAGTCAACCGTTAGGAGTACGAAGCCGAACGGTTCCTTCAAAATGTATTTGATCATTAGTTTTAAAAGTTATCATAAGAACTAGCGTTTTCCTTACGGAGTAACATCAATATCTACAGCTTACCCTCTAACAGTCTATAGTCTTCCTGGGTTGGAGCCGGAGCTGAATTAAGTTTCGTTTGCACAATCGGACTTCTAGAACTGCCATGTGGTTTCCCGTCCATTACATCACGTAAATAAGATTAGAGTGAAAAGTTTACTCAGAAAAAACGAACCTTTAGGGGACCATTTGTCAAAATATTGTGGATCTTTCCAAAGATATGCTTGCATGTGGTGTCAAAAAATATGATTTCAGCATTTTCAATGGTTGTTCCTAAAGAGCTTTTCACATTCCAGGAATTTGCAAAATACTACCCACAACCACCAACTTACAGCTACCATACCATTATTAGGGCTTGAAACAATAGAAAGAATTCCCTAGCCGTACTTTGGAGACTCAAATGGAGGAGAAATGATTTAAGGACATATAGGATAATAGCATATGCATATCAAATACAAATTCGGGAACCGCATGCCGAAAAAAGGACGATAAGACGATGAGGAATTTGCGTGTAAAGTGGATGATTTTTGTTCTATATTTAAAATGGTTCCAGCCTCGCTGACACCCGATCTCACCCCTTTGTGATTTCTTTTGATTCTCATTTACTCAACTTTTCCTAATTATTATTCCATGATCCCTCCGCCGGACGTACGTTCATTATACAATAAACTAATGTGGACTTTGTCTCACATCCATAATCCCATTGAGACTCCGCTACCTCACCGTCAGAAGGACGTCCAACGTAAGTAGGAGCGAAAGAATTTAAACTGACGGTTTCAAACACCTACTACTTACTACGTTCTACTATGTCTCAAATTCCCAGAATATTCCATCCAAAAATATTGTGGAGTTAAACAAGTCCTAATCGATTTCAAAAACTACACCTGTCTGAGGCCCCAGTTGTTTATTGGGCCCACTTCTCAAATCATAATTACTAGCTGGGCCCCCTCAAGGGAATTGATGAGACAATTTGAATTTGAGTTCGCGTTCCAAGAGTCAGTCAAGACTGCCCTCCCTTCCAATACTGTAGTCCTATATTTACATAAGTTCGGCATGCTTTCCATCATTTCTCGTCCAAATTGTTTTATCAAAAAACTTTTTATGATTTCAGGAAAAAACAAGTTAAAACTACAAGAGATCGTTATTTTTTAGTAACTCTATAAATAATTCCCTATAAAAGGGAAGGAAAAGTCTAGTCATGAGAGAGAATTCGCAACTCATATGGGGTATATACACATAGCTCTGTGTACACATATAAATAACTAGCTTGGGCCTCTATAGCCTGTGTACACACCTCTGGTGGATGTAGTACGGGGTGTTGCATACCTTGGATAGTTTCAGTATCAAAAGCCCTGAGAAACTTGTGAATGTAATTAATTTTTTATTCGTATATCGTGTATAATCAAGGAAATATTATTAGTTTCCTGGAATGACTTGGAGTTTCATTTTTACTAGCAACCCTTGCAGTGCTACACATAGGGTTTCATGTTCCCTATCGGTTAAGTTATCCTTTAAATGGGATTCGTGATAAAACTGATTTCCCAATTCTTAAGTTGTTAAACCCTGGTTGAGGTTACTACAGTCCAGGGGGTATGTATCCAAAGGTTTAATCCAATCCTGAGCCTTTCCTTTATTTTTCTCCAAACCCTTTAACGAGGTTCAATTTTTCGCAGGAATTTTCTTTCCATAGGAAAAAAAAACAAGTTTTACTACCCAAATTGATGAAATATTTACGCAGCAATAACTTCTCTAGGGTTATGCACTTGAGTAATTAATTACAGGTCAGAACTTTCAAGTACATTGTATTCACTGCACTAGGGCGTTCCATGCTTTAATGTAGTTTCCTATTTTCTCAAGACCGTCTCAACTCATTCGGACTCTATAAATTAGCAAGTTTAAGAGCAAGCCGTTAAAAAATGACATGGGGTTGCTTTCTAGTATTTTTTCCCTCGATCGATTATATACAAGGCTGGTTAGCATTCCTTAGTGGACTCGGAATAGAATATGGAATATTAAATGAGAGAAAATATTTTTCACTACTGCCGTCGTCCCATAACAATGTGTCTGGAAAATCGGGCCCGACTCCGTCCAACTGATCCTGGGTCTATTTAACTATTGTGGGACTTTTAAGGGTAGTATTATGAGAGGGCTCTCTTTGAGGGGATTGATTACTTTTCGTAATTCTATAGTCAGCCTTCAAGGGATAAATAATATAAGGACCATATTCAGGTCACTTGGGCACAGTTGGGATTAGTTTCATTTCAAATATGTGATGAAAGAAATGAGTAAAATTTAGGTTTAAGCAATTCCATCAAATAAAAGTTGATCCAAAAGATTTCATTTTCTTTGAAATATATTCAAGGCATGGTAGGGGGAAAAAAAGGAGTGCTACTGCAATGGGATGAGACATCCGAACACACATAAAGTTTCAAATAGAATTAAACTTTTATGACTTTCCTCGCATAACTAGGTAAATAAAGTTGGGGATGTTGCCGTAAAATGACAGTCCCATGGAAGTCATGTACGCCTCAGCTGCATAAGTAGATGATGTCAAATGTGCCTTCATGAAGTTCGGTACTTTTATAGGAAACGCTCACTGAAGACGTTCGAGTTTTGAGGCTGAAAACTGCGTGTGATAAAAATATGTAGGTAAAATCCCAAGATAAGGATTTAGCCTAGAATTACTCCAAGCTTCAGAGTGCAAGTTATATTTTCTACCATCGAAAGTTATAGTAGGAGATACATGAGGAGTATGCAAATGTAGTTCACTTTAGCATCAAATAAGCCACATTTACGGCATGCATCGCAATTTTCCCTTGAAACATTGAAAAGGTGTGATTATTATGTCGCCTGTCGTTTCACGAGTAACATGGTATTTTTTTTTCCACTCCAACTCAAGGAGTACAAATCTAGTGTGGTAACTGTAATAATAAATTGCAGACATGGAAAACAACTCACTTGAATTATTCCAAGTTAAATTTGACGGCGGTGTTCTCGTACACGTAATATAATCCAGATCGGATGCGTTGAGTCGAGCGAAAAAAATCTCCTGGGAAAATTTTCCTGAGAAGTTACATTGTCTCGGAGAGGTAGGAGTCATGCCACCGTTTAAAAATGTAAAGTGAATTAAATAAATAGGTATTTTATAAGGTTGGCTAAGTAATTTTACGTTAGCTCAAGTCAAGCACAGGGAACTTACAACTATAGACTGCAGCTCAATCCCGAGCTATGGGCTTTTGTATGCATAGATATAGAGACAGATAAGGGATATGATTCCAACACAATTCTTTAATATGAATTATCTATATCTACACATGCATTGAATTTTTTTTAACAACTGACAAGCTCCACTCATTGTTATTTTCCCCTTGTCATTTGTACGCTTTGTCTTTACATTGAACTACTGCATTGTCAAGAATATCATGGATTTTCCCTGACTCTCTTCATGAACAAATCATATTTATATGGACGTTCATTTTTCCTGCCATTCCTCTATGAAGCATCTGGAGACAAATGTTTTTTTTTTATTTCCGTGTGATTTATGAATCCTAACAGAATTCATTGTGAAAAATAGCACCTATTTCAATTCCAAAGCAAGCTCCTGAGAGCATGATGGGTTTAAAATAAAAGGTAGAATTACAGCTCTTCGGAATTCCCATTGTTGGACTTGAAGTATTGTTTAATTTTTACAAACTGTGATATATTGTATGATTGTGAGTGTTCCGCGAATAAAATATAAAAAAAATCTTTAGTTTGAGACTCAAATTAAAGTTATATTTTTCCTGAAAAAAAAATTATCTGATACACTGACACGATAATAACGGACAAAATCAGGTGTAGTAAGAGACACTTTGAGATCTGCAATCGAGACTCACGTCCTTTTGAGAGACACATGATGCGGCCCAGTACCTCTTTCTGATTATCTGTTCAAAGAGAAATAAAAAATACCTGCTTGAGCTCAATTTCCAAACAAAAAGTGCAGTCAAATTCTCAATGAAATGCATTTCCATTCCCTACTGAGAAGTTCTGCAATGCTCCATTAAATTAAAATAAAACAATCTTTTGTATGTTTTTCTAAAGATATTACCACAAGTCTAAAGATGTCATGTGTATTTCCGCTCTCAAGCACTCTCTAGTTTCTTTTTTTTGTCTCGTTCTTTTTTTTTGTAGGTTTCTTTTTACTATCAGAACGGGGAAATATTTTCACACCGAAAATACATACTGTCTCATGTCAACTACACTGTAATTATATACAGTCACTAAAGTCACACTGCTCGTAGAGTTAACTACAGATGTTGGAAAAAACTGAAACCGCACATAAGCTACATGCTCGGCACGGACGAGTCATTGTTGTTATTGACTTGAGCGTAGTCTACTTTTCAAAGGAATCATATGTAGGATTAGGTTAGTAGGATTTTTATAGAAGGAAATCCTCATTGATTGAATTTACAATGATTGCATCACCGGTAGATATCTCCACACTAACTTCAAGAGAACAGGAAAGGTACACGTACATATATGCTCATATATGTGGGATACATGTCTGAGACAATTAATTAGTATCATGCAACTACGTTAATAAATTGAATCTAATCACTCATGGTTACACAATCTAATTATTATTATATATGAACGTGTGATACCCAGGTAGCGCACACACCCTCTTCCTGGGACTCGCTCGCAGCCTCAACAACGACTGCCCTACTATAAATGACAAAATACTGGTATAACCCAGAGTCCACAGATTAATAGAGGTGTATATTCAATCTATACAGTCATTCCCACATATAGTCAAATGGACACACACGCTTGGATTTTTATCCTGGCATGAGGTCAGTTTTACGCAACAATTTTTTTCCATACTGAGTCGTAACTCTAGATACTCTGGGTATATAGTATTCCTATCACGCCAAATTTTTAATCCTTATTTAATTGTCCACTGCCAATTATTACCCCTCTGAAAAATTCCCAACTGTTATATTGTCATTTTTTAACCCTCGATGTTCATTAAAATTTTGTCTAGCACTAAGGTGGAGTTACCATTACAATTTAAAGCACACACTCATACACTCACACACACACACACACACACACACACACACACACACACGTAACACACACTTTTCCATTAAATGTACATGTGAAGCATACTGATATAAAAAATGTAGACGTGTGATCGACATCATATTAAAACTGGGACCACTTTACTAAAAGTATAAGAGTACCATGTCCATTTCCCAGACCTGATTTCTACCTACTTGCGAAATAAGTTATTCTATAATTTTATTGAAGGGTGTTATATTGGTAATTAATATAAACCTACCAATTCTTCCCTTTCAGGCTAGACTCTGCCTGTATATGTTTATTATAAGTCTAACCCATAAATGTGTGCTTGCGCTTGGGAGGATTTGACATCCGTGCATGTGAAGAAGTAATTTCAGAATTTCGCTCTCATTCTCTCCCTCTGTACTTTTTCCCAATTGCTTAATCATTCGAGGGATGAAATCGACTACGGTTGATCATTAATTCAGGCTTTGACTGGCCTCCCTAAGTGGTGTCATGAATTAATGATGCTTATTTGTTAATATATTTCTGTAATGAAAGAGTCATAAGGAAGGGATTCCAATGGCCGGGGGCCCAATTTAATCTGGACTCGAAATCAATACTATCTCCAACATCGACCAGCAAATTCCATTCTTCCCCTTACGTCTGAGTATGCTTCCCATTGGGATTTTATGGCACATGCAGACAGATAAACTATGACTGTATGTATCATATGTATTAGGGACTCCCAGTCGTGAAGCTGGTTTGCAGTTTTTAAAATGCCTGACTTGGAATTATAAACCTTTGTTCGTGTATGACATGGTGTGTGTGTGTGTGTGTATATACTTTATGCTAACAAAGTACTTATTAACATCACACACGGCATCAAGTTTACACGAAAGTCTCAAGATACGTTCAGAATTCAGAAGCTGCATGACAAAACTCTCTTTGGAATGGGCTTCTTGACAATGCTGAAAGCCCACAGTGGTTTACGTAAACGCGTAAACCTGGGAGTCATTAAATGGCCTAATCATAAATAATAGTTTGCTTTTTGTGTACAGCGACAGGCATCTTTTCCTTTTAGTATGAGTCCCCAGGACAGGACACAAATCCATACATACTAACCGTAATCTCATTAATCACAGGGAGCACTTCTTTTAAAACATTTACGATTTTTTTTTATATTTACACTCAACTTTTACGAAGAGTGAAATATTTCTCAGTCAGAGCAGAAGACATTCCAAAATTTATTAGTTACCTTGTTTTCCCATCATTAGCAAACAATAATTATTACAGTTGCAATCATTTCATTAGCCTACTTTCAGTCCTCAGCATAAGCTACCATAAAAACTTAGTATGCATAAATAAAACTATAAAAAATATACATATACATAAAAAAAGACTACTATTCTCAGAATGTCACTGTTCTCCTACAAAAATGATCAATCATTTTTTGCGCAAGTACGCAACGGATGAGAAAAATCCAACCTGAGCTTGTAATAGATAATTATATATGTAGATATGTAAGTCATAGAAAACAAATTAAATCTCGGAAGTAGCATGATGATATTGAACTTGAATGTAAACCTTTTTTAGTTTCTCCATTTGAGAATCCACCTCTGAGCAGATAATCAGAGTTGTAGGGAATTATTCAGGCCAGAACTTCTAAGTAGACTTGTTGTCTTGGGCTGGTAATAATGGCTGTAAAAAAAAAAAGAGTGTGAACATAAAAATAGCGTTGAATTTAATTCTCGTGGTTTTCACTTGCGGTGTAGAGTTTCACCTACACTATACACATATATGTCTACACGCTTTGTGTGATAGAGTGTGAGCCCATTAATTATAATCGAAAAGAGGAGCACCAGATTGGGATTGGGACAGTTAATCTTGGGGATCTGTACACCGTGCTTTATTTATTAGTCGAAACTCACTGTTGGGACACAGCGGGGTTACACCATCAAACTGTTACCATTAGGGCTTTTTACTTCTACATCCACAGAATAATCCGGTTTGATTTTTAAATAATGTTACCATCTGACAGGAGTACCGTTCCCTTGGATCACACTTTACGACAAATGTCTCTGTCAGAGAGAAAAATATATTTCTTTTTACAATTTCAGTAGGCCATAATTTTGGAGGATAAAAAGAACCTCAGGTTTTCTATAGGTTCTTACATGACTCTACTTTACGGAGGGGTATTTATTTGGTGGAAGAGGAGAATTCAAGAGTGGCATGAGAATCGGCAGAAAATCGTTTATTTGGTTAAGTGGAAACCGCAAACCGAATGGGAGTGTGGAGTGTACCTGTTTACCAAATATTTTCATTCTGTTCCACGAGGGCTCAAAAGCTTTGCTTTGGAATATCAATTGAGTTGGAAAATGTATCTTTTATTTGTGTATCTATACTCTTGTAGGGTTATACAGTACACACTTGTCAGGATAGATTGGCTGAGGTTGTGAGATACTATATAGGGAAACCTCCAAAATTATTTATGTTCTTTATTGGTTTGTTAAATTTACTGTTGTGAGGCCTCAGATTTATTAATCCCTCGGAAATAAGCGAAGGGAGCTCCTAAACTCCTTGGTCGAATAAAGATGTCAAAATGAGTAATTCTGTAAGAAACCGTAATGAATTTATTTACACTTTCGAGAAACTCCTGTGTTTACTCCCGTAATTAATGCTGAGGTTGTTATGAGACACCGGCAGATCTTACATACTTTCATTTCTCTCTTTCTTTCTGATTCCAAGTAGGGCAACCGAAAAGAGTTAATAAATTTTACGTACTTAGATCATTGTTCCATGAGTATCCGTGTAACCCAACGTGTATTTTTTTTTTTTCCTTTCAAGAGCCTCTCCTCACACGTACTACGAGAGCCATTGCATGAAAATCGCAGAAAAGCTGCGGTGAGGGAACGCATATCGAATCCCTTGGTATTTTCAGGATGCATAACTTGTGGCCGGCTTGTTGTATCTATGACTTGAGTAAGAACGATTAATTGACTTTGCAAAAAAAAAAAAAAAAAACCCAGCTTACAGGACAGTATTTACTTTCGGCATTCCAATCTTATGTACAAGTCAAAGGGAATGCGTTTCTACATAAGAATGCACTTAGAGGATCGTACCTCCTTTCAGCACAGAAAGTCTTTTATGTATACAAGTCCCTTAGTAAAAGGTGATTTCGTACGTGAAATTTCCTTGCACCAGATTGTTCCAAGAGACTTTTGTTTTTACAAAAGCTCACTATATACGCTGATTGCTCTGATTGCAAAAATTTACATGCTAAATGTTTCTACATTTATTGTAGAAGTGGCTGTTGTTGTCATGTGTAGTAATCTCGAACCAAGACTCACTGCTTCTGTCTGCCTCTGTCTGCCTCTGTCTTCCGCATCTGTGTCTGACTATATTGAGCAAGGGGAAAAGGGTGCATTTGGACTGCACGGAATTTAATTTGGAATAATCAAAGAGCTCGTTATTGAAAACCCCGGAGGTACAGTTAATGAGGGGATTTATCATTAGATTGAGGAAGTGGAGGACTCGGTGTGGGTCGTAAAGTTAGGAAAATTCATCTGAATTTAGTGTCTCAATGAGCAGACACGTAGGAGTAATTGGGTTTCTAAAGTTTACCATCGGTTCCTTGCGTGCCTTGAATTCTCTCGTTCATTCCTACCCAAATCGTATATGTACTTACTTATAGGGACTATTTTCTCTGTGAGTACTTGAGGAGTCCTGAATGACAGCTCTTGATTCAGTCCCTCTTACACAATTGAGCACTATCCATGTGCCAGTTATTGCTCATTTACAATCTGTGATTACTCTCTTTGGGAAGGCTATCTAGAGTATATGACAGTAGTCTTTTATAGGTATGACAAAAAACGGATGTGGTTCAATAGAATTAATGTCATTTGACGATCCTTCAGTTTGGAATCTTTCCTTCCTCAAAGAAAACAACTTTTCTGTAGGAACGGAGCCTGTGACTCTTGAGGCATAAAAATTTTCAGTTTTTTAAATCTAATAATTTAGTAATGGCTTGCACTTACTCTGACGGTTGCCGTACGCTATTTGACAGGTTCCTCCTTGACTCTCTTACGCAAGAACAGTAACCTATTGTGACTGTGACTTAGCATTTTTTTGGGGGGGAAGGTGTATACAGTAGCTCTTTGACAACGCTACAGTAAACTCTGTAAGTGTGCACCAAACTGTGTTGAAAGTTGTACTGTACATTTTGTAAGGCATCCCAAAAGCCTGGGGTGACTCTGAGTAGTAATTTTATGACGAGCTCATACATACATGTCGAATATCGACTACATTATTAATGGAAGGAGCTGAAATTTAAATTACAATTGATGTGACACTATTGCACGCAGTGTGTGTAAATCCTTGGCATTCGGCATGTACATACGTTGTATATATTTATGTATGTATGTATCTATACACATACGAAATTACATCTACAGACCCATTATACTCCCCAGAGTTAAATTCAAGCAAATGTGCAATCACTGTTGCAGACGATATCAAGTTCTGCAATATGATTTCCTTGCAATCGTAAAATTAAAGATGGATGTAGTTATTGTCGTGTGTGCTACCACTCCGGGAGTATGTACCTCCATAGGGGCAGTTCTAGTGTGAAAAATGTGCGTAGAGATAAATTTTATACAGATCGTAAAGCTTTCAAGTGAGGGCAATCAAATTCGTATAGCAATTTCCGTTAGATACGCTATTAAAAATATGAATTTCAGTAGATATGAAATCCCAACAGCTTTGTTCCCTTCAGGCTCCAATTGCCTCTACCGGGCAATGGATGTCTTTACTGTAACTCTGAGAGAAACAATATTTTGTTGTTCAAGACTTGTGTCATAATTTTTATGAGCCTCTGGTTTAGCTTCAGAAAAATCCCGAAGAGTTGTAGACCTAGAATACAGGGATGAATATAGGACGGGTGAGCATGTAGAAAGTCATTACTTCCTTATATGCGTCCTAACTCCCAGAGTCATCAGCATGGGAGAGAAATGATGAAAAGTAAAGTTGGGATCGATTGAAACTCTATAAGGAAATATTAGTTCCAGTGCGAGAGTATGCTCAGCTGGTACACTTCGGCAAACAAGAATAAGCTACGGAATTAAAACGGACGGCAGCATACATAAGGAAAGACAGGACAGTCAGTGTGGAGAATAAGATTTCTCATTTTCTCACTCACTCCCTTGTGGTCAGCCAAAGCGCCAACTCATTAGAGTCCAAGGCCTTTTGCTTTTTCTTGCACAGTCACATATTAACTATGGAAATACAATGTGGAATAAAATAAAATTTCATTCTTGGGATCAAGCCGAGTCCAGGCACATGGAGGCAGCTGACAATGAGGGAAGGAGGTTTGGATAGAGTCCACGGCATGATTTCTGTAGTTACATTATAACAGCCCTGATTCCATGAAGCTCGTACTCTCCACGTTTTCAAATGTGTTTTTCCTCATCCTTTATTTTTTTTCCCTCATTGGTGGGGTGGTATAGCTGGGTTTCACATGAATAGCTCCTCCACATCATTTTAATACTTACTCTATAGTATGTATGTACAACCACATTAATACATATATTTTTGTATTGATGGTGTTTTTATCCCAGTTTTGCATACGATCAATCTTCTTCTTTGTGGAGTCTTCAACAAGAAGGAGAGAATCAATGATGCATGACGTGAGCGATGAGGTTTTTACGTCTAATAATTATTCCGCTACTCAGCCCGAGTCTTGCCTCGTCCCTCCGTCCTCCTGAAGAGATGTGAGATTGTCCCTTTTGGTAAAAATACAAATTACTTGGCCAACTCAGCTAATTTGAATGTCTTGAGCAATCAAGACATGTGTAATGAGAGCCACGTCCGTCTATTGCTTACCCTTTAATTACAACTGATCAACTCAACCATGCAATTTACTCTGTGGCAACTTACGCCGAGATGACAGTGCAGCTGGAGAGAGAGAGAGAGAGAGACGATGGGCTTCCTGTCCAACTTCAACACTTTTTCCCTCTCATGTTATGTTCTAATTCTTTCCTGTTGTGGATGATGTGGTGTGTGAATATTGTCAGGATTTCCATAGTCTCGGACAAGTCTACCCACAGTTTACCCAGCTTTTACTTTATTACTCTTATCAAATCCTGGGATGTCCACATTGTACATACATTTTGTACTTTGAGGGAAACTATACTCTGACCACTGCAATTCAGAGCAGACTGAAGAATAGCAATACTTTGAGTTGGGCCACTACTTTTTTTTTTATTAACAGCATGCGGTCAATATTTATTTTATTTTGTATCATTCTTCTTCTTTGATCCGAATATACAAGAAAATGACTTACTTAAATCTCATACTTACTACCTCCAGTTACCATACCCCCAAGAAAGGTTTTCATTTTCTAGGATTTCTTTTCCATACCTTGGAAAATAAACTGTAGGAAACTTTAAAGAGAGTCATAGGAGCTGAAAAGGACATTGTAGTCAGAATAAAACTACCGGATGACTTTGAACTCTGACGACAAATAATATAAACCATTGTGAGCATTATGGACAAGTAAAAATAAAAATCTCCGAAGCGAGGACATAACCATTGAGTAAGAGAAAAGTTGTTTACTTTAATGGGAAATGTAAAGCAGAACGACATGATGCTGTGACTTGTGACTGCAGAGCGTGGCGTGCGAAAGGCATGTGGCGACAACCAGAGATTCAGTTTTACAGGATTCTGTAAACCAAACCAAAAAAAAAAAACCCTTCAGTCATGACACTATAGCTGAAACACATCACCACAGTTGTAGTAGCAGTAGTAATAGGAGTAGTAGTAGTAGTAGTACTAGAGCGATGGCAGATGAAAGCACAGGAGGCAAGACGAATTTATTAGGAATATTTCGTAGCTTTCCTACTTCCGGCCGATCGTTTTCCAACGTTTGCTTCAAGTCGGCGAATGATTGAGTGTTTGTGTGTGTACGGACAGACAGCCACGAAAGAGAGAGAGAGAGAGAGAGAGTGGCATATGTGCCTTAATTTTAGCTACCATATGCTTTTAAGAGTATAATTCCCTGAGTAATGTACTTATCCAGGCTATTCCTTAAGAGGATCTCTGGGCCATATCTGTATCTATCTATCTCTAATCTGTAGTAGAGTCAGCAATAGTTTTGTGGTAATGGGCGGCATAAGAATTCCCTTGCTACACATTTCCTTGAAGTTTACTACAACTGTAGGGCTATAACTACTTCCAAGACTCGTATTTTTATGCACTTCAAAAGTCACATTTTCCATCTGTACAGACCTTTAAAGCTCGTAGTGACTTTCAAATGCACTAAAATAAACCCCAGGACTTCCCCATTGGTGGAGGCGTTTGTCGTTACATGTGCGAAGTGCACATAACTTGTAAGGAGATATTATGTATTTTGAGAGTGTAGTTAATCACTTGTTCTGCAGATGCATAGAAAGTATGGAACAGTCCACGGGAGCTCCTCCCTCTATCATGTAGACATCCGTAGTAAAAGCCACGGATTGTACATTTATTACTACACACATGGTTGGGAAGGAACATCTCCATGAAATTTTCATTGAAGAGTGAATGGGCAGGCCGGCAAAAGTACTTTCAGTGGAATTAGCGGTGTAGGTCACTCAAGTGCAGCTAACGCTGGTGTACACACTCAGTTCTGGTAACTGGCTTTAGTTCCAGTTGCATCCTTTCAACCACAGTATAGTACTACTACGAGCCGAGCACCACTACTACACCACCTGAACATAAATCATTACTTTGGGTAAACACAGGTACAAATCTGTCTATATGACTTTTTTGTCCAGGGAACCTGTCCCGTACCTGAAATAAGTGAGCATTTAGAGGAAATATCATCCAGTGGAGTCTCTCAGGGTTGATAGGAACAAAAACATCCATGTTTTATTGAGACGACTGTAGTGGAATAACAAATGCTGTAATAATCCATTAGTTGACGGAAGCAACTAATGTGTCTATTGTAGTTTTTCGGTGTGTGTACATATGTGTTGGACGGTGTCGTGGTAGTAAGTGTCGTTGAGGCCGTAGGGTCCGTTTTGGAGGTCTTACGTTTTTACGCCCAACAACAACAAAAACAACAACAACAGCATAAAAAGTGGGAAAGGGTGTTCGGGCCTTGATTTCCAGCGGAGTTAGTGATGGTGAATTAAAATAACAAATAATACTAACCTCCCGAGTCAGACTGAAGGTGGAAAAAAGTGAACTTCCGTTTGGAAAGAGAGAGAGACCAAGTGACTTTTTGTGATGGCGTGTATAATGCCAGAAGAAAAACATGAGTTTTTGGGGCTTTTTCATGGGGAAAGACGCCATGGTGTAGAGGACGGGTGGATGTAGGGAAGATTAGCAGTGCACTCGAAAGGTACTTATTATGCAGTAGGAGAAATAGTGACAGTGAATTGAGAGCATAAATTGTGGGGATGAAAGAAAGGGACAGGAAGCATGTACATACATACATACACGCCAGGTATACACCTATATATAAGGATATCTGTGGAGTTTTGAAGAAGTTAAGCGCAACGTCACACCTGGTCATGGTGAGTATTATCTCCTCTGTAGCTTTATTTTCATGGGTTTTTATTCTATTCTTAAGTATACGTACTTGGTTCAGTTGGCGTGCCCAGGCTACGTTATGAGAGGATGCCTCATGCAATCCAAGCTCATGTTGTTGACAGGAAGTTGCTCTTTGGCGCTTAAAAGGGTTTCACTGAAATGCACCAATAGGTATACCATCACTTGTTAATGATGGTGATGAGAGCGAGACAGTATAGCTCAACTTGTCAACTTGTTGCCGTTGAGAAACTTCCCTGGGATCTTTGCATGCCCTCATCGAGAGTTGAGGATCGCATCCGTACTTATCTCCATACTTTTTGACTTGAGACTTACGTTCCCTTCCCACTTATAATATACCTCCTCCTAGTTTTACTCTTAAACCAGCTAAACTAAACAAACGAGCTAAATTGTTTCGTCTTGCTGACGAAAAGTGAAGCAGACAAGAAAGGAGACGGAGAACAATGAAATGAGTTTGAGCACAAAGAGGCGTTCTATGAAAGAGGAATTAGGACCATTAAGTGGGAAATCATTGGGAGACATTAGGACTCTTTCACGGACCATTATTAGAATGATGATGAGTTCCCCTTGTCCATCCTCGTCAGGTGAGGTAATCTATTTGGTTGACGATCAGCTCTCTCACTCTCTCTCTCTCTCTCTCCCTCTCTGAATCATTACTCCCTCTGAGTGTTCCAGTCACTTCCAGCCAGCTCTTTGAGGATATTTACTACGGGAATAAAATCCAGGGAAAATATAAAGAAACTGAGCATAAAATCGGCCAACCGACGTGAGAAATCTGAAAGGACCTTTTGTGATAGCAGTTACGACCACGGAGTTTCTCGTTATAGGGTTCATATCAAATGGTCAAGACAGTGGGCAAAAAGCTGTTCTTAACTTTATATGACTTGAGTATCATAAAAATGTCCTGATAAACCTTACGGTCTATTTATCAATCCCATAGCGAATAGCCATTAGAGCTGGAACGGTCGGTGCTGTTGTTTCTCCAAACTTGTATTATTGCTTTTTCTTACAAGTTCACACATACACACACACACACACACACACTCACAGACTTACGCGGACTGACAACCTGTATGCCTGAACCAGGCCTGGGAGGGTATAATCCATCAGGATTTCACCTCGGTCCTGTGCTATAGTCAATGGGGGGAATGGAGGCTTTCCGTCATGGACGTTACCTATTGAATAAATTTAGCACGTTCACTACCACTCGTCCATCCGAAGCCAACTTAATGAATCCTTACGTGCTGTTTTATAGCACTACTCAATAAACCTTTCTAGATTACAGTGATTGGACGGTTAATTAATCATTCCAATTTTTTCCCGTACATGGAGAGAAATAGTAATGATTTCTTTTCAGCCCGAATCTTAACAGCTTCAAGGACCATTAGTTTCTTTTTTTTTCTGAGATTTAATGCACTTCTAGATGCTCTCGCAGATTTGAGCCTTTGAGCGTTAAGCGATTGTAATGCATATATAACCAGGGTGTATGTGTGTGTGTGTGAGTGTTTGTGTTGTTTGTCAAGTTTTTCCATCCCTCTTGGATTTGTTGGGACTGTTTCTAAATGGTGTGTTTTTGCTTTCTCGCAATCAAATCCATCTTCCCATTAAGTTACTTGCATATATTTGTGTGTTGACATAGTGTTACATAAAGCGGAATATTTTATTGTATGGGAGTTATGCGGAACTGAAAGTTATGGCTTACATTATAGTTCGTCTCTCAGACCCGGCCGTATCTATTAGGGATTTAGTTTAAGTTACCATAATTTTTCCATTGGGACTCTATACATAAGAAGGTTTTATGTTTTTCTATTCCCAATAAATTATGCTCCCAGTTCAATGGCTACTGTAATGGGGTTTCTTTCAAAGACTAATTTGATACTATTAAGAGAGTATTAAATCCAGAGTTCAATAAAACTTTCAGCAGTTCCCATGATTCATGGCAATGTGAGAAAAGGTAGCATGTAGATAATATTGCGAAATTTCTCCATTCCAGGATGTTTCGTGCATGTGCTGAAAAGTAAAAATCCCAAGTTTGAACACAGCTGCTGACAGTTGAGGGGGCAGAGGTGCAAGGGCTATTATGAAAAACTCATTGACTGATTGAGTCTCTGAGTAATGATAGTGTTTATTAAGAAAAACTGTGCCTCTGTCTGTAATCCCATGTGAAATTATTGCATCGTAGAACTCAAGAAGATGTGCCAAGGTGTGCACACGGAGTAAATAAGAGTGTGTGGGCAACATGTAGCATGAGCAAAAATTCCCCCCATTATGAAATAATTTTTAATGAGAATAAATCCAGTTTGAAGGTAAGAATGGCTCTTGATTACGTTACTAGAGGATGAAATGAACTTATGTTTTAAGGACTTTGAAGGTTACGAAAAAATGCGGTTGAGCTGAACAAAGGCTGGGAATTGACATGGCTGGGTAAACTTTATGAATCAGAGGGAAATAGTTAATGAAATGCCATGGAAAGGGTTAACTTCTCTGTAAGCTTGAGAATCTTTTTTTAATCTACAAATATGAGACGGTGAGCAAACCAGAGACCGAAATCTCTATAAATTGCTACTTACTTCACTTGTTTACGTGTACTGTAGGATGATGCACTGTAAGCCCATGTGAGTGTGTGTGTGTGTGTCTGTGTGTACACTTGATATAATCATAACTCCTGGCCACTGCTTCATAATAATGATCCTAGGTACAAATACTTCTCAAGGAGAAATTACCAGTTGTACGCGTAAATACATCACATGCATAGACACATGCACACACGCAAATGTTCTTCTACAGAAGAGTAATTCAGTGATTTATTAACTTGGAAAAACCATCACTAATTATTATACCTCTTCTTGTAACTATCCCAGTTGAGTTCGTCTTGCATCATATTACATTGAACAATCATTGAGTCTAAAAACAGAAGGGGAAAAAAAATATGTTCTCTACAAAATGAAATTGCTTAGAAGCGAATCAATTTTTGTAAGTTTCCTAAATAATAATTGCATAGTGTGAAAAATTTAACAACTAATAAAAAGAAACTGCAGGAGGCAAGCCCTGAAAAAATCTCAAAGGACATTCCATTAACTAATGACTTAATACTCAGCCTGGCAACGTCCAAGACTCATTGAACTGTAGGAATGGAGATTTAAAAAAAAAAGGGATTTTATGACTCTGCTAAAGTAACAAGCCAATTATTTTACAGCACTGCAAAGTTCCTACTATTACAATACTCCGTAAGTGCAAATCGATAATAATTGATGCCATATCTAATAAAAATTCATATTTGCACTCTCGAGTGAGACGTGAACTGAATTTCATGGAGTTTTGAAATGAGATCGTCAGGATGTGTCATAATTTCACAGTAATTATAACGTCAACTGAGACATACCTCAATTCCAATTGTTTCATTGCTACCAATAAAACGCTACTTGGCATCTGACAATGAGCAACTGTCAAAGGTGCTGGGAATCAAGAGGAGCTGGAAGCCTTGCAAGTATTTCATTAAAAAAAATTTCACTTTCATCAACTAAGCTCCTAAGCTGAGGGAAACACGGATTTTTTTTTCTATTTGATTACTGTATTATTCTACAGACATTGTTGTGTCGTAAGGATGCAATACCCCTCCTTTGAAGGGGATTTCTCAGATAATCCCATCCCGCTGTCCTCTATAAAGAAATAACTCCTCACATGTGTGTAGGTATAGGAGTCCTCCGAAGGGTGTCTTGTGTACGGCATTAATCAGGAGCTTGGGACACAGACTCAGAGGAAGTGTATGGGAATGACCCTGATAAGAATACAGCTTCAATTCACTGCTTTCCCGATTTGATTGAGCTTGTAGAGGCTCATAGGAAAATAAGTAGATACTATATGCCTCATATATAATTAGGTAGGAGTAAATATGTGGCTCAAGTGATTTGAATACCCCGTACGTCATGCTCAGGTATCTATATTTATATGTAAATGATAGATACTTAAAAACAAACAGTTGGAGTAATAGTAATTCTCTCTTTCTCCTCGACGAATGTCCATTAGTCCATCCGTTCCGGTAACACACTATTGAGTACTCACTATGATTTTTTTTCATGATATGCTCGTCTCTGATACTCTCCCGTGACTTGTATTGTGAAGGCAGCTGCAGTAGTTAATCGTCACACAAAAGTACTCCCTCATGGGGTGCACAAGTTCCTCCACTGCCCTCTTTTTTCATGTCTTCACCTGAAGCTCTGCCTCTGTAGTAGCTCCTACAAAAATATATAGTTCCATTCCCAGACAGCAAGGGTATAGTCTGCATAATTAATCACATGATAATTTTTGATACTTATCTCATATATCTATATGCTTTTGTTATACATATGTATGTCCGTACGGAGGAACGAAATCGATTATAATCATACTGTAGGATAAATTCCATCCAAAGAAGTCACAAACCTGGCGTGAAAGGAAAGACATGGGATTGTTGTAGATTACACATTTTAAGTAGTACTATTTACCTGTAAACAACCGACATTTATTGTACGCGTGAGAACGTGTGTGAAAAATTCAGTGAACTAGGTCTCATCTTCTAAATTGTGCGAGGAGTGGGAGCCGTTCCATTAAACCAACAAGTTTAAATGCTGTCACCTTGGATGTGTGAGGAACATGACTTAAGTGTCAGTAAGTCTGTAGCGGATGAGATGAGAGAGTGCAGGGAGTAAATAGCTCGAGCTCACTTTATTTCCACCACAAGTTCTCAAAGTCACAGCCTGATTTGACTAAATGTAGGAGAGTGGAGAATTTTTCGGTAACGGCTCAGCGCTACGACATTCATCAAGAGATGTGACATGTTTGAAGCCTTTCCTATATTATACTATATTTTTTTTAAAACAGAGACAGTCTCTTGAAAAATGATAGACAAGGGATGACTTTTATATACAAAAACCATCAAATTATTATGTACACGTGAGGATGATTTTTTTGCATGAGAACTATTTTAAAACTTAGCTTTGTATGAAAGTAAACAAGGGGATTAAATAGAGATTGAATGGACATTTTAGAAATTTCTTTCTACTATATTGAGTGTAAATAAATCAGGGTCTGTTTACAGCAAGAGAAATAAGACAAGACAACCTGTGCACAGATAAGTATCACTTATGAACTTTGCTTTTCTAGATGAATGAATAGATCGTCATTTTCAAGAGTTTGAAACTTCACAATCATCTACGTCACTCTGGATGGTTCTGTTACTCAAATTATTTTAATACTATAGATACATAACTATAGATAGATACATAACTATAGATAGATACATAACTATAGATAGATACATAACTATAGATAGATACATAACTATAGATATAACTCCATGTTAGTCTAGAAACTAGACTCTAGATACGTAGATATCTCTTATTCTTATGAGTGAAGAACCAAATAATAAAAAAGGGAGTTTTTTAAATACTTGATACTGAATTTATACTCATATGATGAGAGAGTGATTATTCGTAATTATGAAGTCCAAAGTTTCCGTATAGAGTGACAAAAGAAAGGAATTACACTCAATACATTTTTCACTCTCATGCTCTCAATTCCTTCCGTATTTTTGATAACATTAGGGCCATAAACTGATGAGAGATATTTTCACTAGGGATGTTAATAATTCGCAGCGATCCCTGTCTCTGTACTCTGTGATTGATGCCATTCTTTTCATAGAGTGTATGTACATCCGTGGGGATATTGCAGGTTACTGTTAATCTTTAAACCTCTTGTGGGATAGATAGGAAACGTGTAAGAGATATTACAATTAATCAGGTTTTGTTGAATAGTAGAAACTTTCCGACATACTACACATTTACACTGTATTGGTAGTTTTGTCCATTCAATTTATATTATTGTGGAGGCGCATGCACTAGCCATTGAAAAAGTTCATTTATTTTCTGGAAGTGACACATCTGTCTGCAGTAGTTAGTTTTTGTCCTTTGGTAACTTTCGGTGGCTTAATTGTATTCCGTAAATAGATTATATTCGTGTGATACGCATCGGTAGATAAAGATCATCCCTACCGCATTTACGCTGTATATTTTCTGTTCTGTTCTGTTCTTGGGAGTACAGTACACTCTCTGTCGTGCCTGTCATCACCTCAGGGGAAACGTGATTCGGCTTGCCTAAATTGTTTCCCTCGATTTTTGGATAGATATCCGTATACCCTCCTGAAGGTTATTCCTTCTCGTTCTGGAATCTAAATTGAATGTGCAAACATGAACGAAGATAGTACAAGGGTCATAAATTATAATAAATTCTTCCGGTCATACCCATCCATGCTGTGTACAAATCATGGGGATTAGATATGTTGAGCTGGAAAAACGTGCTCGTGAATCTAGTCATGAAATGGGGTTTTTTCTCTTGTAATTTGAATAAAAACTTGAAGCCTGACGGAGCTGATGTCACTCGTGAGGAATGAGTTGGTAATTGCAATGGTTATTTTAGTCGGATGAGTTTGTAACGTGGAGATCCTTCAGGGATCTTTTGGAGAGTATCAACTATTAATTGCTCTCCCCCTGCCACTGGCTATCACAACTAACTTGGATGATGGTGACAGAATTATTACAATCTCCCAAAAGTTTCGTAAATATTTCCATCACATTCAAAGCAATGATGTCAGCTTCGTTTTCCTCCATCATCATCATGGAATGGAGTAGTTGTAGAAAGCAATGGTCTCCTCGATTATCATGACAACAAGGGCTACGATTACGTCAAGTGTTATTTTTTTGTAAGACTCACTGTAAAAAAACGGCAAGAACACTCCTACTGAATAAAATTGTCTTTGTCATCACAACAATTTCCATCTCATCTGTATGCCTAGATTGTGGTTCAAAAATAGAAGATTGTTATTAAAACAAATTTAATTTTCCTGTTCAACATATGTAGGTCAAAGATAGAAAAAATAAGCCTTTACAAAATCCTACTCCGTTCCCCAATTTTGGTTAACATGACAAGACTCCGAGTGTCCATAGGATTTTGCATTGTGACAAAAATGTCTCTGCAGGAATCCCTAACCACATCAGGACACTTATTCATGTCTCAGGAATAACAGACAACATTATCATTTTTGGAGGGTCATATGTCATATTTAAGTTTCACACTTGACACACCTGAGTCTCAGCAAATTGCATGTGCGCATTAAGAGTTGCAGTATCCATATATAAGTAGATATATAAGTTTTGACTTTGCTAAAATTAACTCATTTCCTCATTAACCGCCGTGTGTACACTTGGCTGGGAAAGAAATGAACTTGATCAAACACTAATGATAACTCCAATGTTAATAAACATTGGAGTACACTTCCAATTCCAATAATCACTGTTTACTCAAAGCCAACAGACCTGTTAGCTTTCTAACTCAAAGGTAATTACTTATCTGGTAATTAGTTAGTGCTGCTTGTGGCTAATAGCTTGTATATGGAATTTTCTCTGTCCTACAAAATGATGAGGCGAAAGCTGCATTCAATAAATGAACTTTTACTGGTTCAAAGATAGAACATCCAAAGTCATTAGGCTTGGGGATGCTTGGACAATTTTATACTTTTCTTAACTATATCTGTACACTTGTGTCATTATATGGGCAGAAAGAGATAAATTTAGTTTCAGAACTATCCAAATAAAATCTAATGAAATAGTTTTTGGCTATTCGTCTTACGGAAGGAAAGGAAAAAAAATCCCTGTGAAAACATTCCAATGAGTGTACGTGTATCCCAGGTGTTTCTCAAATCTGAGCCCAAATATGGGGAGTAAATAGTCCTGACATGAGTCGTGTCTGTGTAAAAAGGGCAAGTACTTCATGAAGGAAGAGTACACACTATATTAGCATGCAAATATAGACAAAGACTTGAATGAGTAACTATAAGTCCTTGTAATAACAGTAAGCAGGTAGGGATATGCGACTGGCAATAACTTGGAACTATACAATCATCACCATAAGAGCTGAGAGCTAATGTCGGATTTTTTTTTGTAGGCTTCACGTTTCACAGAAAGTGAATTTCCTTTTCACTGTTTCTGAAACAGCTGCCATATAGCATGGAGAAAACTGTACAATGGTTTTTTTGTAGTTTTTGGAACCGGAATCACAGAACTCAGTCATGCCTGCAACCATGTATTTGGAGCTCATCCGATACTTAAAAGCTCAAGCAAGTGTCATGTTGTAAATTTACTGAAGATCCGACAATAATCCCTACCTTATCTATTCCATTAGTTTCACAAACAATTCATTATGTACGTTCCTTCTTTTACGGCAGGGTTCCATACATTCTAGACTCACATGTAGGGTACGGCACAGTTCGGTGGTTAAGTGTACCCCAAATCCACCGATTTTATGGCGGAACGGGGATGTTTTGCTCCGTTGGGCCCCTACTTTTGACTCAAATTGTTGAGAGACGTGTAAGTACAGATAATTGGAGGAAAGAACCTGTGCGCTTGTAAAAAGAAGATCGGGATTGAGGTGCTAAATGATTCCTTAAAGCCCCTACATAGACTTGTTTCATCCGTCAGAGAGAGACATAATTGCAGCAAACAGGATCACACTGAAACAATCACTGGACTGGTACGAGACTTCTGTAATACTATAACATTTCACATTTCCGTAAGTTGGGTTAGGAAGGATAAACAAAAACTAGGGTTTCAGTCACATACACATGGAGTACGTGATCCTTGACAGATGATTTGATTATTGGTCCACTGTTCTGTTGTGTAATCATGACTATGAATGAAGCTGTAGCAAAGTCAGTAATGAAATTAATGTACGGAGTTCACTATATAATGTCGTACCAGTGCAGCAGTCGGAGATATATGCACTCCCACACCTTCCCCATGTGAAGGGAGTCGACGATGTGTGAATCGGAAAACAGAAAACAAATCCAGACCATTACTACCCTCAGTAGAGCAGAGGATTAAATAATTTTGAGATGCTGCGATGATCTTCCGTGTGGAGATAGCAAAGCATTTAGCCCGGTTTCGGTTCATTTCTTCCCCAGCTAAATTTCCAACGACTGTTGCCAAAGCCTGCTGAACCTTTTCGTAGACTCGAGCCTGCATATAAGATGGGTAGTCCTCCGTGACTTCTAGGAAGAGCCTCGACATAAAAGTCAAAGATTCTTCCTTAAATCCTTCCTCATCCAACTTTGCCATGTAATGCCAGAATTAATTGAAGATAGATGATCATGTATCTTTCATTGCACTTGAATTCATACTTTTTCCCTGGGTCTATTTCCGAACCAGTATTATGTTATATGAAAGGGATCCTCACACTCACATATGCTCTCTCAAAGGGAAGGATTGCACAACTTTCTGTACATACATACATAGATACATATGTAAGTAAAGGGGTACCAGCAACTCCTACTACGTGGCTCAACTCTCGGTAGCATAAGTACTTGACTCTAACTCATGTCTGTGAGATGTGATGCGTTAATGTGAAATTATCCTGTTTTGTATTTTTTTTATCACTCAGTACGTAAGCATACCCCTCAAGAAAAAACTGAATCGTACCTCGCCTCGTTCGTAAATCTCATGTAGTAGTAATTCTTGAAGAAACACATGTCGGAACAAAAAATAATGTCTATATATCAGTCTCCCAGTCACTCTTAGTTAGTTCTTGTGTGTGTTTGTGTATACAGTCAAAGGAGACTCGCTCCTAATTCTCACATTTGTTCAAAGTAAGCAGAGTGAAAGAGCGGGTGTGGACGGTAAACAAAAATCTCCTGATTGCTCTGTAACACTGCTTAAGACTCTACAATAAGGAGAACTAAGGAGGGACAATAATTGTTACCGAAGTAATATTGACAGTATCTATAGTTACTTTATCTGTTGTCGTTTGAGCAGTTACTCATGATGAGTGAAACACATGTACTTCCATTTAAGCACTAAAAACTCATTTACTATCTTTTGTTCCAACAATTAGATGTGAGAGACAAAGGGACGCACCATGTTGTCATCCCTTCTTGTCACCGTCCTTGCGAGTTTTCTCCTCTGGGATCCTACCGTGGCTCAGACAGTTCATCAGCAACGTGCGACTGTCGGTAAGTGAATCTCTCTATAAAAGATAACTTTGTCCTATAAACAGTCATGATAAGGTAAATCAGAGGCCTATAGTAGAGCCACTCAATTATAAATTATAGATAGCTTTCATTCAGGTGAAATTGAAACGTTTTGTACACTTTCAAAAATCCATAAAATTATCCCCTGTCATCTGTCAACGTCTTCCATTAAAGAACACCCAATTTCTTTGCTTTCACGGACTCACACATCAATATCCACAAGAAAGAGTCATGGGCTAGGATAGGGAAGCGTAAAAGGCAGACAGAAATTAAGCGGTTGTTTCTTAAAAACTTAACAACTGCAAGGGCAATGAAAGTTAATGTGAGGAATCTCTTCATGCGTTTTTTATGGTTGGGTAAAAAAAAAAGGAGCAAGTAATAAAATTATTTAACATTAACTTTTAGCCACTAAAAGGATGAGTACAAGTGCATATTCAAATGTTTACTCAGAGATCCGAAGATGAAAGGATTATTTTGGCTGTGTAGACAATTTGATTAACATGTACAACTGCTGAGATGCAATAACTTTAGCAGAGCTTATAAATGATCCTATGACTTATTTTGGTCGAGAAATCAGACACGCACCCTCAAGATCGCTTGCTAATCTTACGTCTATCAAAAGTTTCACTTTTACACCATAAAACACAACTACCACACGCATTTAGTTTAATGGCACCTACACCTGACACGAACTTTAGTGACAGGTGATGAGAGTGGTCTCATTGCGGTCGAACTTCCACCCATCAGTACATAGCACCTTCGGTACAATGTCCTTTAAATGATGATAAAACTTTATATGAAAATGATACCGAGTTTATTTCCGCAGATCTCCTTCCAAACAACAGACAGAGAGTAGATCTATCAGGAGGGGATATTTACATATAAGGATGTATAACCATGTCTATCCTCTCTGTATGTCCCTTGTATCTTTAGTTTCTTCCAAAGTCACACGCCAATCCATTTTCGTTATCAGAAGAGAAACTGTGACTTATTCCTAAATATTTGTAGGCTAAAGAAAATTGATATAATGTTTTGTACAATGCGAGAAGTTGAATGACGTTTGTAGGCTATAGGAAGGAAATGCAATTAGCATATATGTATGTGTGTAGGTAAGGTGGACACAATGCCCACATTTGTTGTCCTCTGGCTTTCCCAAATACATAACCCTAAAATATTTTCGAATGAATAATAGGTGTTTTAGTGGATTTACATCAAGCTGTGAGTCAACCGAATCGGACCAAAAATATACCCCGAGTTCTGTGCGGTGCTCTTAATGTTCACGCTTTCCAGCAATTGGCCGCTGTTAGATGGGCAGCGGAAATTATTAACAACAAATCATGGCCTGGGGAATTTGCCATAGGTAATTAATTTTAATTCACACCCGTCAAGCCTTATCGTCTGTCGTATATTCCTATTAAATTATTTTGGAAGTATTCATAAAAATGATAAATATGTCTTTCCTTCCATATTCACTATGTACATAGATATCGTCGTGCACGATACCTGTGGGGAAAGTGGAATAGCGATAGCGGAGACCAACCAGATTGTCAAGTGGTCGAAGAAGAACTCGGACGAACCTTTGATTGGTAGGTTATTTCAATGAAAGTAGCATATCATCCCTTACAAAAGCGTAAATACCACTTAGAGAAATATCAACAATAATAATACTCTAAAAGCCAAGTACTAAAGGCAAGCAGACTTTTGAATTGACATTTCTGACAGCTAAATATTTATTTGTTCTCAAAAGATTTCAAAAGTTCTATTTACGTTAGTTGCCCAATAATAATTTTCATTCGGCTCAATAACTTGTAGAAAGTGAGAAATCAATTATTTTCAAAATTAAGTAATAAAAAAATACACAATGTTGCATAAAGCAGGATGAAAAGTATCTAGAGATATTTCGTAGGGTGTACACTTCCCAGTAATTACGTTAGACAACAACGTGCGAAAACATCTGGCGTTGAAATGTATTCATAATAATGTGTGGTAACTTTACTGTAGTATTGACATAAAACAGAAGTACAAAAGGTACGCTGTTGCTTCAAGCCATTTTGACATTTTTGTCCGAGTAAAATTATGATTATGACATGAATGTTATTAATTCATCACTAATGATAGATCATGATAATAGTGCATGTGTGGTGATTCCTATCGTTCATGATTTAGTCAGCGACAGGAATAATCGTGAGATGTGATGTGATAATGCCAGCAGGGGATACTTGCAGTTTCTGTACTCACCCTTTGTGATTGGTTTCATTCAGGTGTCGTGGTGATTGGAAGCAAAAACAACGAGAGGATTATTGACAGACCATTGGAAACCCTGAATAAAGAAAATGTTTCTGCCATTGTAACCTCCCCAAGAGCGGCTGAGCTTTTGCTATCAAAGCATCCAAATGTATTTACCACATCCCCAGATATTTCCAGCGTGACTGAGGTAAATTAAGTGTGATAAATGACACTATTTCATGTACTTTGCATGCAAATGTCCAACATTAAAATCCTGGGTCGTCACTGTTTGTTCCTAAGCATGTTACAATAATCTGAAGTTTTTCACTTTACACTTGAGGCTTGGTGGGTATAATGGTGTCATTATTGCTGCTAATCAAAGTTAATTTTTCGACGGGGACACGGTAGGGAAAGTCACTAGTCAAAAAAGAGGGATAGCGTAGCGTGATGTGACTGTGAGGTGGGTGAGGGAATGGGAATTACATCTGATAAAAGTAAGCCGTTACACTGCAATGCCCGGATAATTAACCTTCCTGCTCTCATGTTTTCACGTCTGAGGAATTCTTTTATGAAATGTGTAATTTACTATATGGACTGCTGAAGTTATTTATTTCTTGTGCTATTTTAATGGCATTGCCTCTCGCAATCAAAATTCAAAGAGTAGTTATCTATCTCCAAGCTCACACTATATAAAGAGTATAGTAGGATATAAAAATACGTACATACATTGATGGAAGGACGGAGGTGGTAGTTATTGAGAGTAAGTATTGATATGCTTGCTATTGGACTGTGCTAATGGTTGTAATTGGAGAGGATAAATACTATCCAGGCAAGAGCCTGGAGCAGCCAGGTGGAAAGACGTAGATGGATGGGAGTGCAGCTCTGCCAACATGTTGTATCTAGTAATATTTTTAAGGAATAGTAGTTCTATCCTAACAGGAAAAAATAATGTGCTTGTGATTTTTTTTAGGCTATTCTAGCTCTAATCCACCAGTTGGGAAGCAGTTCTGTAGCCGTCATCTCCAGTTGTTCTCACGCTATAAAACGTTTCGAAAGTTTTGCCGGAGCTGAGTTGATTGGAGCCAAACACTATTTGGTTTTGCAAAAGGACAACCCACTCATTTTTGATGCAATAATTAAATTTCTGGAAGGCGAAGCTGTAATTCATTCATTACTTTGAGATTGCCAATGTCAAACTATTATTAGATCACCACCCATGGAGTAAACCCTGTATTGTACTAATTCTGTCCTGTTATACTCTCAGGGTTCTGTTCAGAGCGTTGTATTATTCCTGGAATCAACGGAATTGGAACGTTTGGTACGGAACAAGGAAAACATTTCGAAATTCCGACGCCTGGCAGCTAACAAACACTGGATCATGGGTTCTGTAGGCGTGGATCAAGAAATGGTTCAGGAATGGACCTCACAGTACCAAACAACGTTAATGATCATGGAACCTCACGTTGCTGCTATTCCAGACTTCCAAGAGTATTTCCTCAATGAGATTCAGGTAATACGGAAATACAGTGTGCTACCTGGAAGTTTATAGTTGTCAGGAGTGATAATCCCCTACACATATATATATATATATTTGTTGTAAATGCATGTATTTACAGAACGCGCTGACCTTTTCACAAGTGGGGGACGAAACACGGGAGTACATCCAGAAAGTATATCAATGTCATTGGGCAAGTAGTAGAACCTTAGGTACGCTCAAGAGTTACTTACCGTGCAGTAGTTTGAGCAAGGAAACTTTGGCAAGTAAATTCCACCCTGAGGCAGATGTGAGTCTTTTGTTTACATATCTGCATGTGTCTACTATCAAGGCGCTATTGAGTCAACATGAGATTTGATAGATACAAAATATGAGCTAATTTTCAAAAAAATTCTCTTTGCAGCTGAGCTTCATAGTAAGTGCGGTTTCAGCCTACTCAGCAGCCCTGAGACTAGCACAGTTGGAGGTTTGCTCCAACGAAACACTTTGTGACCACTCGGAACTGACCTCTGGGGTCATAGAGGCCCTTCGTAAATTGAACTTCCCTGTCGGACCTTCCTCACCCTACTCAGAGGACGGACCAATGGATGAGGGACCCACGGAGGCAACGGTTGCAACCGGACATGAATTAGAGGGAACTCGTGGTAGGATCAATCACCAAGGGAAACTCGTGAGTCGTAAATACGATTTGTGGATAAGCAAGCCCAGCGGAAAGCTAACACAGGTAAATAGACTCAACACGTTACTTTGGATCTCATTCATCTGCATTCATGACAAAACATGACAAACAATCTTTAAATCCTACCCTTTTGGAATTATTCAGGCAGGACGATTTTCTTCCGAGACCGGCCTTGTGCTGGACATGATGCTGGGTTTGAGTGCTGCTCTGTATCCTGACACAAACCTTCAGGATTTGGCAGAAACATCAGATAGATCCGTCAGGGGCCGAGCATCCAGAATGGGGAAGAATTCAAAGTCCAGCACTGATTACTTGATTCAGTTGTCAAAGGATCACGTGAACATTACCAGAATGTCTCCAGAATTTTATATCTCTCGTGTCTGGGCCATGGTTGTTGTTGCCATTGGTATTACAGGCGTATTCCTCACACTTTACATACTTGTTTATGTCCTGCTCCGAATGTGCGACGGAACTCTTCACGGGAACCAAGTCCTTGGAATCTTACTACTTCTGGGAGTTATGAGTTTGTATGGAAGTGTCGTCATGTTTGTTCTGCCTCCAGGTCCACTCATGTGCAATTTACGGGTTTTCATCCCATCTCTGGCTGTAACTATGTGCTATGGAATACTTCTACTGAAACTCATGCAACTTCGCTCGTTAGTTGCTCTGGGTTTGGGGGGAAGGGTATCCTCACTCAACCAATTTATCACACTGATGTTCATCGTAGCAGTTCAGTTTGCAATTAACCTTCAATGGTTTTTCACGAGACACTTTACAGACGATGAGCAACCCCAGGATCTCAATGAGTGCAATCACCCACATCAAACTTATTTATTACTTCACTCCTACATTGGAATCCTCATCCTGGTCGTTTTTATCTATGGAACTTCCGTTCTGAAAATCCGTCGGAATTATAATGAAGCTCGATGGGTTACCCTGGCTGCTGTACTCTCCATTCCCATTGCAGTTACTTGGATCTTAATTGTACTCTTTGCTCCGGATGACTTTCAAGAACCCACGGCTTCAATTGTTTTTATCACTTCCGCCACAGTCATTTTGTTTACTATCTTCATCCCCAAATTGAGTACTATTAGTAAACAGAGCAGTATGACCAAAAGGAAGGAAATGCTTCAGAATGCCGGTCCAGGCTATACTGGATCCATCTCTACCATCTTCACAACCTTGAGTGACCGTGGACATGGAACACTTCAAAGTCAGAAGCGAAATGGTTCCAATAACCATCATCACAAACCCAATCACTACATCCCACCCCCACCACCCATGCCATCCTCCAGTAATGGAAAATCCGTGACCTACTCACCTCGGCTCACCACCAACATCTTCCACTCCTCTTCTGCTGCCACATCTCTAGCCCGGAGTGTGTCCATGAAGACCCCATTTTTCGAGTCAAATAGCCGTGGTGCCTACCCTTAAGATACATATTTCCTAACCAATGTCCACAACCTGGTCCAAGGGTTGATTTTTTTATTCTTTTAAGGTACACTGTTCATTGCCGGTGCACACAATAATTATTATAGTGTATAGCTCTTGTAGTTATAGCTATTGCTGGTATTACTAGTTATAATCACATTGCATCCAAAATATAAAAGGTGTCATCACAACTTTCATGAGGGTACAACTTGGGTAGTGAGTACATCACGGTTTTAGTATTATGAGTTTATGTCCAAACTATAACCTCAAGAGATGTCATGGGGACTGACTGCAGTTGTATATGTCAACGAATTTTTTTTTGTAAGTACTAGATGGTTTAGTAAATTTTCGCTGAGATTGTACATATATAGTTTCCAGAATCCTTATAGGTTTTAAGCCGAACCGAACAAATTATTTACTTGCGTTTATGTCATAATTTGTATCCATAGTATAAAAATAACGTGTAAGCAGTGCGGTGAAAATAATGAATGTATGTACATATATATAGTTTATAAAAAAATGCAGACCTAAATAGTACAGTGAAATATAGATACAAATAAATAAACCTTACCTTTGAGAATCGCTGAACTTAGGTTACTTCAGTGATTAACTTTATTATCATTCTAGTTTAGGCACTAATCAAATACCACACGTTGGGGACTTTATTAGCGCCTTTGCGAAAATAACAAAAACTTTTCTTGTTATCGTAATTATCATTATTTCTCGGTTAGATTGTAAGTAGTGATAAAAGACTCATCATTTTTTATACCAAAACAGAATAAACATATAGATTGTAAAGATTCAGTGTCCATCCTCAATTATTCCGCATTCAATTTTAAATCATCTCAGACTCTAACCTTAGGAACCTATATTGCCAATATTGCCATATTAACGCTATGATTTTGTCATGCCTTATTTCGTTTCACATGTGTCTTTGTTGCAAGCACGTTTCCAATTTTCCCTCTCAAAATAACCATCATTGTCAAATCAGACTCAGGTGCTAAAAATCCCTTTCCTACAAATGTTTACTGACAATTAGACGTAGAAAGGTACAGGATACATCCCAGACTCGTACCTTGGTCATCTAAACGTTCGAGAGGCAACTAAAGATGAATCTCAGCCCACGGTATGTTTCACAACCTCCTAGATGTCCCTTCTTTGTAGAAAGCAATTCCTTTGGTAGTAATAATTCAACGGCCTCTACAAAGGTTCTAAGATGATATTGTGACTGCTTTCTTAAGATCCGCAAGACTTACCTTACATGTATACACATTGAGACAATTCTGTAAATGATCTGATGCAAAAGTTACAGTATGCAGGACGTGTTTATTAAAATTACACTGATTGTTTAACAATTACCAACCATCAAGTTTTTTTTTCAAGTATACGTCTAAAAGTTCTGACAATGAGTTGACCTCAGTTAAACTCCTACTCCCACGGACTATATAGTACTGCAGTCCTTTGAAGAGCTTGCTTGAATAAAAATGTGAATGAACGTGAGCCTACCACATAATTGTACACAAACTGAAACCAATTAGCACTGCACTGCTGTTGATCTTCAAAATCCATTCTGAATTATAAAAATAAATTTGACCGTGTAAACGCTCACTATGTAGGGACGGATTTGTAAAGCATTCACAAAGGCGTCAAAGGGATTGCATCTGAAGTGAATTCTAATTGGTGTGGACATTTCTATCAATCAACGTAGGGTTACCAAGTTTGCACTGTACGATACTGTCATATTTCAGCATGTATGTCTAGTATCTACAAGTTGTATTTACCTGTAGCCAACTGATGGTACCTGCCACTTCCTCGCAACATGACACATTGAATAAATTCTAAAACCTGGTTTCCAGGAACGAATAAGTGCAAAATGCTACAATGAAGTCATCAAATCAAGCATTGCATAATCACTGCAAAATAAGTGCTGAAAAATCAAGGAGAAAATGTATCCTGATGTTATTCCACCGGATTGGCATGAGTAATTATATAGAGTATAGTATATACAAAATATAGATATTACATACACATATACAATATAAAGATTAAGTAGTAAGGCAGAGCTGACGGGCTAGAACACATTTTCCTCAAATACATACAATACACGTTAAGCCCTAAACATTGTAGTAATACTACTCCAATAATGAATTCCTGCGGAAAAAGTCCATTCGTTCTTGTTCTTAGGAATCCTCCATACATATATATGTATCTATCTATATTGACATGGCAGAAAATGATACAGTCCGAAGGAATTAGCGAGAGTGTGGGGGTTTGGATAAACACTGATGTTTATCACAGATATCTGTGTACTACAGGAATGCTACTACGACTGGAACGCTCCAGAAGGTTGTGAGGGATGGCGTGGGAGGGTAATAATGGGAATTTGATGATTTTCATATCACATTTGTGATCATTGAGGTTCATTGCAGGGGAATTTTGGACAAATGAAGCTATCGCACCGGGAAAATTTTGTCAATGTCAGTTAAAACCTCAAAGCAGTGGATATTCCCGAATGATTCAGAAGGATATTCAGCATTAGGAAGCACCCCCGCACCGTGGTAATATGCTTGTGAACTAGAACGGAAAAAACCCATTGCCATTTCTTCATGTAGGGGAAGCTCGGAAGCCAAGCGGGAGTTCCTGTCTTCCTCCGCAAGATTCGCATCTTCAGGAAAACGGAAATGTAATACATGCAATTGAAACGCGTCGGCACTGGCCGCCGTCCAAATCCTGTTACTTCCTCATAATCCTCACACAAGAAATGATTCATTCGTAATCAGCAACTGTTCTCCCTCCTATTCCGACGAGCTGTCGAATTGTCGAATGTCATATCACTCTCTCTCTCTCTCTCTCTCTCTCTCTCTCTCTCTCTCTCTCTCTCTGTCTGTCTCCTCAGCATCTTCCTATTCTCTCCGACTTTTTTACATGTTTAAATTCCCTTTCCTTGCACATTTGAAGAAGTTACTATAGTGGGGTCGTATTTCCAAGGAAATACAACAGTGAAAAGTAGTTTCCCATCCATACTCGCACACCGAGGACAGGGTCTTATCTATTTGTGAATTCCTAGACTTTCATTGAGAATGCAATATGTTACTTCGAGTAAGGAGCATCGGAACGTGTGTACCTTTGTACAGACGAGGCAAAGGAGCATTCACGGAGACAGAGTGTACATAGCATGAGATCATAACCTATGAATATGTACATCCATGCTGGAGCCCTGGTAGAAACCCACCAGGAACAAGCACAATGAAACGCATTTAATAAGAAGAAGATCCTTAACAAGGTTCCTAATCGGAGGATGCCGTGAATGGGAAAATACCTGCAACATAGGCATTCCGACGAAGGGGCACATGGGGAATATCCCCTGTTCCGAACCTATGATTTAAGTTAAAAATTTCAGTGACATTTTAAATTACTTCATCGCTCAATTGAGTACTGACCGACATTGTAAAACTAAAATAATGAAATTTGTTTTTTCTCACGTACTTCTGAATGGATATGAACTTGTTATATATACTTATGGCCAGAGATTTGTGACTTGTGAGAGCCATCACCTCAAAGAGGAACATGTATTATGGACGAGGTCCCGAAATGGGTCTGTGTGGATCTTCGGAGCGAGAGAGAGAGAGAGAGAGGAGGAAAATGGGCAATCATAGGTATTCTCATATGAACTGCTCAAGGAACACGATATGGAAAACAATTGTTATGGTTTGTCTTTGTTAAAAATTGATGTTATAGGAGTTTTAACTTGACTACATTCTCAAAAGCACAAAAGACTACAATGAGAGTATCATTAAATATTGTAACTACGCGTTATATGTATCTCGCCCTGAACATAAAGGAACCCTACACATTATAACTATACATACCTATATGAGGCCTGGAGTGGAGACTGGTCCCTTTGCATAATGCATATGTGAGGTCTACTGCGTAAACATGGATGGGTACAAAGGCCAGGACAATACCTCGGGTCCTCCTCTGTGAGTAATGTAAAATAGCCCAGGAAACCGAAAAATTCTCTCAAGTTGAAGGTTCACTTCATTGTGACGCAAACAATCACATAAGTGTTGAAAACCATACTGGAGCAAGTGAGGCTTAAAGACTGTACACTTAAAACAAGTGGAAAGTCACCGACGACCGGAGCAGCATGGTGTTCCCTGTTCATCATTCCTCTCTACACCAAACACATACATACATACATACATATCTCTCTACCGGAGGATGAGGGAGAGATTGGAATTATTGAAGAATCCTGGAGTCGGAGGAAGCGAAGGTGTGGGCACTGATGAGGTATGCGTATATGAGCATGTTCATGAGCACATCAAAACTGTCGCGAGATAATAAAACAGTTGTTTTTGGTATGGAGAGACCAGGAGGAGGACGACGAATCATGCCGCGCTTAAAAGAGACGTTTTCTCAAAAAGATTTGAGCCGGTTTCGAGAGAAAATTAAAGAGGTTTGACTTTCGATTGCTTTGTTGAGACACAGCAAGGGGTCAAGTGGAACCTTAAATCATTCGGCATTCTACCTTGAACAAATATCGTTTCACCATGCATGAATCTTTCATAAACTGCCCCAAACTATTCACTCACACAGACTTCTTAGTCCACATCCCCCCTCATACATAATCCACCTACCCCTGTCCAAGCGACAACTAAACGTCTACACTTAACTGATTACTCTGTGTAACGCGCCTTCCAAGGTGTTGTCTTTCACACGGGTCATTTCGCAAACAAGAGACAGTTAAAACGTCCCTTAAACCGCTCATCCACCAAAAATTCATTCAACGGCTCCGCTACTATATACACCATCCTAATAAGTATTCATTCGATGAAAATTTTAATTCTTATAAACTATACTTTTGTTTGACTTGACATACCAAACAAAAATACGTTCTACCCCTAGTTTGGTAACATGCCGCCACATGATCCTTAAACGTTACATTCATTTATTATGTTCAAAGGACTACCTTCAAATGATATAAGTGCCCCTACTTTGTGTGAAGCCAGCGTCAAGTCCAGACTTCCTTAGAGGGTCCTCTGACTTACTATTCGACACTCTGCCAGAGTCTCTTTGATGAAACGACTGGGACACTGAACAGTTTAACCTAGTTTTTTTTTCAATATCTGATTTATGCTTTCATTCCGATAACAAATTCCTAACTTTTCAATGGTCAATTAAATTGAACCTGCTCCGAACAACGGGAAAACTTGGGAATTATGGTGGGCCCTGTCTTTTTTTTTTTTTTTTTTTTTGCCCCGTAAAAATTGAAAAGCTGGTCCAAGGGAAACCGTTGCGTTTATTTCATCCCGCTGTAAAACACCTAAAATGAAATGACATTAAGGTCGCCCAATTTTTACTTTTATACCGAGACAATAGCGTTAGGAATCTACGATAGAGGACCCGGAGGAAAGAGTTAATAAAAAAATATTATTCCCCACTCAAGGCTCCATCACTTAACCGACTGACACGTGTCTCGTTTCAAGTCCGCCAGACTAGCCGTAGTCAATATCAACCTGGATTTTACACCACCGTGGTCCTTGTAGGGCACCTCCAATGAATTCATCTACAACAACTACAGCTACAATTGGTTTAACCTGACGTTGACTCAAGTAAACACATGTGCCTTAGAACTACAAGCCTCCTTAAAACTTGAATGGTCCGGTGTACGTGCACATCTTTTCGGAAATAAAAGACGTTTTTATCTGTAACAATTTCCACAGAGCCGTTTAACAGACGCCCTGCTTTGGAAACTACGAGTAATACCAATAAACTTCCCAAATGTTCAGCTTTTCAACGAACACTGCATCAGTCATGGTGGACTTGTGTATGCACCTGTAGATAGTATGTCGGATTGCATTCATTACTCTGTATGTATTGAACTAATGAATAATCCGTTGGACCTTGTCATTACTGAAGCGGTGGCGGAGAACCTGTCGAAAGAGCCGCACCGGAAACATTTGTGATGGGACCCGGAGGGATTCACCGTTTCCAATTAACTGTCCAAATGAATTAAATAATTTCATTCAGATCAAATAATTACAAATCCATCCTCAAATGACTCTATGGAATCAGCCGAAAATGACTCGTTTTATGAGAGGATGCCTGCCAGAGTCACACGTGCAAAGAAGAGTAAGATAATAAATATCATTGGAGTACATATCCCAATATACCCCTTTGAAGTTGCGTAGCAAAGGTGTCCATTGAACTACGTCCGATTGTCCAAGACCTCTGTGCAGGCCTCCCTGGTGTAATTTTTTGTGACTTTTTTAAGGTTTTTAGATGCCATCCGTCACAGGGGATGTCATTCTAGAGGTTAAAGAGTTGGTCAGTGTGCAAAAAAAAAATGTTGGAGGGAAAAGCAGCATGTATATAACAGCTCTGAGGCTGCATATCCCTCCCTCTCTCTCTCTGTCGACCATAAAAACGTAAAGTAACATCATTAATGAACCATCCTTCTGTCAATGAACATTACAGAATATTTCTGAACAACCATCAATTCTCTTTGACGACTCCAATTCAGGTCATCTCACATCATTTACCCTCTCAGCTCAGCGTAGAGCTTCTTACCTGTTCCAAGTCTCCCACAAGACCTTTCCTCAAGATGATGATTACATCCTTCTTCTCTCCATTCAACCTCTTGTTTGCACTAGGATTCTCGAATGTTCAGCCCGTATGGTTTATGTAGGATTGGTACATATTTGGTAATTGAACCTTTACGCTCTGTACAGGTTTAAACGTTCGGGACCCTACGGAAAGCTGTTCAATCGATTTATTTATTTTATTATAAATAAACAAATGTTTACATTGAAAAAAATCTATATCCAACATATAAGTTTGAAAAGTGAATTATTTGTATGGTAGTTAAAATAGGTAAAAATAATAATATTGACTTTAAGCCTCACAATTTTCCCCTGAATTAAATCCTGATATGACAAGCATCGATGGGTTTTTAATCATTCAGGAGTCATTACGCAGGAACTTAGCTTTTACTAGAGCTGGAAATGATGATTTTATTTAAAGCCTGTTCACAAAAAGCTTTTGGCTACTCCTTCAGCTATAAAATTCTGCCTGGTTACAGCATCGCAATTAGTATACACAGATTACATAGTATAGAATATTATTGTCTCCTCGTTCTGGCAGCAGTAACCACTACATGTAACTGGCTCATTGTCAGCTAGCTGCGTACAAGTCAAAGTCATGTATGGATTTATGTTTTGTTTGTTCCGATCGTAAGGTACTGATAATACACAGGGTGACCAGATCTATTTGAACCCACCACCTCAAGAAAGGAAATATTGTTCCAGATTGTCTAAAAATTACTTCAGGAACTTCGGTCAGCATTTGGAATCACAGGGGTCACTAACATGAAGATATTGGGGATTTTTTGAGGATAATTAAAATGTTGTATTTCATATTTTTTTCAACGAGGATATTTTGAAACAAAGTATGTAACTAAACTGAAGTATGTATGTATTTCCCGTGAACCATTTGATAGAGAGCCATTGATCCGTTGAGAATTACGGATAAAATTGCGAATAATGTGGTCGATAATCCTGAAAACAAATTGAATTTGCTTCAGATTCCTGACCCCGACAATGTTAATTTTGGGAACCAAGCCCCAATAATTGACCTAGATCCAGGACGGGAATCCAGAAAAATTTGGAAGAGAATTGTCTACAAAATAGGGGAATCAAATATTTTATGGGTCACTCCCTTATGTGGGTAAGAGGAAGAGGTAATGACTCCGGTCACCCTGAACATGATTTTAATATTTCAGAGATTTTGAACTATTTATAGATAAAGGACCGTAACTAATTGCACTAATTACCTCATCCATACGATTCTCGTTGACCTCCAAGTGCTTTAGGACAGGTGCAATAATGATCGGGTTTCCTTCAGCTCCTATCTATAAATTCCATCAGTTTTCATGACTGTTTTCTTGTAAGTCAAAGTTGGATCAAAAGTATGGGATACATGCTGATTACAAGGTCATCTCATCACATACCTACTTTTAGTTAGAACTCATAAACAAACATTATTTTTTCAATGCTAAACAGCCTCAAAAACGCTAATTAGTTTTTAAGTACAACAAAGGAGTTAGAGATGCTATCATCCAAATTCATGCAAATCCTTAGAACTAGCCATAATGGCGTAAAGATGTGGATTCCAAGCATTCTAGAGCTTTTAATTTGTTTCTTAGAATCAAGAATCTGGACTTTTGAGCCTCAATTCTAATTTATCAACTGAACTGCCGCTGACAGAATTCGGAATAAACACTTGTATAATGTCCATTGCGTGACCATTTGTTCCACAATGCCTAGAATATACATCGCTCCTAAATTTTAGATGCTTTCATTTGATGAAATGGAAGTTGTATTATTTATCCGCCCTCATTCAGAAAAAAATGATCTTATCCTGAAAGTGCACGTGGGGTGAATTTCTGAAAAAATTAAGGTCAGGATAAAATTCCTCTTCCCTCCTGAAGTGGACTTACTAATTGACATAAAATTTCTTAATTTGAATGCACTACACTACTGGTTCATGAAATCAAATCTCATGAAGTAATTTTGGACTGGATGGAGAATAAATTCAAGGGGGAAGAAATTCCTTGAAAATAATTATTACATGTATCAATTGCAATTCTCAAGTCTCATCATTACGGGATTTTGGATGCAGTTCCGAATGTTTCAGTGTCATTGGATAGAATAATTATAAATAAGTGGTTTGCTGACCAGAGTGAAGGATAATTTAAATGCAAACATTGCATGAGCTACTCTCCTGAGGAGGGAGATTGGTTAATGTGTAACTTGAATGTTAGAAACAAAAGGAGAGATGGTCGGATGCAATTGGTAGCCGGTGATAGTGGTGATAAGGGCGATAACATAAACTTAAATAACCCCTTATCGCATAAATTAATTAGTCAGGTAAGGTAGTACATGCGTACATGCTGTGTACATATGTGTATTTGTCGATGTTGAAAGGAGAGAGAAAAAAATCCTTCTTTGTGTCTTTGATATGCATACAAAGTTAACCACACAAAGTTCCTTTTCCTGGAATCGTGATGAAGCATCTTGTATAACTAGCCATAGTAGGCAGTTACACGATACACCGAGTTTGATACAATTGTCTTGTTATATAATGTCTAATAACATTGTGGAGGCATCTCCGTGGTCCTCTCTGTCTCTGTCTCTCTCTCTCTCTCTCTCTCTCTCTCTCTCTCTTTTTCCTACTATCATATCAGCCCTGGGATGCCCGTTGGATGCGGACAAGTGCGTTGAAGACATCATGTTTGCGGACCACATATGATCAGGAAATTCGTTGCTGTTATTCTTCCAATTATTCATTTTTATCACTGCGGATTAGTTCCTGCACCATGGAACACCAACAAAAATACAGGGCTTTCAATCCTCCTCCACCTGACGGTCCACCAGGGCCTGGGCAGCTATATGCATTAAATCCTATCAGTAAGTACAGTAATATATACATAGGGTACAGTACGTATCAGTAAACAGTAAGTACAAGGTGCTAAAAATGTCCCTGAGCCCCGTACATGTGCGTACACTTGTAAGTATCCATGTACGCACAAATAATTTATCTGTGTAAATGGTGGAAACAATTACTGAGAAGATGTAGTCACTGATGATTATAACAAAATGTCATTACTATAAGAGAGGAAAAACTGATAAACAGGGACTCTCTCTCCTCCTATGTGCCCACATACGATCCTATCCTCGCCGTTGCTGGTCTACACTTTGTACCTGGAGCAGAACATGGAAAATAATTAAGCTCATCATTATCACTCAATTTCAACAAGCCCAGTTCCACTGTTACAGTATGGTACATCCGGATGAAAATAAATCTATTGGCAGTAATTCATTTCGTTTGAGTAGATCAAGGCGATCGACAATCGACATGAACACAAGGGAGAGACAGGTCTGACAACAAGTCCAGGACGAACTCCACTCACTCCTTCACACCTAATCATCTGATTTGAACCTAAGAAGTGACTTCTCCAGACACATGTCAAATAACTATAGAAACTGAAAAAAAAACCGGGAATTAGTCACAATCATAATGGTTCGGCACAGAGGGAGAAGCCTACATGTGGAAACCATGACACATATGCGGATCCACTCCCATGATCTAATAGAATTAATCCGGATGTGGATCACTTCAAGACTGACACCATTTATGGATTCAAATTTCAACTCCATGGAACACACATTGCTCAACAACCTCCGACGACCCTATACTCACATATACATATTCATGGGTGATGGACAAAGTTGTGCGACTCACTGCACAAGGCAGAAAGGGGCAGGGAACATAAACGGGAATGAAAATGGAATGTGTGTATGTGTGTGTGTATAGGACTAAATACAAGGAACGAGACCCGAAGGCAGTTATGAATCCTTAATAAAAACTCAAGCTAATTAGATTTATATGTAGAATGTACATACGGTCTCCATCCCATAACTAACATTACAGCCCCAGCAAAGTATAATTATTTTGACTGATCGAGCGAAGTGGACCGTACTTATAGTACGGAGTATCCTCGTATCCTCATATCATTTATATGTATCTACCTGTACATTTTATAGCTCTATATTCATAAAAATTCACTCCTGTCTATTATTACATGTAGATATGTCTAATTCCAAGTGCTGTATGCTGTACTCTTGGCCCGTGCTTATAATACGTCTGTGTATCCATATACCCCTTTCTGACACTATAGGAGTTCCTCCTACCATACTACTACTACAACCAGACGAACCAGACTCTACCTAGCTTTCACGCTGTACAAAGTGACACCAGGATATGCATTGAAATTCAAAACAATAAAATTTTATTGCTCACTTAATCAGCATGAAAAAAATTCTCCTGACGTCTTTCGCACTTTCTGTTCGAGTAAGTATATAAATCCTGACGGATGAGCTCCATGGAAAAATTAGCTAAAGCCCGCATATCCTATATTTTAGCGTCCACTGAGCCGGATATGTGTGGAAAGTATTAAGGTAATTAGATATAAATACTAATCAAATGGATCATGGTCATGGGAATTGCATCAGTAAACATTTGCTTTTGTAGAAATTTTGGGACCCGTTGGAAATCCTTAGGGAGATATACATAGTAGGGGGACTACAATAATTAAGTATAAAAAGGACCAAGACTCTGTACTCTGTAAAAATAGGCTGAAAGCAAGGGAATGGAGGATAATACTGAAATGATTTGCACATATCGATTGATTTAAATGGCCAATCAAAGATTGTTTACAAAAGATGAAAGGATTCTCAGACAAAATTCCGAGAAAATCAGTGAGGGATCGTCTCCACCTCATACTTTACCCAGCGTAATTCTACTATCAATAAGTGTAATCAGATGGACGGCCCTATCCTCGCCCTTTCATCCAAAAGTCTCTTGTCTATACACTTTACATAGAACATACTCGAATCCTCACACAGCTGACCAAGTATTTCCATTCGTCTCAACTATGCACCAGTCTCCATCCGTATACTATAAGTGTGTGTACTATAAGTGTATACAATCAGTGTATTCAATTGCGCCAAAGAGAAAGACGCATATTTTCCCTCTATTGTACTAACTACACAGGACTTGTTAGTACACTCACTCTTGAGTCTCGGACTCTTTACCAAGTCTTTTTATGCACATGCAAATGTCATCTGAGAGGAAGTTACTGCAGGTTGCAGTCAGCCCTTTTGATGCAGTTTACAACTGAATCATCCTCGTATGCAAAGTCTGCATGTGTTCCTCAGATTATGTCAGATACTATATATGTATGTATGGACTTTTGAATACCTACACAAATGACATTTATCTCATCCGTAAAAACGTACACAGGGAGTACTGTCCCTATGTATGTTGAAGCAGGGAGGAAGTATTAGCAGCCTCACTATATGGGGTATCTGTGTGAAGAGTAAATCATCACCGGAAAAGGTAGCGTCAAGGAACTGACTGCAATGACACGGTTGTATTTCAAATATGCTTGTTTGTAATAATTGTAATATTACTGATAATTACGCTTGTAGTATGAACTAGTAGGGATATGTAGAATAGGGGTATTCTATCCCATAGGAGGGAATAGATGAGAAAAACATTGTTATTATGAGATGAGTATAGGGACGAAACTAATACAGTTTGACCACAACTTTCATCCCTCCCCTGAGACGGGGCTTGAATTGTTTGCAAAGGATCTCATATTATAGATGGATCTTAATGTGAGCATACGCAATACTTACATAATTTACTGATTCTCTGACTTACACTTTTTATGCTGCGTGATGACTCGCTACTCTTTGGTAACAATAGAGAAATTCTGTGAAACAGGCCTGAAAATGGCATCGAAAAAACATAACACTTCATCCAATAATGTGAGTTTGATACACAAACGCGTGGACTCGTGAGTATCGCCGATGGAAGCAAAAACGACTCTCAACGACACTTCTCCCAATGGGGCTCCCTGACACACCGGCAAAGGGTTGATTGCTGCCTCTGGCTTCCGAGTAATTAATTACATCACATCTCAGGCGATAAGCTACAAATAGACCCCACTCCGTTTTGTTTATTGGTCACATTCAATGAGAGGTGAGGCGGTTCTCTCTGGCTAAACCCTACCTTTCTCTTTACAAATAATTTTTTACAAAATACCTATCAAAGAGACCACTAACTGTCACCGCGACTATACGTTTGTAAATACTCTCTCTCTCTCTCTCTCTCTCTCTCTCTCTCTCCCTCTCTCACACCGTCTGTAACTCCTTCAACATAGTTTCAGAAGGAACAATCCGACTTTCAAAAATAGACTTGGAAAATAAACACCCAATGTATTTTTCTCAGGTCTCTCATTTTTCCGGCTTGGCGAGTTCTCTTTCATTTCCTCGTGTAGTATTCTGTAGTATCATGTCATACATACATATGAGTACATACATAAACTCAAGTAGGCTCGGTATTTGTTGGGATTAGAATGTCTTGTGGGAAAGAGTAAGTTGAAGTGAAGTGTTTCCAGAAATACTGATAAGTTTGCCATTGAGCATTACTTTTCGTGTACCTAATGAGGATTTTAAGACATGAAACGTTAGGATGACGTGAGATTGAGAACAGCCGAAGTAAACGTCAAGACAATAAATTATGTCAGTCAAATTCTTAAAATTTGTTGTCTTTTTCAAAACTAAATTCTGTAAAACCGACACCCATTGTTATCGCTTTGGTTTCCAGGATTTACATAATCTCCATATTGACTCATCCAGGCGTTAATTACTTATTACTGACATGAAAGACAAAATTCCCAAGAATTCCTATCTGAGTATAGGAGTTATTAATGAATTTACCATATATTCTTTAAAGCTGGGAGAAGTTGTTGTTGTATGTAAGAGTACGATATCTTGTTAGGAAATCAAATAAATAATTCTTCGAAAGCAATTCCTGAAGGGATTTTTGCGTGGGGCTTGGAACTCTTGATGGATCCAGACTGGATTACATCAGAACTGCTAAGTTGCTCATCCTTATGAAGCGATAGTAGGATGTAGTCTCCGAATGTGCTAGATCTAGAATAAAATTGGAGGTGACTTTAAAACGTCAATACATTACTCAGTGCTGGAATTTTACGTAATTGTTCCCTGTAATAGTTACAAATTTCCTTACATAATACATTACATTCTTTTAGTTGAATCATGCAATTGAGGAATTACTGCTAATTATGTATATAATCCAACCCTTTCATCTGGAAATTTCCGTGCACATTAGTAGCTTGTATAACCTGATCCCGGGACCGATTAAATGCGAGTCTTATAACGAGACATCCCTTATAAACACATCCACTACAAACAGATTTTACTGTTCTAAGAAAAAAGATTTCTAAATCTACTAAATGAATGGAATTAGTCTGTTTTTGGCTAAATTAGCAAAAATATGTTATCCGGCAGTAGCGGTTTACTTCCATGTAGAATATTATAATATTTGCATACAGGTTTAGCAGAAAGCTGTACGATGTCATTCCGCTGTACTTATTTGCTTGTTAATTGGATTATTGTTGATTGAACTGGACGTGTTTTACTAATCATGTAAGGTAGGACGTCAATATTGAATCTGCTTTAGTTTTTTGATGTGAAGATTAATTAATATTAATTTCCAGATCTTCCGGTTGAAGTAATTTTAAAATGTAATTATTTAAAAGTAACTTACAATTAGGGACTGTACAGTAACGGTAACATTCCTGTAACGATAACCGTGTGAAGATCATGAGTCATTACATTGCCGTCATGGGTATCTACTCATTTTGGAAACAGGATAACTGGCTCTAAGGGCAATCAAATGAAAATTCATAAGATGGGGCAATGCGAGACGAAATTAATTTGACAAAGAAATTTATCTTGTGTGGGTTGAATGGACTCCGAATCAGAAACCTATAGCTTCAAGCTATGTAATGATTGCTGGTCTTCAATGATGTGTGTCATTATGCGGTTGAGCATTATTTACTTACTTACATCCACATAGCTTAATAAGCCCACAATCATAACTCAACACTTCAGAGTAAAACCAACAGACTCCCAGACCGCAAGTATAAAAATACATGGAGAAAATGTAATAAAAAATTGTAGTAAATAAACAGCTCCAGCTAATGTAAAAGTAATAATAAGCTCAAAGATTTCTATCCCAATTGTAGTGTACACAGTAGTAGCAGTATTGACACGATGACAGTCTATTACTAAACACGTTATATTAAATGAAAGAATTTAATTAAAAAATATATCTATGCATGAGCTACACATATTTAATTCCTGTGGGTTAAGTAAACTAGACCAACGAATGACATTCTGTTACAAGTTATTTTTATCTTTCCATGTATTTCCCATATGTATATACAGTACAGAGGATAATTTGGATACGTTCTTCCCATTGACTGGTCCTGTTTGTCCTGCATCCTGTATTATTATCATCTGCTATCCTTCCAGTACTTAGGAGTTGAGTGAGGTGAATAAATTCCTAAAATTCCTTGGCTGACGGTAATATACGTTCCTCAAGATATATTTGTCACTTGAAAGGTAACAAGGCTTTGGAGACTGAGGCCCAGTAACAGAAACTATCTAGGAACTAGCAATGTGAGCCATGATAACTTGAGGCCATACCCGACGCCGGATGACATTTCCGAGTAAACCACATTGTTTAGTGGGGATTTGCGTCAAAACAATTGAGAAGAGCTATAAAAACATTTTTAGACAGAGTCAAAACAACAGTGAAGGTGTTTAAGAATCACTGCTGATTCACATCTAATTACAATGTAATTACATATGTAATTCTTTAAGGTAGTATTAGTTGCGGTACTTTGAGAGTGCCTACGAGCATTAAATATGCTAATTGGCTATTAAACCGATCATTTATGTTTAGCTGACAAGAACATGCACATTGTTAATTTCCCCTCGCAGACACATTGGGAACTTCCAGTATTGATGACCTTCGATGCAACTTGTGTTATCATCAAGGAATATTTTATTCATGTAAATACCTCCACATTAGCTCCCAACAAGACTCATATACTCAGAGGACGAAGGAGACAGGGATATATATACAAAAACACTAAAAAGTACATTGCATCCCAGGGAAGTACGCGTCTCTTTGCATATTTATGTACTAAATCCTGTACACCATGTGTTCGCAAACACAGTCACTGAAAGAAATGCTCACAGATTTGTTATGTTTGCAAGGAGGTATTTACACGGTTGCTGTTGTGAGGAGAGTGTTTTTGTTCATGTGTACACATTCTGGTACCTTTTGGAAACTTGGGCACCCTTCCATTCATTCATTCATTCATAACTTACGAGAACCTCTTCAGCTTTGAAAGACTCAATGTTTCTAGACAAGTATATGCAATCACACACTTGCATTTTTCTTCACTCCATCCATGAGTATACTCACCTTCAGGAAACAAATCATTTTATATGATTCATCCAGTTTTGTACCCGCTCACTCGCCAAAATCCTACTCTCATAATCACTCTACACTCTCCCTCCCAATCAATGGAGTTGCTGAGAGTATGAGAACACGAAGAGAGGTTAAGTCTGGCGTGGTGACTGGGCTTCGAACATTATTTCATGCCAAAAGTTACATGAGCGCCTTTCGTCGAGAGGGCTGATTCACCGAGCTAATCTAACTTAATTTATGGGGGGGCCAAGTCTGAGGAGACACTCACAAGGTCGTTTCAATTTTGATATAATACTCACTTCAACAAACCCTTCCTTTCTGAAAAGCTCCAATAGTTCAATTAAAATACAAACAAATTTCTCAATGATTTTTCGTTCATTCCAGAATCCGATATTTTATTGTTCATAAACAACCAGCAGAGTTAGCCTCCCATAATGCTATTGTACATTTTTTATTTATCGTGAGGCGTTCAAAACCTGAATATTCAAAACTCCTCCATACACATGCCCATTCCCAGCTCTCCACATTTCAACACCATCATTCTTTCCTCTTATTAACGTGAATTTTATGGAGCGTCTCAACCTCTCATGTCGGCTCACACATCTGGGACTGAAAAAAGATCACACGACCCACCATACACACTTACTGTAAACCTCTGAATCTGAACTTCTCTATACTTTAACAGTCTCACGTCTCACTCAATACAGTAGTAAAAACTACTTTTGCATTGAATATGCTAAACTTGTATTTACCGTTGTAAATAAGTACATTTACAACTTTTTCTAAGCATACAACTTGCCAAAGACAAGACAGAGGAACTCTGACTATAAGGGACCCTCTTCTAAGAGCAGTCAATATTATTCCCGTCCCCACACGGAAATACCTCCCCGAACGAAAGTATCGCGTTCCACTTTGCCCCAATGCTAATTTTTCCCCTTATCACCTCCCGTTCTTGTACTATTCAAGGGACAAATTTGCCAATTTATTTCGAGCGTTGCTCTTACAGTGCCCGTTCACTGTATGATCTACATATGTCCCTGCCAATTTTAGAACAACACATTATCACAGCATATACATGAGGGGAATAGTGTGCATATACACCTTATATGCATAGGTAAATAGTCCCTAGGTTTCGCCAACCATGAAACACTAATGGAGATTAATATTACAATTATTACTGAAGCTAATTGCAAAACCTTCCATGTGGAGGTTGTCATGTGAAAGGTCACGACTATAATTTTCCACACCAATATCTCCGTGCTGGCTCATATTTATACACGAAGCCCTCCTACTACATATGGTACGGTCTATGTCTATATACATTCCCTGTATATTATACACCTACATGAAAGGCAAAAGGCAAAACTGAGTCGCGTAGGTTTTAATAAAACAAGACCTTCATGTAACAGCAAATAACTTGAGCTTGTTCAGTCCTTTGCAAAAATTTGTGCAGTCAATGTCTAGTGCTTTGAGTGCAGAAACTTTAAAATTCAAGAAATCGAGAAGAAATTAAAGTCAGACATCATTTCCAATCACCTCATTTCAAATCCCTCGTATTTTAGACACAAATCCCAATCCCAATCATTTCCACCCGTCAAGTTCCCCCACAACCATTATTTTGAGGTAAGACTGCAAATTCTATCCAGAACAAATTTAATTGACGATTCTAAGAATTTAATTCGTACAAACACACAGAGACACACACACACGCTAAGGTAATTTATACAATTTACCATCTGCGAGATTTTTTTTTTTTTAGGACTCGTGCCAAACACAGACGTACAGCTTTACAAATTTTTGTTGTTGGTTATGTTGCTAACGCACAAAAAAAAAGGGAAGGTATATATAAGTAAGTGGGCAAAATTACAGAGTAACTTTTTATAGGTATAGAGGGGATATTGGAAGGATGTCTATACAGAATAGGATTTTTGCACAAAAAAAAAAACAGACCACAAAAACGGTGTGTATATTGCAAAAGTTGTATGTTGGATGGAGCGGCGGACAGAAAAACTAAACTAAACCCCGAACCTGACGGTATACCCGACTCAGTTTGGCCTTTTAAATGTTTAAGTAGTACATTCCGTCAATATAAGTAATCCTGAGGACGGGTTTCATGGCTCCATTTCCTTCGATAAGTCACGCGGTGACGGTCCACACGGGAAATTCAGATTCGCGATTTACCTGAGGACAGTATACGTTAGACGTTAGACCGGGGTTTGGACACTTTGGGGGAATTATCCAAATATAAATATAGAGGGAAATACATACAGTTTGTGTACCGCAAATATTATCCTTTCTGCTCGATAGTCTTCCGGTATGAAAAGTACCTAAGTTTGTACATATTTTTGTATTGTTTATCAGACTTGCTCCGAAACGAATTGATTCATCAGCAGTGATATCGGCTATCGACTCGGACGGATTTGAAGGCCTTGTCAAAGTAAACTTGGAACGTGTCATCAAAACTGTTCTCTCCTGGACTCCTGGACGAGATAAAAATCAAGAGGAATAATAATTATTCAAGTTAGAGCGTGGATTCAACACCATCGGATAATTTGGTAAGTGTTTAGATGTAAGTGGGAAGATTTGTAGTACTGAGGTAATTGATGAGGTAGTGTGTGATACGGCATTAGCGTACCGCTCCGGTGGGACAGGTTAAGAAATGTGACCATTTATAGTGTTGACAGGGAAATTGTTTCAAAATAGGTAAATTTGTGGGGGATGAATCCCATTACATTGGTCGGTCAAGTCTGGTAGGAGATCTGTGAGTGGAATTTTGAGGGTAGTGTGTGATGTGAGTTGTGAGGGTAGCAATAATAGTTATGACAACATCCCTGAATTTGGTGTGAATGATAATAATGAGGAGGTAGCGGAGTTGTTGTGATTTTTGAGGGGGATTTATTTTGCTTGTGATCCGTGGTTTCGGCAATGTGGAGGGAACTATATACCGACCTTTAGGAATTCCTTTGGTAGTCAATCATCCGGGGCTGACTATTTTGCAAGGCAATAAAAAGAAACAATGGGTCTGTGTCTTGGAGGGAACTTATCTAAGTTGTTGGAATCAATTGAAACGTTTGATGAGCACAAGCAGTACGTACATTAATTCCTATTGGATTGTTACGTAAGTATTTACGACATTTAATGAAATTCCGAACCATGGGACGTATTGTGTTCGGTGTAGACATTACTCAATAATTCATGGATGTACACCAGGGAGAATAATTATTTGTGTGCATGTGAATCCATGTCGTCAGGATCAATATGTACTACATATACCCCCCCCCCCTCCCCTTTTTTGTTTTGTTTTTTACTTCACGCTGTTGTCTACTACTAACTGGAATTAAGACTCGGAGTATACGGACGATGCGTCAATGGTACTCAGAGAGTGTGAGAGGTTAAGTATGCTAAATATGATGTATGTATATGGATAGACACATGGAAATGCTTTCAAGTATTAATTTCATTTGTGTACTTTGGGTATCTCTATGTATATGTAGGTGTAGCATGTAGACTTTGGGACTGGTAGTGCATGCGGATCAACATAAGTGAGCTAATACTGGTTAAAGTATCGAATCGGACTTCCAAAGTGTACCAAGGCTTCACTAACAGTGTTAGCATGCATATGCACTACCTGACCGATGCGTTCACTTGACAACTTAAGCACACTAACGCATATCTATGCGTGCCTTTTTACTGGAGGTAAAGTATTTTCAAGGAGTGCTTGCTTTATCCCAGGCACGCATCCTGGAAACTGTCCATTAATGTTCCCAAAGGTTCAATACTGGAGCCCAAATACGGTCTCTTTGGTGCAGTATATGTATGTATATTGGCTCGTATTTTATGTAAGAAGGTAAATATTTGCATGCTTTTGTATCCAGTGAACTTATGTACGGAGAATCGGCCAGGGGTAAAGCTTCCTGTGCTGTCATCACTCAATGTATTGTTACTTACTGGATCCTATCGTCAAAAATAATAAAAATTGGATTTTATAGACAAATTAAGAATAAATTATAGGTGTTTAAGACTCCATGCGGTTGTTGAGGATTTGTCAGAGCAATTGAGCTGAGCTACTCAGAGCTGACAGAAAAACCCCACTGGGACGTATCGATTGGTTTTAAGGCTTAGGAAGCATTTGTATGTATACACGTGGGATCCCCTCTCGATTCTTTCGTACATGGTTCTGCAACAGTAATTATGATTGTTGTTACTTTCTCAATATTTTGAGTATCACAGTCAGGTACTTTGTCCAAGGAGTTGGAGCTTCTTGCCTCAGCTTTGTTTCAATAGCTTAAATAAGTGTGGAGGAATGCTTAAGATAGGCAAAGTTTAAAATATACATCGTAGTACTACTATCGGTAATATTAATAATGCATGACTGTATTTCCCATGTTTAACATGGTGCTCACTTCCGTAGTGATTTGATGCTAAAACTATCGAATGTTGGACAAAAATATGATTTTTTGAACCCTACTTGTATGTATGTAACAATAACATCACGTCTCATGTTCCATGTAAGCAAGCAGTGTGTTCGTAATAGATCCGTTGTTGTTATTAAGGGCTATTGCAAATAGAATGAGCAGATTTTACTGGTTATTACACACAACCTAATTAGCTAAAATCCGATCAATAATATTGACTACAAGATATATATATGTATATATGTATAGATCAGTATGACGCAGAAGACTCAAAGAAATAGTACATCAATTTTGTAATTAGACCCTTCGTGTACAGTTCTTTATTTTACTTGAAAAAATCGAAGTTTTTCAGTTGGGCTCAATAGTGACTGACTGCCACGATTTCATCATGTTTAAGAAAAGTATTTCCACCTCTGATTGCTTCGACAGGTAATGTAGTATTATATATCTATATACAAAACGGAATTTCCTTTAGGGTTATGTCATACAGAGAGCCGCTATTCGCGGAAAGAGGTCTAAAGTAAATATATGTAGATTGCCCCGTGCTGCACAAACAGCACGTAGTCCCTAAACTGTTTCTTAGTGGGTTTGTTAAGTTTATTTACATAAGGAAATAAGAAGTTATGTCGCTGCGGCCTACCCAGCTAGTATGCTGTCAACCTTTGAAAACAAACGTAATTATTTACTTTGTATTATGAAAATGAAAACCCCTCCATCAGACTTTACACAGAAGTTACATACTCGCCCACGTAAAAAAAATATGTCACGTATAAACATTGAATTTCCCGAGTTAGATCAGGATAAACTTTGTTTTCAGAAAACATGTACTGAGTGAGAGAGCCTTTACATATTTTTGCATATGAGGCAAAGGTGTTAGCATACAGTGATGCCAACAAACGAGTTAATTAACTGCGTAAATCACTGAAAATAGCCATTACATAATAGACCTCCTCCGAAATGTGCCTATTGCTCCCAACAGTTATCAGCAATAATCAAGAAATTACATATTTTGCAAGGGTTCAGTGTCGGCCAATAACATGTCTATAGAGGATGATTGTCAGGAGTTCAGAGTGCTATAGACTTTGATTTAAAATCTTACCGTACTAATATGTTCGTTTTCTCTGAAGGATTTTAGACCCACCGGAGGGGTAACGTTACCTGGTATGAAATTGATCCTAAATCAGGATTACATAGTTAGTGACAGTTCTAGGAATTTAATAAATGCCTGGTCCTGCTTCCTGCATAAAATTCTACGTTTGAACAGTAATCAAGGGTTTAAGGACCATTGTTGTTACATTCACAAGTTTTTGCTAGCTTGGTCCAGGAGTCAGCTAGTGGGATAATGACATTTATTTGCCAAATGGTTTATCTCAATCAATCCCTATGCTTGTTGACAATGGTGACCTTATCGTTAGCTTGATTTCGAACAAATATGAGGACATGGGAACTTCGGCTAATTTGGTTGGAGACGCCATTTGTACAGTACACGCTACTATTCTGTACTACTACTACTACTTATGACTGCTCCTGGCATATCCTCTATCTTATTTCAGAGGAGGTTGGGAAGCTTTCAAGTAATATGTCTGTCTACATTTGAAGTAATTATACAATTGGTTTTGTTGAAGGATGTGATGTGTTAGCAATGATCTCTCATCTCGCACAACGTAGGAGGGTGCGAAAATATTCCTGGCATGGTACAATAATATGGACATAGTATACTTACAGTAAGATAGCTAACCCGAGGAATGAACGATAATATATGATGCTTGTACGGTCCTTGGCATTGTTATTTGCAAGGTATTGTGGCTGTCATTGCCCAGATTTGATAGCAACAAAAGTAGAGGAATGAAATATAGAATTATTTCTTGGAATCAAAATGAAGATGAAAACATTGATTCACAATGACCATTTTGCCTTCCAAGTTTTTATCTCACTTTTTTTTTATCTTCCTCCCCCATGAGATTCTCCAGGCAGCATGTATACCGACAGTACGGAGGATACGTCCCATGCATATAGGTTTCCAAGGGACAAGGAAGTTTCTTTCAACTTTAGATGGTCAATGCATTGTGTAGCAGACATGTATCCTGCATGAGGCTCTGTAAAAATGTATTGGAAACTGAAATACATATATAATTACATATTTACGTATGTTCCTAATCGGTTACACACCAACTCAGTCTATACTTATTTTTTGAGAGACGTAGTCACTTGTCTAATTACTTATCGGAATCGAGCGGATTGTGTACATAATAGCATTGCATACATGATAATTAACAGTTAGCAGCAAGGTGTAGGAGCAAAAAGTAAAAACTCTGGAGGTGTGTTACTGTACAGTACATGTACAGTACATACATACATACGTATCATGTAATCAGACTTTATTTACATACGTCACCAGTCTCTCTTCCCTTATGGGATTTAACCCTTCACTTTCCGGAGTCAGTAAACCGGAAAAAAGGGAAACAGGATTTAAAGTTTTGGGTAGTATTATAGTATCCTATAACATAAAGATTAACTGCCAGCGTGAGTAGGCTTGCTTTCGTCGAATGCTTCACTTATATTCGAGGAACAACTAATGACCTGCCCTCACAATATTTTTCTTGTTATAATTTATGAATTGCACGAGTTCATGTGGCTGCTATAAAATATCTTGAGTCAGTCATTCTACCTCTTGAACTCACACTTATAGTCAGTGGTACATAATTTATTTGCTACCAAAAAAAAATCTTTTATGTCAAGGATCTTATTAGCTTTGGCAATTCCCGTAGTGATTTGATTAGTGTAAACTGTTTTTGGTATGTATTATGTATGTACAAGATAACAGCTTTATTTATCAACATGTCCCCTGAGACTGATACTGTTTTGGGTACATTAGACTAGACCAAGGAATACATCCCCACAGAATTGTAATTAAAGTGTTACTCTTTACAAACATTGTTTGTAAAATCCAAATCAACTGAACTTCGAAAATGCATTCTCTGATTGTTACAGATATATGTATGTAGGCTCCAATGGCCTTTGATTATATACCAAGAAATAACTTATATGGTTACATTCAGTTCCAAATAATTGTTATTACAATTTACATACAGTTCAGTGAAGTATTTACATAATTTATGGCACACTCTCGTGTCTCATGTAGACCTTATCTTAAGCTTTATAAAATATATCATCCAAGTTCTGACAGGCGGATGTCAAGGAGGGTCCTGTTCCCGTGAAATCGTTGATCCCCTTTTGTCGCTAATGCAGAAAAAAAATAATTTGATGACCTGCTTAGGAATTATTAGCACTCAAAAAATAAACTATAGGATTGCATCATTATCAGCATATATACATACATACATCATAGCCACTTAGCTCTGATTAATTGTAAATTTTATCCAAATCCGGAATGCAATTGTGTCAAGTGATGAGCAAGAGTTACACATATTATTGAAATGACAGTATCAGTAATTATAAATATTGAAAGCTAATAAAACTCTTTAACAGTTACAAGGAATTCAAAACTCGCACTGACTTATAATTTCTCGAATGAATGTACGAAATTCTTACGAATTCGTCATCATGAAGTCTACTACTTATTGTACGAATGCATATTTTCAAGTGTGTACTACGTGCAGCTATTTAGCTACCTGTATAACTATATTTTTTGTGGCTTTTTTTAAATGGATTTTTGGAAAATTCTTGGAAAAAGTCCAATAATGGTTTGGTTTGTAGGGACATGATGGATTTCAAAGTCCTAACCTTTAGTTAGTACCTGAAGTACTTTGTGCTGAATCGTAACAATTAAAAATTTGTAATGTCAATCATACCTACAGATATTATTATTTTGATTTAACAAGGATCAGTGCATTTACTCAAAGGTCCGTGTATCTTAATGCTAGTAATGATTTTGGTGCAATAAATTTAGAAGAAGTAGGTCAAAGGCGTCAAAGCGAAAGCTAGTAGCTAAATAATACAAATTCCATTTTTTTACAGTAGATTGATCTATATTTATTTTATTGACCTAGAAAAGCACCCGAAAATTACTCCGGGCTGCTTAATAAAGTCTATTATTAGGAGCGAGGGATGGGGCTGAAGTTAGTGTGGGAGGTTTACCTGGAGAAAAATGTGAATTTTATCAGGTCAGTCAAGATAAAGCAAATTGACCGCAAACCACTCAAGCCGGAACAATATTGGAATTCGCAGAATGAAGCCACATAGAAAGGAACTTGAGGTTGGCTCAGTTGTAGGTGTACAGGTTATGTGAGGGTAGCTAATATGATAACAGAAGTGCAGTGTGAAAAACTTGGTTTGGAGCTGCGCTTGAGTCGGTGTCGTCTTATTAGTTTGTGTGTTACCCTTCGTGACATTGATGCGGAAATAAATGACATAATACATAGTGTAAATAGTATTAGCCAGCTTTAAAAATACCCCATTACGATTGGGAAGACCCCACAAAAATTCTTGTACACTGGGTAGTGGATACCAAATACTCACAATTGTTCTACTGTCAATCCAAATACTGGGCTCAATTCCGGTTAAGACCATCTGCTGACGTACGTACTAAATGCATCTCTCCGTCGTTATTTTTTTTTTTTGGTGATTTTAACTCCTCATCATGTCCTAGGGAAGATAAAGCCAGATACAATAGGACAGTAATGACTACTAATATGACTGTGTGTGTGATTTGAGTTTAAGGTAGCCATGGGAAAACACGCTACTGATTTCAGGTACAAACATCTCTGAAGGAATGTATGTACCAAAATCAGTCAAGTGCAGTATGTTATGTATTGGTTGCGGCATGGGAAGATGTTATCTTACATATCTCCTTTACACATGTAATGTATTGTAAAGGCAGTTTTTACACATTAGCAAGTTCTTTGAGGAAGGCGGCTTCAATGTGGATCATAACCATCCTTTTGTATATCTACTTCAGAATGGGTTTTAGGAATGAGATTTTGTTCTAGGTAGCATCCTTATTACAAATTAGTACAGGTGCATAATTCCCGGACACACTCTCTTCTTATGCTGATGCACTCATAAATAACTCGTATACACAGGGCAGTTCATTCATCAGATTGGTGCTGACGTAGCTTGAATGGGTTACACGTAAGTTGCGTATACTATCTTATTTGCACAGCAGTACAAATATTGTGGATTTTTTTTTCGCATGCCGATACACTCCAGGTATATAGTCATGCATAGGCGGCAGGAGTAGATAATTTATTATTATTATTTCCTCAGGCTATTTCAAATAATCGAAAATAGCTTCCACTGACGTAAACGTAGTAATCACCTGGCAAGCCTAGAAAGACAAATTACTTACTGGTCTCGGTACATAGTGGCTTTCAAGTCTGTACTTGCTGCAAGGACTATGCAGTGCTTCCTATAAGGAGCAAGATGATCCGTGTTAAGGTTGCTCATGCTGTTCCTGTTCCTTCACAGAGTGAAGAATATAGATAGTTTTAACTATTTTAGACACCCATGTGTTAGAATATCATTATAATCTCACCACTGTATACCAACAAAAGTTGATTGATCCGGTCGGGCTAGTGCCGGACTTGGAGGAGGCAGAGGGAATACCTACAACATAAATTACAGTCTAATTAGTTAGCGCATCATCACCATTACTTTTTAACAGGCCCGGGAAAAAATACAAATACATGCCTTACAAAATACTTTTAGCATGATCTCGTAAATATAATAAGATTAGCTGTAAGGCAAGCCTAATGATTATTATTGAAGACACATAACAATTGAATGCTAAATATTTTAATGATCCAATTAATGTCTTTGATGGACTGGCTCGGGCTAGTAACCTATCAACTGCCTTCTGTAAAAATACATAGATAATTATATGCACATAGAATATGAAACTAAATAAATGAAATTCTCACAGAGTGAAATCAATGAGTAAATTCTATTTGCCTCCGGAATTATTTTAAAATCGAAAGTCTTTGATTAGTACGCATATCCTCGACTGCATTATGTCATCCCAATCCCAGGCGTAAGTAGACTACATATTATGCATATTATGCAACTGCTTAGTAAATCCTAAACTTTTATTGGGAATCTATAGGGAGCATTGTTTGTGACACACTTGGGCTTGAACCCCTAGCAACTGATGTGTGGATTTGTTTGAAAGTGGAGGGAAAACATTAAATAAATGTAAAATACAAGCTTTTCAAAAAAACTTGTAAAAAAAAAGTTAGTGAATCACAAGACAGAGACAGAGAGAGAGAGAGGAAAAATAATGTCAAGGTGTGAAATGGAAGTAAAGCAGGGGAGAGTATTGTTGGAGATTTATAATTTTGTTTTGAAGAACCTTAACCTAACTCAAGCCTTTTCTCGAAACGTCGAAAAAGCAAAGATACGGAAGTTGCATTTATATCATATAAACATACATTTGATACCCCAAAAGTAGATACAGTATGAATTAATTCAGCAGTTTTCTACACACAAAGTGCGTCGCTACAATATTTAACGAAACCAAGCAATTTTGTAATTCGACAGAGTGCAGTTGAGGCAAGCCAAGAATGCACTTGTCTTATTAGCAAATCCATTGCTCAAACCCATGCTTTTCTTACGGCACGCTGGGATCTGAGAGGATCTATGGCTTTCCTAATGGGACAAGGGTAATCTTTGCTTGCCTCGACTGTAGACAACTATAAACGAATACAATGGAGAAGATCCCATTACCACACTGCTTTTGATACAGGTACATACATAATATCATATCAAATATATCCCGACACGCTCACTCAGTTGATACTCTCGGAATTTACTATTTTGTATCATACTTATTATGTATGTATGCCTGGGCAAGGGTGAGAGGTATTTTTTCCTCCGTACAAATCTCAACTCTTTAATTAACAACTTTTGCTACTGACACACGTAGCTGGATTTTCAATATCATCGCCGAATAAAGCTGAAGATTTACCCGCTAAACGCAGACAATCGCGAGCATCAATTATGCGTTTTAATTCCATCTTGGCTCATGAATGAACTTATCGTGGCCCGTCCAGCGCAACTACTGTGTGGGTGCCTTTGAGTGTACGTATTACAAGCTTACTCTATTATTGATTTTCTAAATAGTTTCTCCTTATAGATTTATATATATACATATGTAGATATAATTATATCACCTGCAATATCTTTCGTCCTATTTATATCCATGTTATTATAGTGGTAGTCAGGGATTTCGTTTACGTTAATTTATTGATCCCTCCCAAATATTTCCGGTTTGCATTTGCTGGGGCGGGACAGATGAGATGCAATCACAGTGTCTTCAACCCATCTCTCTCTGAAAGTATGCCCTTATACTCTCAAGAGAATGTGTAATGAGGGAAATCGGGATTAGGATTCAAACTCAAAGCTGTTGTTGTGGAGGAAGGTGTATTTAATATCCCTGGTTAAATATAGTAGTACAAACAAATTCTTGAAAGCTAGATCTTAATTTAAAGAGGAATTTTTGAGCATTGGTTTGAGTAAAATCGCATATTATTATTCAGGAGAAAAGGCTCATTGTGACTGGCATTTCCGGCGCATTTTTGAAACTCCTCCAAAAATGTAATTCTGTCGCCAGAATCACGTTCAGACTTGTCTTCCTCCTCTGCCCTGAGAGCGGAATTTTGAGAAGTGGGCCTACGTGCGTATGGACACATAGAAACACATTAATAATAGTATTAGGATAAAATATTTCGGAGTTAAATTACAAATTATACTTATTTGTCAGGTTAAAATAGTTTAGGAGTTATTTTGGGGAGTCATAGACCAGGTAAATGGGATTTTTCTTGACACAAATATTGGACGAAAGTGATAATTCCAAACAAAATGTTTCTATGAAACGCCGTAGGTAACCATTCACCGGGTTTGTGCTTGCTTTATTCCCATTGTTTTACCAAGGTGACCAGAGCATCATGATGAACTTTGCCTTGTTTATGGATGATACATAGTATATGTGTACGAGGTTTGATTTACACTGGTTTAATTTTATTGAGGTACTTTTTGAGGACTAACCCTGATTATAATTAGTACTCATTCAGAAGGAACGGCTTACAGACAATGTTATTTATAAACGAGTGCGTGAATATGCTTCAATACTACACTGTCATGTGCAGACAGAGGTACTTCCACACATATGCACACCTCACAAACTTCCTCCGATGACATTGAAACCTATGAGTGGAGACGTTTTTCTACCCCTTTTTGACCATATACACTTAAACACTTATTTGCCGGTCGACAGTCGGCACTCTTATATTTATGTGGGTAAATGCATCGGCACGAGAAGCCTTAATTCTGATGGAATGCTCTTCGTATGTTTATGATTCATAGGCAGAAAATTTCTTTCCATCTGGTATGTCCACATTCTGTGGTGGTGGTAAACTGTGGCAAGCACATGTACAGCCCAAGCCTGGCTTGTACTGCTTGTAGTGACAAATAAGGTGTGATATACCTGACAACTTAGCTACACGAATTGTATGTAGTCACATGTGTAAAGGATGGTAATTACTAAAGTATGTACGTGCATTTGCCCACGTTGGAGATTCTCTCCTCTCTCTCTCTCTCTCTCCCTCTCTATCTCTCCAACATCAACTCTTTCAGTTCAAAGTATCAAGTATCTATACAAGAGAAGGAATTTACGTAGAAGATTTTCCACGATATCCTTTATTATATATATATATAAGATCATGAAAAGTTTCTTATATAGGAGGATGAAGTATGCGCGTAATTGGGGCAACCTCAGTGTATACGTTCCGGACCTCCTGTATCTCTGCCAGTTTGTGTATGCATCTGTGAATGTATAATCTCAATCAGAGGGCGAAGAGTGGAAGCTGCATGTACGGATACTTATACATGAAATGCAGACGTATTCCTCCTTCATATATGTAGGAAACCCTTGTTATTTCATTCATTCATAACTAGACAGAATTCCTTTCTGTAACGTTTTTCTCTCATACTGTCGTATTTTTTCTTCACCCATTAGACTTGTATGAATGACGTTTGGATCCCTTGTTTTTCCTTTGCTCAACCATTCATTATTGTGAGGGTCAAGATTCGCAGGGGATATTTCAACAGTTGAGATAGATCCTCCTGAACTTCCCCAATTAATAGTTTTTTGTATTAAGTATGTCAATTTGATGATCGATTTAATAGGTTCAGTTACTGGAATCAATTCTTACGTATACAGATAGGATCTTAGGTCATCCTTTGCTAATGTAATATGATGATATGGGATTTTAGAAAGGTAGTAGAGAGTAGCGGAAGGTGAGCGTCGGCAAAGAGTATGGGTGTGCATATGTGTGATGATATTCGGTAGTAATTTCCCCACAATAATAAATATAGGTAATCTTGAGCAAATACATAAGTTGAACTTGTAAGTACTTACTGAGCTTTCAACGGCTCCTTTTCACATGCTTCACCCAACTACTCGTTCGTGATATTTGTTATTGGTATGTAGGCTCGAGGCTTTGTTATCGTCTCGTGTACTTTTCATGTGGAGGTTTTACTTAGCTTATGAAGAAAGTTACATCATTCCCAGTAACTCTCATATGAATCATTGCTTTTCCCAGTGAATGCCGGCTCTTTTAGGAATTAGCAGAGTCTGCCTGTGTTACCTTCTCTAACCCCCATACCATGTAGATATTGGTTGATGACACTGTTTGAAGTTGATAACGTTGTTGGAAGAGAGAAACGTCAGCTGGTAATGCCCACACATGCATACTTGTAAGACTGACATTAAATAAGTTGGGACGGATAAACTTGAAACTGAAGATCATTAGGGTCTAATCGTGTGATATGTGTAAAACTTAGTACACGAAATTATGTAAAAATGTACTTGATCCTATCACGACATTAGTACGACTTAAAATACTTTTAGATCTTTTACAGTTTGGGTGGAAAAAAAAATGTTGTCATTCCTTTGAGATACCCGTACAAATAAATTATGAGGTAATTACACACAAGGGTGTTATTAGACTGTGTGCAAAGGAAAAGTCAAAGACAGGAGAATTATTTTTTTTTGAGGGGGGAGTGGAATTTTTGCAAATGAAGTAATGTGTACATAATTACGCGTGGGGATATCCTTAACTCTTTTACTTTCATGTGGTAGTAGTTATTTTGTATTTGACATGATCTCAGTTTACACACTCAGAAGAATACATACATATATAAGCAAAAATGTAGACAAAAAAAAATCCACAGACGCAAATAATATGATCATAGGATTTTTACATTAGCTTTATCCTTCAGGGGGTGATGAATTCGGAAAGTACAAGTCGTATTGAAGCATTTGAGTAAATAGTGTCATGCATTTTATGTGAAAGTTTATGGCCAAGATTTGTTTCCGGGAACTATTCTCTGTATCAAGTGCAGAGGTAAATTCCAGTTTTTTTCCTCTTCTTCTTCTTCTTCTCCTCTGCATTTGGTTATTCCGAAGATGTCAGTTTATACTTGAGAACTAGGATTGTATCACGATTCCGTGGTAGTCCCAGTCTTTTCATTCCACTATTGTAAAAGTATCTGTGATTTGAATAAAGCGGAGGAAATTATGTCAGATGAGTGAAAAGTTGAAGGGGGAAAAAAATACCGGAGATGATCAGAAGAAATGGGTACGTTTACATAGAAACCCGCCATAGATATGACTCTCCCACACACAAAAGGAAGGGCATGTACATAGGTTCAAATGGGGAAGTTTATAGAAAGGGAAACATTCATACATATGTATGTGTACTAGGAGAAGAATGTACCCGATTAGGAATATAAAATGGTTTTAGTATAGGAGTTGGCATAGTAGTAGTAGTAGGTTGGTGATAATATCGAACCGAATATAAGGAAGAAAAAAAACACACTCCCGAGAACTTAGTCAGACATATGTAGCTCAAGTTGGAGGACCGGGACTTTTCGGAAGCGGGAAGAAAAGCACATGCATTGGCAATAGATATGTATCCAGTGTATGAGGCCCACATACAGTATCAAGTAAAACCCATTAAGTTTGTGGAAGCCGAGCTGGAAAACATGAGGTTTATACATACGGAAGGGGATGTATAGGAATTGGGCCTTGAATGAAAGAAAAAGGATTTGCAGTTGTAGAAGTTGTAGGGAATTGATAGGGAGTAGTAGTAGTATTTGCAAAGTGCAAACCCTTTCCATAATAGTTAATGATCGGTGGCAAGTTGACCTGCAGAGATCAGCAAGTGTTTCTTTTCGGTAGGAGTTTTTGGTTGTAGCCGTACATGTGTGTGTGTGTGAGCGGAACGTCACAACGTTACGGGGAAATGAATGAAGTGAAGTCACAGTCACAGGAGTGATGTCATAGAGGATGGGGGGACATGAGGATCCCGGCATCCCACGAGGATGTGGAGTAGTAGCCAAACTTGCATACACACTGACTTGAGAGAGAGAATGGTCTAAGATTGGAAGGCGCAGAACAGGAGTAGTCCTTTTGAGACAACGATGGACCTACCTGTGCACCTTATTGCCAGGTAGATAGGTGACAGCAAATCTTTCGCGGGGCAGGCGATGGTCCATCTTTCATTTATAAAGGGCTCCCACTCGCCGCATGATTAGTATACAATTACAAGCCAAGGAAGCACCAAGCCGAGTGCAATGTGAACATTAGTCATTCCATTAGTCTCAGTGCTCATATTTTTACAACCCAACCGCACGTACCAGAGTAACAACATTCGACGATAATTTCATTCATTCAGCATTTTATGCTTGTGTTGTTATCACACGTCTTTGCATTGAGCACGCGGTCTCAAATATATTTTTTATTTCTAAACATTTAATTTTCTCGGTGATAATCCCGTACACACAAAATACACTGATTTTTTTTTTCCTTCCGGTCCTTTGAGTACACACACTGGACAGTGACTGATAGAGTTTCGAATATTTCCTTCAAAAATAAAATATATTATATATATATACGGGAGATTCAATGTGTTGTAACACTTGCACTCTTAACTCTCGTACTGACATAATAGAAATTTCGGATTCTCAATTGATCCCACAGTGTACAAATACGTCAGATCATAGTGTTCGCCAATTTAAAATGTTCTCAGAAACGTGTCATCGCTGCTCCGCAGCAGTTACCAAAACCAGTTCCATGATTACAAATCTAAGTTCTCATATTAATTTCTCAGTTTCCAGTAAAAACTCCAGATTAATAAACTGCCGGTGTCACACACATCCAGTGTCAAATCGTTCAGGACGGAAACACCACAGTACCCTCCTAGACTCTGGTTAGTGTGTTGTCATGTATATTATAATAATTTGTTATAAATAAGGCTTCAAAAAAAAAGAAGAAGAAGTAATTTCAAGGGATTATTTCCCCGGGAGCGGTTTTACTGTTCTTGGGTCCGAATCTCACTTAGCCCCTTCACTAGTTCAGTAGTTCTTACGTAGAGCATTACTATCAGGCCAGGGTCCGATTCTCTGAGTGTGCATATTATGTACCTAATGGATACTTACGTACCATTGATTTTGCAGGACTAGAATTTACACTCGGGTATCAATTTTATTCTTTTTTTTTTTAGTCATTATCTTGTGTGTACCAAGTGTGTGCACTGTAGTTGATGCTTAATACTTCATATCTGAAAAGAAAACATCCCTTTGTTTAATTCATTTTTCATACTGTAGGGTGACTAATACCATTTTTTAATGGATGAGTACATTCTACTTGGTGTCCAGCTGTGTAATTTTTTTATTATTGTATCTCTTGTGCAGATTTAAAAAAAATGTCTTCAATTCCTGTAAAAAAAAATTAATGCTATAGTACGGGTACGCTGAATAAATTAGTTAGGACATGTATGTACATATGAATGCAGACGAAGTAAATTATTCCGGTTTATGCCCCTGCGTTTAGATTAGTTTCATTGAGTAGCTGGTCACTTTTGCAAAGAGTGTTATTTCAAGAAAGTGAAGTTACAGTGGTTAGAGAAGCCTTATCAATAAAACGTCAACTTCCTTTTTTTCAATACACGCAATCCTACTTTCGGGAGCTGTAACCTACCAATGTGTAATTATTTGCGAATATTCTTGTTTTCAGACGTAGTGTTTCATAGTAGGATCTAGAGACGGTGTGTCAGGCCCCTAGAAAGTGGTTATTGTATTTGATACATTTTTATATGTACCTGTTTCTACACATGTATGTAGATACATGTTTTGCAGTCATAATAATTTTTTCAGTGGATTTGGCCTTAGCCAACAGTAGTTGTAGATAAGTACTATTTAAAGAGGAGCAGTAGCTAATGCTCTGTTTCCCAGCTACGTAATCAAAGAATTAGTAATAATTATTATACATTGCTGATGCCGTACCTAAGTTTCCTGCTAGGAAATGGAAAAAGAAATAATTTAATAGTAATTGTAGTACATTGATAACAATAAACCCACGACATCAGGGACATTGGGACTATGAGTGCCAGTAGGTGAATCATGGAAATTTTGAATTTGTATTGGATGTTTTGCAGGTTGGAGGCCTTTCTTACATCTATTCTTAGGTCTCTTGATATTTCATCCGCGAACAGCGATGTCTAGCCCTCTTCGAAAGTCAGGTTCTTCTTCTAGCTCTACAGATCTCGGAGAGCATATTCGTCATCAGCGACCAGCAAAATGGATCAATCCATGTCGTATTCCAACCACAATTCCAGCCCTTCCTTCAGATTTTGAAGTTCAGCAACAATCAGATGTTGACATTTTTCAAAATATCATTACTCAAGTCAGTAAAGCAGAGCATCAAGCCCGAGAGTTCATGGGTGCATTTGTAAGTTCCAAAAAAAAAATCTTCTTCTTTGTCAAAACTTTCTTCATTTTTATAAATAAACCCGTTGAAAAGCTGGAGTAAAATTCCAGAAACTAGGTTAAATTACATGAAAAAAGAAAGAGTGGTTTTACCCATCTATCTCTCCTACCATATTGTAGCATATATGCCAAGGTGTAGGTGACCACTTCCAGGGAAGTATTATAATATGTGTTCAGACCGCACGTACACAATTTTGAAAGAATATTTTTAGACCAGACCTTTTTTTTTTACTAATCTATTTTTTGGATGTACCTGTAGCCTTTAAAAAATATGATGTTGCTACAACAACAACAAATAGTGTAGTATTACAAAAAGAGTAATAATAGGATAGATTCGAATTGTGAGTACAGGACAGGACACAAAGTCGAGACAATAAGGTAATCTGATGGAAAAGTTACCTACGCAAGGGTTGAGTGCTGAGGCAGACGTGTAACCGAAACTTCATGACAAATCTTTGAAAAATCGTTTGTGTACTAATTAAACCCACGCGTGAGAATATAACTCAACAAGTTACTCCTACAGTTTCTACCTCAATTTAGTACTTCCTTCTGTTTCCGACTTGTGCAACCGCACACCTCCATCCAATTCCTGCATAACCATACACTACGTTTTGACACTGAAAGTGCGAAACTCAATGATTGTTTATTGACAGTGACGAATATCAATGAGGCTAGACGTTAATGCTAACTGTGGATTTGTATATATGCCCATATATCTCAGTTCCCAAGTATGATGAACTGCTACTCTATACGTATGCCTAATCCTGGGAAATCCTAAGGTCATATTTTGAGGTTCATGTTTAGTGTACTTAAATTGTTCAGGTGTAACTGACTACATGTAAATAAAAGTTGACTAGGTGTAATTGCAGAGGTAAATAGTGCTATAAGGATGGTTTGTTTGTATGCCTGTACACGACTTGCTAAGCTATAGAGAGCCCTGAGTTTGAGTTTGCAGAACTGCAATGGAAAATGCAAGTAGGTATAGTATACCTGTGTGTATGTATACATATATTTTTGTATATTTATATATGTATATATGCATGCAGATCTAGTGAACGTTGACGTGTTTAGGTTGTAAGTGAAGTCCTATAGTGACGAAACGTTTGGAATTGTAATGGAATCCTCCGTTTCGCTCTTTGTCATAACGTCATTTGTATTTACTTTCACTTTCCAAGAATCAAAAGATGCAATAAAGGTAGAGACTAAAGGGTTTTTGATGCATTAGTCCGTGTGTTAGTCACCAAAGGGTTTTATGAGCTTGCCAGACTGACTCGCGTGAATTCCTGGTGCGGAGCGTGCCACAAAAGAAATGTAAACTTTAAGGGACATTCAGTTAAGGTTAACCATAGTTATGTGTCGAGATGTTTGTATGTACACTGCATCAGATAGTATTTTTTTAATTAGGTTGGACTAGTACCTGAATCTGCTTAACGTGAGGGATTTATTAATCATCTATTATTATTAGCTGACAAGAGCGTGGCTGCACATATTTGATTCATACTACGGTATTTGGTCAAAAAGTACCTCACAATTTTTTTTTCATGAAATGTAAAATCGCGTGGGCGCTTAAGTAGATATTACTATGTATGTAGACATAGACATTGTCGTCTATCAGTTAGAACTCACTGCTCACTCTGATGCATGGTGTTACTAATACCGTAATTAGCCTTTTGCAAGTTCAATTTCAATCTTGAAAAAGTTCATTGGAGATGGGATATGGAAGTGTATTGTTAGGAGTTGTAAAGGTCTTGAGAGAGTGAGTCCAAGTGCTCTATATCTTGTTTTGTGAGTAAGTCTGCCTGAACTTTGAATGACGTGATCTCATGTAATCACTTCCCAAGCACAAAATAGCTATTGCGATGAATCACTCACAGTTTGTGCCCAGACATATATAAAAAAAAAGCATGAAATAATTTGCGGAGAAGCAGCAACAACTGATTTGAAACATATGCTCACCTGGTCGTGTTTGTGAACTGATGGAATGCTTCTTTGTTGGGGTAGGTGAAGCAATAAGTAAAGAAGTAGTTATCTTTATATCTTCATCTTGATTCCTAGTAATTTGAGATTCACAGGTAGGTGAACCTGTCAGCATGAAGTGATCTTGGTCAGACTCAAATGGACATACTGGGACAATAAAGCAAGAGTATTTGGGTTAATTCAAAAGTATCCCTGGGCCAAGCTCTGTTGTCGTAGATGCATAAGTGTCCACTTAATCTCGAGCAGGAATGGAGTTTTGGAGCGCGTCTAGATGAGAGAGAGAGAGAGAGAAATGCTCAGGTTATTGTGGAGCAATATTGGCGAATGACTAATAGACATTCTCTCGAACAGACGAGATGAGAAACAGAAGGAAATGGAAATTGAAGAATGTGGCCGTGTACACATGTACATTGAGGTGTCATTAAAAAAACGAAGGGTAATAGAAAAGGTACAATGTGAGGTCTCTTTCGGTAGTGACCAATAGACGTACCTGCTTCTTGTCGAGTCCTGCCGACAAACATGTTTGCCACCTTGGAAAGCATGAAATATTTTGGTCATACTCCCCGACACTGATTACAGAGAGAAATATCCACCGTCGAAATTGTGTTCTTTTCAAACTTTTATCTGTAATTTGTGGAGATGAACCGCGGCTCTCTACATTGGTTTTTGTCAGTGGTGTATTTTTACCCAGGCTTACTTCTGGCTGACCATCCAGCATGTATATGTAGATATGTACTTACATAATATTATATATACACACGGACGAAAACCTCGTAAAGAGTGTGAGCATTCCGCTTGACACTACTAGCACATCCTGGTTCGTCATTATGTGGAAACCCAAGTCCGCATTTTATTTACCCTTTTTTACCCAATCACGCTCACCGTCTATCAAAAAATATTGGAATCGATAGGTTTAAACTTTTGTGTATTTTTCCTCTCGGGATCCCTCCTTTATTTTGTTATTGTGTGTAATTGGTACAGACTAGTTGAACATTAAACTGGTTTTAAATAGGGTTCTCCTATCCCTCCAGACTTCAGGTAGGTAGGGATGGTTCTTCGCTCTACAATCTCCTTGAGAATTAATCACGGGTAAGTTTAGGATTAGACACACCTTAACCTGACTTCATTTGGTTTATTACGGTGATTTTCTTTCCCCCAACCTTTTACCAGTTATGTTATCCAGATTCGTATTGACACCCTGTCATTCCATTATTTTTTGTAGCATCGTAATTCTATTTAGACATTTCCCTTTACAATTCTCTCCAACAATATTTTTAATCATTTGAACAAATACGAACAACTTTTTTCATGTCTCTCCATGTGGTTCCAGTGAGGGTTCCACACACACGGAACTCGACTCGAGAAATTGCCGTGAATAAATATACTTGTTATTGCTATTTTTCTCCTTGTACATACATACGAGCATAAATATGCTGACCAAATATCCTAAAGTATACGCTCAGACATTCAGGAAGGAAATTTATGGTTAACAAAGTCAAAGTTTACGTGCTAAGACTTAACAGTAATTAAATCGATAAGTGTTCTCGGGAATCAAAGGAATAGTGAATGAAGTCGGAGGAATGATTTTACTGTGGGATGCATTTCAAAGTGTTTAAGTGGTTTGCTACCACAGTCATTCTGGCCTGTATGTAAATACGGACGAAATTGTCAGCAAGTTAATTAAAACTAATTACAACTATTTAGACTCCGATTAGAACCATTAGCACTGCTTGTATAGCCTTCCTTAACATATTTTACAGCGCACACAGTTGACAATGAGCTTATAAGCAGTATTGTAACGTTTTTCCCCAACACACATAGTACATACAGTAATTACAAATGACAGGACTTTAAAGAAGGGAAGATATTAATACCTAGGGCGACTGGGTTTCTCAACTGGATTAAAAAAAATTACCACTTGTGCAACTTTGCTTGCCTCCTGATGATGAATTGAAATTTAGGTTAATTATTTTTGGGTAAATCTTACCTTTCCCTGGAAATTCCTGACAGTTGACTATTGACTAGGCCAGTGAGAGGAAAATTTTTTAAAATCCAAATAGAATGAGTAGAATCGGGTGACATATTCTTTAAGCCCCAAGTGCCATAATTATTGAGGACTTAAACCCCTTCAATAATCAGGATTGGTGTCAGTCCAGGATATTTTTTAGAGTAGGGATTAGTACTTATATTTGACATAAATATATTACATTACATAGCAGACGATAACGTCACACTCGCCGAAACTAAAATGAGCCTCCAAGCTAAAATTGACATTCTTGCTGAGTACTGCTCTTTGAACTATCTAAATATTAATCTATCCAAAACCAAGATTATGATTTTCCGTAATGGCGGAAATATTTTAAAATCCTGGTCCTGGCATCTTGAGAAAAAGCCGATTGAAATAGTTTCTGAATATAACTATCTAGGCGTTCCTTTTTCAACTTCTGGCTCGTTCCGCTCTGCCCTTACTTCAATGAAAAGGAAGGCATCCTCCAAAATCGGCCCAACTTTAAATATACTAAGTGCATCAAGAACGGACTCGTGGGACGCACGAATGAAGTTACTTGACTCAGTAGTCATACCTACGCTAACATACTCTGCTGAGATATGGTCCGTAAACCTTGCCCCCGAAATGGAAGTAATCCAAAATCAATTTTTGAAAAGATTACTATGGCTCCCAAACGACACCCCCTCCTACGCACTGCGAGTAGAAACTGGTAGAGTGAAAATATTTCTTCGAGTAATATCCTGGGCTCTACGTTTCTGGTTTAAGATACTAAATATGCCACAATTCCGGTTACCCAGAGTATGCTACGAAAGAATACGACAAAAGAGCTGTCAAATCCCATTATTCTCCCCCAAACCTCCCTGGCCCAACTTCATTCGGGACACTTTGTACCGATACGGATTTGCATCTGTTTGGGAGTTTCATTCGCCAGAATATCTCGCTGGATTTTATGAGACAATTATGGCTGCGATTCGTGACTGCTTCATTGATGAGGATTTAAAGAGTGTGGAAAACTCTTCATTCATCCCTAATTACAAAATTGTCAAATCTCACTTCTCAACCTCAAATTATCTAACCTACAACATTCCTCTTCAATATATACGTATAATTGCGAATATTAGGCTATGCTCTTCTACTCTTTACACTAATCATAAAAAAATCAGGTTGACTTACCCAGAATTATGTAAAGACTGTAACCTCAACGAACAAAATGATTTCTATCACTTATTTGTGAAATGCAGAATGTTTGATGTGCCCAGAAAGCAACTGTTTGCTAAATACCCCATAAAAGACAATATGTATAATAATATCTGTGTTTACAAAATTTTCAGGAACCCTTCCACCGACTTTGTCTGTGATGTGTTCAAATTTATTCATAATTGCTGTACTAGAAAACACCTGTTTGATTACTTAATTGATGAATATTAACACGTAATATGCTGGATGATATGGGCGCCGCCCGAAAAGATTCCTTAATACTAATAAATTAAATTAAATTAAATTATATTTGACAGCACACGTGCGTAATGGTCTAATCTTGGCTATATCACAGTGGGATAGCGTATAGACACCACTCAATATGGTAGAAAGTTTAGGAAGGAAATTTGTACTAATAATAGTAAGTAAGAAAAGCACTGCCTTCAACAATTGTTTTATTTATTGCAGTTTGAAGAATCCTTTGGGACCAAACTAAAAAATGACAAATATAAAGATATACACCAAGACTGGATTGGGAATGTCGCAGTAAATATTGGGAAATATCTAGGAGAGGAAGTAGATCCTGAGAAACTTGATGCACTAACAGTAAGTTATTTTATTCAATCATTACATGACCACACTATGTAGTAGTTATTATGGATCTTTCATTCCGCCTGTTCAAATACAGACCAAGCATTTGCAATGGTAGTGACACTAGCTCTCCAAGGCTTGGATTTTGATATTTCTTTTGACCTAGACGATGAAAAATGTGTACCACCTCTGCCCTACCTAATTAGCCTCATAGTCTTCCTAACTTGAACTTCGATTGTCTTTTATTATTTTTACATAGGAATGTTGTAATAATTATCATGTATGATGGAAAAATGTGGAAAGCCCGCTTTATGAACTTCTCTGGTAGCGCTCATATCTTTTAACGAGCTTCCCCTCGTGTAACTTTTGTAGATGCTGACGCTGTACTACTACTGTAGCTATCTATTTTTTCCTGTTTCATAGCTGATTGCTGTATTGCTGTCACTACTACTAAATTTTCCCTAGTGAGTGTCTTTTCTAGGATACTCTGACATACTGTATGTAACTTGAGTATTACGACTTACTATTGTGAATTTACCAGAGAGTGCGTGCGTCAAAAGTTAACTGATGATTATTTTGGTGCATTCTAGGTAAAGGAAACTCTTCGATCCATGTATGAAGGTCTCCAGAAGTTTGCGGTGGGACTAGAGCAAATAGTTCTGGACCAAGCAGTTTACGGAGGTAACTTCCACCAGCATTTCCATGAGGCTGAATTCCAGCTTAAATACGTAAGTTAACCTTATTGAGATTCATTTTTGAAGTATTTATTACCCCTCATATATATTCTACATACATACGTAGGACAGACGGTTCTCTTTATTTCCGTGTAGCCCCTGCATTAACCCTTTGCTACCTTTTGGCTCCATTGCATGTTGTATACAAAATTGAATTGTTGTGTGCATTGGAATTTTCCGATGCCCTTATCCTATAGCATGCATACAGATTACTGGGTTTCGTGACACGTAATTATACACAGGTTTCCACTTTAAACAGTAAATTGGACAGTGTTTTCCCCAATACATCAGTCGCAGTATTTTCGTGATCTTGTTAAATTGTAAAGTAATGAATGACATTACACCCCGGACACTCGAGCTTCATATTTGTGCATACAAAAACACAGCACCCAAAAGACTATACAGTCGGTACCTAGATTGTCATTAAAATCTACCTTGTACTCGTTGAAGGCTATGTGTAAGTAGCACTTAAGCGCTTCATAAAATAATAGTTCATGCATAGTATGCATATGATATGTATAGTGTGCTCTCTGCAGGACTTTCCTGTGGAGGGTAGGTACTTGCATCAGACGTAAGCAGATGCCAATTAAAAAGATGTGAATTGCACATTTAATTAGACTTAGGGTCCTTTGAACACTTAGGCTCTTCCCCAATGTGCGTAAGAGACATTCTGTGAATATCCTTGAAGCCCTGAATGAAACGGATGTTCCTTGCATTTTCCACACATAATCTTACTCTCTCAGCCTCCTACAAATCATATGTGAAACTCTTCTGCCACAGAAGGGTTTCAATAGTTTAAACTAATTTTATCATAAGGCTTGATAAAAAGAATCTCATCTTAAAATCTTATGTCTTGCAAATGAGCGTGTCTTGACTTTACTTCAAATGGATTGGAGGCTCGTCAACTTTTCTTGGGCTTCCCCAACGGTTTGGTTTAGTCATACAGAAAATGGGCAAACGTTCACAGTCACCGTTCCGTATGTACGCTTACATACGTAGGCTTGAGTTACAGAGTGTTCCCTTTCCTCAAGAGTTGCATTCATTAGCATAGCATAATATTTAAGACGGAATATTTAATAGTAACAGGCTCAACTTTTCTGTTACTAAACAAAGAGAGGTGCTTTAGAATTAGACAGCGAAAACAATCTGCAAAATTTGGTGTAACTTTTACACACGGTCGAATTCCAATGAGTTTTTTTGTGATAAAATACAGAATTAAAGATGAAAAGGCTATATACATATTACATACACCAGTGTCAATTTTTTTGGCAACAAAAAGTGGCTGGGTGTGCTTTCAAACCTGCTTCACACAATAACACAATACTGTTAGATTGGTTTAAAAGGGTTGGCAAATGTTAAGCTGAGATTACAGGTTGTGCCAATGAGCTGAGCGAGTCATACCATCCCCAGGCAATTTACATTGAAATTTCAGGATAAAGAGAGACTAAAATGACTATAGAAGTAAATAAAAGCTTGCCATTTTAGCGATTAGCATTGTTACTGACTATATTTCACTCACACCTGCTTCACCAAGTAATTGTTTAGATCCTGAATGCGGTGGTGACTCTCACCGTGTAAGTACATGCAATGTAACATTTTTTTGTTTTTTTTATTGCAGGTGCTATGCGAACTCCAAATCGCAATGCTTGAGAAGTCAATCTCCCACGAGGACATCACACGTGAGATAATGTCACAAACGTACCGAGATTTGGATGACAGGACAGCTCGAAATCTACGTGATTGGCTAATTTTTCGAGATTATGTCAATGTATTGGAATATTTAAAACAAGTATTTAAGTATTTTCTAGAAAAATCAAAGATTCCTTAAAACAAAAACCAATCATCCGAAATCGGTAGGTTATGTAAATGTATGTGTATATATATGAGAGAAGTGCAAAATCAAAATTCAAAGTGACGGAAAGATCGTTTTCTCGTATATTACTCTAATTGATACTGTACTCCATGATCCATGCTTGTTTTCATAGACAAAAATTTTCAATAATAATTTATTTATAATTATATACAGTCAGAATATTTTTTGATACGAAAGGAAGACAAAGTATATACAGTATTGTAGAGTCTATACTATTATAAAATAGAGCGGTGTGTTTACCCAGAGAAAACCGTGCAATGTTTTAACCGAGTATAGGAAAGGAGTTCACCAGTTGAAATAGGAATTTGGCCAAAAAAGAGAAAGAAAGCTATCTTGTTAGATGTTCAGATGTTATATCAAATGTTACAACCAGAGAAGATTATAGTTACTAATGTTGACCCTTTTCTCTGTACTTCTCACAACTAAACTACTTAGGAATTTACTATAGTTAGTTAGGCTCAACTTAATGCAACTGCGATATGTTTTTTATTGTTTTGTTCGTATATCTTTACATAGTTTCTAGTTCATAGTTTTGACTTGTCCAGTTATCTTTTTAAGCTAGTTTTTGACATTGCAAAATGCAGACACATATGTCCTCAGGATTTGTTAGGTTTGGGGATTTTACATTTAACGAAACATTAAATACTGTATGTTCTTGTCTTTCGTGCTAATAATGTCTAAGTCCCCTGACTTTATTTACTTTTCTCTCTCTCTGTATGTTTTAATCTCTCTTTAATAATCTCTTACCTAATTAATTGACAGAAGTATTAATGGTACAGAGGCCAAGTATTTTTCTTATAAAATAATTAAGCTACATTTAAAAAAATACATTACTCAAATCTCTACTAGATTTAAAAGTCACTTGCTACATTGTACTACATATGGCTGGTATTGAGCCACCGACCTGTTGCTAATTATAATTTAGAGCTGGGCAGCGTGTATGTAGTAACTAATATTTGTCGAGAATAATCTGAGAATCAAGTTTTTTACCGGAGATAGTGATGGTGCTGGGACTCTTTTGGAACTACTGTAAGTGGGAGACGTGGATCTTTTTCTCTCCACTGTCTATGTAATATGCCCACGTAATTTACCTATTGGATGTAGTGTATCAAATAATAGAATAATCGGGCTCCATTGGTAATGAGTGTATCTGACTAATATTGTAATCCTATGTATTGTGAGACAGTCGTGGGACATAGTTATTTGTACAGGGGTTGAAAGTTGCTATCGAAATTGAGCAGTACACTTGTTAGTGTATCATACTAATAATTTGTAACGTTCAGTATCTATAACTGCGTTCAACGACTGTCTCACAACAAAGGAATTGTCTATTGCAAAAGTATACTCAAAGCATACCAAAAGTGTGTGAGGGCTGAAAGCCGAGTACTGACGGTACAATACACCCTACTGAAAGCATACAATAACGAACCTACGCTGACGCTGCGCTATAAACAACTAACCCCAGATTGTGAAAAGAATGAGGGAAGTTCAGTAAAATGCTATTAGTGAAATGGCTTCATCAGAAATTGGTTGTTAGTGTTATTGGAACAAAATTATATGTGACTTAATGTGTGTGGGATTGGGTCAAAATGCATCCACTGTTAGAATCGTTAGTCTTGCAGAGCAAGGGGTGATGTTGCTCTTACGAGGGAAAAACAACTGCGATGAATGAGTCAAGTGAAAGAAACGGCAAATATTATGTGGGAGAGATCAGGGAAAAATGATTGGAAGAAACACAAGAGTTAGTATTATTAATTGTCTTCTATATAACTATATGCTACGCATAATGTATAATAGGAGCGTCAGCTTTGCTAGTTGTAAGTTACAGATTGTAACGTAACGTAATGATTAGATATGTCGATGGGTATGAACCATAGTATTACTAATTAATACTTAACTAATAATGTCATTAATGTACAAAATAGTCGTAGAAGAGAAAGGCGTGAAGGGCTGTCATTATTTTTGTTTTGTTATTTTTTTCTTTTTTTTGTGGATGAATAGAATAGCATGAGAGAAAGCTAAGTGAGAGATGTGTCAAATGTCTTTGTATATTCTTGTGTGTAAATGTTGCTCCATGTGAAAAAGTAAATGTAAAGACTTCAATTTTTCTTTAGCAAAAATAACCATGTACATGTTCTTATGTAATGAAAGCTATTTATTTATAAGCAAGACAGATTGTAAATGTAGACGTTCGTTGCCATATTATGTAGCCTACGATTAAGAGTTATTTATTACTAGTGTACATGGTTTTTGGAAACGTATAAAAAGTCGGTACTGGTGCAATTTATTAAAATCTAAGAAAAACTATTTATCTTTAATGTACAGTCATGTCATGTGTGCGTGTCGGTTGTATATAGGAAAGAGGTGGGAATTGTACAGAAGTTGCAAGGGATATTAGATTTAATGTTTTTGAAACTATTCATTTGAAAATTGTAAACAATCGGAAAGTAAGATCATATTTGTGTGAGGAGTAAGTGGTTGAATCTGGGAAGGAGATCTAAACTGTACTTGAGTATCCTAAACTATTATTTAATGATTATTTATCAACGTAAATTATTTATTTAAAGGACTGCTAAGTGGGTAGAGAATTGTGAATTATTTTACATATTATATTCCCAAAACGTATTGTTACCATTGTTGTTATCAGTTCAACTTTGCAAAATCACGAATCTTGTTGTTTTCTGATGTTTCATTTAGGCTTTCACGAGTCAAGTCGAATGAAAGGAAAATGGTTACAATAAACCAAAGATATTATTACAAATATTAAAACCTAACTGGCATATGTCTGATTCTTTTTCATCAAGTTGACACCTTCGGAATGTCTGCCATTTTGCACGTTGGTAGTCTTATTATATTACTTCTGCCATAGAGTGATGCAACTGAACCGTAATAATTTTTGCTCACCTTCTGCTAACTTAATGATGTCGGAAAATAGAACTCAATATGGATTTCTTGTTACTGCGGGGGTACTATGTCACTCCAACGTTTTCGCGTTGTCTTAATGAATGAGTCCACATGAGGACGTGCCGAAGGTAATCAACCAAAAATAAATAACAGGATAACTGAACAGTGTTATCAAGGAAATACAACCCACAATAAAAATCTGTCTTTATTATAGAATACACAAGCGAACACAAAATTAGTTTAACGCTTCTTCTTCTTCTTTTTGTTGGCGTCCTTCCGATATCCAGCGGCACTGACGGCAGGACCATCACCAGCAGGGTTATCAGGGGCCTGGTTAGGTGAACGGACTTTTGCAGACATATCGCTTGAAATTAAAACAAATTTGAAAATCAATATTGAAAAATTGCAGTAAAATACAGCTGTGCTGTATAAATTCTCAATTAGAAACCAATATACTATTCCTTGCATCATGTAAAGGCATACATTTTAAAAATTGATGTGCAGTACGTAGTAAACATCATAACGTGTAACACTTACAACTGAGCTGCAGCTTCAGATGTTGCACCCTGAGTTCCTTTTCCAACGTCGACCTTTCCTTTGCTTCGAGTCTTCCTTGGTTTGTAGCCACTGCGTTCATACTTAGGTAACCACCTTTCGGGATCAGGGGTAATCGTCGGATCAAGGTTGGCTGGAATATGTCGCTTCTTCTTCTTTTTCTTCTTAACTTGCTTCAAGTTCTCGCCAGTTGCATCTGCTTCAACTTGTTTAACTGGGCTAGTTGGTACGGACTCTCCCTTTAATGTTTTCTTTGCCAATTTCAAATTCACTTGCCAGCTGGGTGACTCGAGTGTTGCTATGTCAAGAGACTCAAACGCAGGATTCGGTAATCGTTTACTAAGTTGCTCGGCTTTAGACAAGTCCAGCTGATAAAAAATAATTTCAAAATTAATTAATATTGACTAGATTCCACAGAAACGTACTTGAATACTGAAGTATGACGTAAAAATGCCGAAAATATTGAGAACTAACCTTTGCGTACGCGATTACAAGCTGGGCAAGGATTCCCATGTTGTCAGGTTGCAATTTATATTGTTCTTCCAGACTTTTAACAGCTTCACTGTAGTCACCCTGTTCCATCATTAGAGCCACAGCCTGCTGCCACAATACGCTCATATTTTCTTTCCCAATCTGAAAATTAGAAAGCAGCACTTATTGTTACATTAATTGACGGTATGTATCCTGGAAGGGAGTCACACTCGATATTTTGCTACCTGATTTTGCCTGTAGTATTGAATAGCCTCACGAATCAATTTAGCAGCAGCGTTACGATCTCCGTCAGCCTGATACAACGTTACAATAGCACTGACAACACCAGGCAGATACTTATCTTTCCCAAGATTTCTCAACAAATCAATGGCCTCTTGTCTTTTACCCTAAACAAACAAAAATCAAAATAAAATACGTCAAGGAGAAGTGCGGGAACACGGTAATAAATACTAAACAATCAATCCGGACACTTACTCCTCGTAAAACTTGCTGAACTAATCCCAGTCTGACCCGCAGAGCAGCTTGAGGGTTTTCACTAATAGTTTTTTCGATAAGTTTCTTGGCTGCTTCAATTCCCTCAGTTTTGGCGACGACTGCTGCTTTAATTAAAATCACTTCCTCCTTTACTTCAGGATTACTCTCCAGCAATTCTGCACAGAGTTTCTGGCAGGCATCGTACTGCGAAACAGAAGTACTTTTCGTAATTTTTTCGAAATCAGTTAATAAGGATAGTTACATTACATACACCTTTAAAACCATTTTTTACCACTCTGAATATTAGCGTTTTTTACCTGGTTGGTATGCAATGAGAAAAGACATTGATTCACACGCATGCTACATAGTTGTCTCCGAGTAATTCGATTTTCGACTCCATCCGCGTTGATAGTTTTGATTCGTTTCTTGGAGTCAAAAATATTTTGATCCCGGTTCAAGCTCAGGATATTATTTGCTGCAACGGCAGCCAATCCAATGTCACTCGGCTTGACTTTCAAGGACTTGGTATAAATATGCATGGCTTCTTTTGTTCGTCCCAATTTTTGAGCGCAGTATCCCCGTTGAACTCTAAGTAACGAATCGATTCATAAATTTACAGTTGAACTTATACGAATGAATAGTTTCCCCAAATTTATCATTCCAATCCCTAGCAACTCACCTAATAATACTAACTTCATCCTCTATTTCTTCTTCAGGCACACCATCCTCTTCAAGAGTTTGAACGCATTCTTTCTCAGCATCCAATAGAACAGACTCAGCTTCCGCATACTGTCCCTTACCCACCAAGACACATCCTACATTGTAGTCAAGCTCAAAAGTATCGCCTTTAGCATGAGGAAGGTTGTTCTCCTGTAAGAAATAATTTACTATTTTGAAAAATGAAATGCATCTTACAACCCTACTCCCACAAATGATACTTTATAGAATTCTCAGCAAAAGTCAAAATCCAGTAAGAGTGTCAACTTACAATTCCACTCATATTCAAACATGCAGATATGGCCACCAGATTAGTTTGCCGTTCACTTTCCCACTCATCATTAGAATTCTTAATGACTTGTCGGTACAAATCATAGCATTTCTCATATTCTTCCAATCTATAGTATATCTGAGCCAGCAATTCCGTTTTCCTACCAGACTCTTCCGAAGAATTTCGTAAAAGTTTTTCTGCCTGTACGACGTCATTCTGCCGGTAGCAACAGTAAGCTTGCTCGAACGACAAATTCCTACAGATCAATCATGAAAACATCATAATTACAAAGCACTCCCACTCCAATACAACGCCTCTATCAACATTAATACACATTCAAAATATACTTCCAAAAACAGTCCAATCAACCGAAAAATGCTATTTCAAACTCAAACTAATCCAAAACATTTGAGACATTCAGTCCTCCTCTTACTTCGACAACTTCGGATTCCTCCCAATAAACTCTAAGGCTTCCTTAAACTTCGACAGTTGAATACAGGCAACAATTTTCGACTCAAAGGCTGTCTCCTCCTCCGGAAATTCATGCAACACTAAAGAACAAATATTTTTCATTAATTCCAACCACGACCCTTCATATCACCCTGTAAGATTATTCATTCCCCAAAGTTTTCCGTCCCAATAATAACAGCCCCCATAACATGATTGTAATAAATGATTCAAAATCTACTCATGAGAAACAAATCAACCCACATCTGTTGCATGACTTGAGCATTTTGTCATAGTCCGAATTTTGCGAAAACCGGTACACTTCCCCGTACAACGTTGCTCGCCTTTTCTGCTTCTCCATCTGGTCACCCATTTTGACTCAAGATGATCCTGAACCGTCCCTTACGAGCCCGTCAAGCTAATTCATCCACAGTCCCAGAACTTCCTGCAGAAATAACGATTCCCTTGTAATTCATTTCCATACAAAAAACGGGAATCCAATCGAAATTACAGTCAGTAAATTCAATACATAATAAAAAAACTTACCTCACAAAAAACAACTCTGAAACAGATGTAGCCACAATATTAAATGTCAGTCACTAGCACTATCACTATTTCCATGGACTTCGCAGTAGTCGTATAAAAGTCAATGCTGCACTCCCTACTCGTCAGTCATAGCCACATCTATAGTCAGTTGCAATAGTAGACACCTTTCTGGCAGTTTCTGGTCCTCAGATTAAATATGAAAAACCACCATCATTAGGACCATGTGACGATATATGTACACTCGCTAAACACACACTAGCCCTCACTACATGCACAGTCCACACTACGTACAAGAGAAAGGGACAGTTTGAAGACACCCGCAGTTATTTCAACTCTTCTTTCCACAAATGTCAATAGAGAGCGCTGAAGAGCTCCACAGCATTTTGTGCTAATTGTAATAATTGAGTGACAAGTCGAGCAAGTCCATACAGTACAAATAATAAATAATTATTTGTATTTATTATATTTTTATACAATTTTTGTTTATTATATTTTTATATAATTTTTGTTTATTATATTTTATATTATTTTTGTTTATTATATTTTTATATAATTTTTGTTTATTATATTTTATATTATTTTTGTTTATTATATTTTTATATAATTTTTGTTTATTATATTTTATATTATTTTTGTTTATTATATTTTTATATAATTTTTGTTTTTTATATTTTTATATAATTTTTGTTTATTATATTTTTATATGATTTTTGTTTATCATATTTTTATATAATTTTTGTTTATTATATTATTATATTATTTTTGTTTATTATTTTTGTTTATTATATTTTTATATTATTTTTACTTATTGTATTTTTATTATATTTTATTTATTATATTTTTGCATTATTTTTACTTATTGTATTTTTATTATATTTTATTTATTATATTTTTGCATTATTTTTACTTATTGTATTTTTATTATATTTTATTTATTATATCTTCGCATTATTTTTACTTATTGTATTTTTATTATATTTTATTTATTATATTTTTGTATTATATTTTATTTATTGTATTTTTACAATATTTTATTTATTAGACTTTCGTATTATTTTTACTTATTATATTTTTATATTATTTTATTTATTAGATTTTAATTTTTTATTTATTTTTAGTTGGTATTAAAATTATTATTATATTTTAATTAAAGTAAATAGTAATTTTGCTTGTATTTAGTATATTGACTAATTCAAATTTAAGTGAAGAGAATGCTATTATTTGATATTTGGAGGGAGGCTCTTTATAGAAAGTGGAATTTAGAATGTGAGTGTGCTGTTATTAATTTATTTAAACTAACTGGATTTTCATGACCTCTGACAGCAGGCCATTGACATCCCCTGTCAGCTCCGCTGGAGATTGCTTTTCGTGGAATTAAAAATGGTTTAGTTCTCGTCATTTTTGATTTGTAACCTCCTTGGGGTGACATTCGGAACTTGAGGCTTATAGTATATCCTCCCTGAAGAGCAAAATGGTCTACGTGCGCATGCTTTTGTACAGCACTTAGAACATTTTACCTCTTCAGCGAAGATATAAAAAGGGGGTAGCATATAAGCACGGAAGCTGGAGAGCGAGATGGATAAATGTGTAGATATGTTTTGGGGGCAGGGGATTTCCTATAGGTTAGAAATGTAAGGGAGTTTGTAGTGTACTTATTATTATTGTTACAACTTCGGATTTACTTTCAAGAGGAAAGTTAGCACGGTGTCCGTAGGTAGTTGTATTCTAGCCTGTTGTAGACCATTCCTGATGTTTTTTTTTGCAGTCGTTAATTTAATTGGGAAATGTAAATTTCATTTGTTTGTCTACGGGGGATACGCCATTGATGATCTTGATTCTGGAAGTTCTGGAGTAAAATTCTTTCACGGAGATCAATTTTTTTTTACTTGGGGATACAAATGATGCTCTTCTGCGAATACTTATTGTTGTGTTAATTATGGATGGATGGGAGTGAGTGACGTTGCATTAGGGGAGTGATAATGATGCACATGTGTAAGGAAGGCTGTATAGTGAGTAGGGTACTATAGAAGTTAGCCATTGGAATAATCCTTCTTTGACGGTAGTTCCTTCTATTGAGCATGAGATCGATCATTATACTTGACAAACTCGGTGTTTGCGAGTCGGGTAAAAGTAGTAACAAATGGTTTCATTGCCGGCTCAGGATTACGGAGACAGTTGGGAAGTTGGGTGAGTTCAGGTATATGTAGGTACAAGGAGGAACTAAGAGTAGTCCCAGAATTCGAGATGAGTGCACAATAGTTTTTATATGCAGACCTTGATGAGGAACGACGAGGAAGTTTGAGGATGGGTGAGGGAAGAGGTATTTTGGGATCAAAAGGTTTTAAAAAAAAATTGTACACAGGAGAAGACCCAGGGAAATATCTATGTGCAAAGAGATCTGTCGGGCTCGTCTCTACGTGAGTTGCAAGTTGCAATCGTGGAGGGAAAACTTTACTTGGAGTTAACATGTTATGATTGCACGGATGGCATTTTGAGTCTCATTTGTTGGCACGCATTGAAAAAAAAAACGAAACAAAACTTTGTCTGAGATGAGAGTCTACAGAGTATGAGGAACTGACTGGTGACGTTTGTAAAAGGGAAAGTTGTCTATTTCCCGTTGTAATATTACATAATGTATGTTGAGGGAAAAAAAAGGAGTTTAAATATGAATACCTCCTTGCACATTCCTATGCGTGTGTATGTGCCAAGGGCTGGAATGAAATGTACTTGAAGACTCCCGTATAGATTTCCTTCACCGTTCTTTCTTCATTTTCATTTGATTTGCATTCTCAACATGCCACACGTAAGATTCTCTGGTTTTTTTTTTCAGTGTGGCGAACTCGCCTCTCGTCTTTACATTCCCGGGTTTTATTCTAGTTGGCTTTCCACGGCTTGACTATTAGAGCTTGTGATCCCAAGAGCTCACTCAGTCATTTCCCTGACGAAGACTACTTTACACTCCGTGTACGCCTCTTGTCTTCCTCGGCTCGTAGTAAAGTGAGAGTGTCTGGCCTATATGTATGTTATGGAGAGGAAGGAGAGCTGAACTGATACATGACAACAACTACGGAACAACCCATGAATGGAGGGCAAGAAAGGCAACCTAAACTAGAAGGAAAGCAAGAGCAACTCATTTTAGAAAGTTGCTTTCCCTTGAGCCTTCTCTTTCACTTTTCTCCTCTCCTCTTCCATTTTCCCGTTTCTTTTCACAGGAGGAGGAGGAGGAGGACGAGTGTGGCTGGAGGGGCTTTCTCTTCCAGGCCTAGAAGCTACATTCTCATGTGGACCAACTCTAGATCGCCTCCGTATGAAAGAGTAAAATCTCAAGTTCCAGACTTCTCTTCCACCAATAAGTACCCCACGTACTGTATCTATACATACATACTCTCGAATCTTAGTCTTCAGAATTGAACCTAGTATTTCTATGGGCATGATTACATGTAGCAGCTTCCTTGGTTGATGTGCAGACCGATAACTTTCAAGACCCTATCCATGGCTGACATGTACAGTTATAAAATTGTACGTAATTACAGATAGACATAAGTATATGTATCCCTCATATATCTAGGCATGTATGTATCTACAATTATGGTGAGGCTGGGAACATCCTATGGATAGATATATGTAATTATGTATAGGAGGTTTGCAAAATGAAATTTGGCATCTATGCCGTAATCTTAATACCTGGAGGCTCATAATGCTCCTTTGGAAGTAACATGGTGAGTTTCTTATGGGGCTCTCCGTCCTAGGAAAACTATACTTGGAGCCACAATATTCAAATCATTCATTGACGGGTATAAATGGAGCATTACGAACCTTTTCTGGGAGTAGGACTACGAAAGCTCTTTTGGTTTTCCCTACCTTTCTCCATCTCTTTGAGGAGCCTCACATTGAGCGAGTCTAATGTTAAAGGAAGACCACCCACAAGATTGGAAATTGCTTTGAAACTCCCAACCTAGTGAAAATTTATGCACAATTTCACAATTCTCATGCTAACGGCTTCATTACCACATCCTGCGTTCCACCTCAGTCTTTTTACTGGATTTCATGTCGTGTAAACCAGTAATCCTCTGTCAAACAAATACCTCACTGTCTCTGGGGTGTCTACATAATACTCGGGCTACCTTGTCCAATGAGGACAGGGAAAAGGAAGGCCAGGCTTGGGAATGGGAAAGCTGAGAGAAAGGAGAAACGTCGTGCCCGGGTCTTCCCATGCCGAGTCCTCCTCACATACATAATGTTGAATGAGGGACTGAAAATGACGAAAATTGCTCCTAATTTTTTCCACCATCCAAGGAAACATCAGGGTGTGTGAGATTTCCCCTTAACTCCTTTTCTATACACAATGGAATCACACGTACGTAAATTCTCTCCCTTGAACTTTATCAATTCTGTATCGTCTTGGTGTCAACACTGGGGTTATTTATGCTGCCATTTTTTAATCTTAATATTCCTCATGATTCCTCCAATGGCCTTAATATACCTTGAAATCACACACGCACTGGGAAATTTCCTCCGTACTATGGCCAATCCTTTATCAAATTTACAATGTGTTATGCTCTTGGTCGATAAATCATGTGAGGAGAGAGAGAGAGAGGAGCTGCTTGCCAAAAGCTGGCTGCAGCTAAATTCTCCTTTTATGTTTATTTAACTCATTTAACCTATTTTATGCCCTGTACTGTATAAATTTTAACAGTCTCATTATTTATATCCTCCATAATGCTTCCCTACACTCAGGAAAAGTTCAGGCAAAGGAGAATGACATGGAAGAGCATAAATATTCCTTCGCGGGATCCCGTAAACATTAAGACAGACAAGTCAAACCAGTATTTTTTTTTCAAGGAGAGCCCAGGAATAAAGCAACTTCACGCTTGTTTACATTTATTCAATGCAACTCTTACGCCAGAACACACAACAAAGCTCCACAATTTCCGTTTACATGAAATTCTACATTTTCCTGGGTTCTCTCCTCCTCCGACTCTGAATTGGCCAAGAGCTGAGTACAATTCCCCCCATGTCTTTTCACTCCGGCTTTGTACTTACCTGGAAATTCCGACTCAGATTCTCCGGGAAAAGTTTATCGGGAGTAATGTGGAGCCAGCACGAACCTTGTTTCAAGTTGTTAAGCCACGCTCAAGTAGAGCAACCCTAAGAATGATGTTGTAATTACGAGTGGCATTCACCTCAAAATTGTGTTACTTGTTGACATGTAGTTGACGTTAACCTAAGCCACAGGCAAATCTAATAGGCTTTAGGTTGTAATTCCGCACAATTCTAACCCACAAGAAACGATTCCTTCAAAGTCTGCACTAGATAGCTCAAAAAAGGATTTACAAGATTAGTTCCCAACAAATGGAGAAATGTTGTACAGACGGGGAATGGGGAGTATTTTCACTTTTCATTTAGCAGCCTCTCTACTAATAGTATCTCCTCATTCTTTTCTCTCAACGCTTCTTTTCTCCTCCCTTCCCTTAAAATTAATAAACTAACCGGATTTTCCTGTCAAAAGGACCCACACATTTCTTCCTTTTGAGCTCGTCTTCTGGAAAAACTATCATTCCACACAAGTTCCCTCTTTAGTGCAGATTACCCAAAGGATTTTCCCCTGCAAGGCCTCATCCTTAAGTAATTATTCGATGGATAGATATACAACCATTGAGTCTCATAGTTCAGTTTATACACATTGGGATTCCTCAACAATTAGGATTTTCTAGTAATGAAATTCCTTCTGGGAAAAAAAAGTCAAGCCAATACTTATAATTACAAACGCTATCATTTTTGACAGTTACGACCTCAGACGGACACACACTGACACAATACCCCAGTGATGTGTCAGTATTCCCAGACGCTGAGGATTCCCACAGTTTGAGCATAAGCCTAGACGGAAGTAGATACTTCTAAGCAATTCAAATGTCCGGGAAAACTGTGTTAGTAATTACATCATTAGCTGAGATACAAATTGGAATGAGCGAAAAATCTATATGGTAATGACAATCCCGGGTGAACATGTGCAGACAATGAGGGGACCAAAAGGGAACAAGTGAAGCTCTTGGCCCAACTCTGACTCCACAAAACAATTACATTTCTTCTTGAAACTCGGAGGGACCCAGTGGGCTCTATTTGACTTCTTAGCCGACGGCGGAATATTTCCCTATCCCCATCTCCTGGGAGTGAATACAAAAGTTCAAAGACCCACTGACGTCTATTTGAAAAGAAACGGTCTGGATTTGACCGTATCGTCAAGTTGAAAAATCAAAAGGAATGGTAGGAAATGCATGAGCGGACACATTGGACCTTGTACAAAGTTTTTATACAGAAAGTAAAGCTGAGAGTTGCCGAGGTTGCAAAAAACCAAAACAACAACAAAAATAAGGGGAAAAAAACAAGGTTGAGAAAATGACTCCGACGCATACATTGTGTGTCCATGTGTGCTTCCTGGAACTAAACCTTGTAAGGCTGTGTGTCTGGGATCATTTGTTGAGCATACCTGGATGCTGGATTGCATGTCACGGGGAGACAAATCTGTGTTGTATAGTAAGTAACTAGATGTGTAAGGTCTATTGGAAAAAGTTTTTGTCTTGGGTTTTTTTCCCCCTTTCCCCCGTACATACATAACACTTTCACCGTCACGTCGTCTAAAAGTAGAGGGAAGTGGAAGGAAGAGTCGTAACGGAAGAGAGAACAGCATGATGTTGTAGTCTTGGAAGGAGACGGGCTAGGAGAAGGAACCCAGTAGTTAGCTTGTCTAGGAGAATAGAGAAAAACGATCTGAATTTGGATTTTCGTCCTACTGAGATCACAATTAATTAATCTTCTTTGAGATCAAAGGTTTGTTGGGGTGATTGATGTGCATTGCAAAAGAAATTCCATTTGCTGAGTCTCGTCCAAGGATGAGTGTCTGAGATATTGGTCCGTACATTGTAACTGTATCTATCTGTGAGGATGGGTGCGTACATACAGTATTTGTGAGGATATCACATTGCTCCGTGTGTGTGTGTGTGAATGTATGTATCTACATCCACATACATAATTATGTATCTCCATGGAGAGTACCAGGCATGACTAGTATGCAAGCCCTGGCCCTACCAACTATACAGAGTGGGTAAGTGGAGTCGTCTGTTTTACACCCGTCAAATCTATACTCAACTTGAACCGTTGATTCAAGTTTTCTCCTCCTTTTTAGTCCCACATATCCTACTTTCCGCTACGCCTTTTTCCTCATGTGAGTACCGCAGACTACAAAGCGCTCCGGCCCTATTAATCCATAAGCTTTACATGCCCCTGACATCCCTGTACAAACCATACAGACGTGTATACTCCGGACTGGGGTGGATGTCTCCCTGGACCTAGACAGGGCTATAAGCCCTGGCCAAGTTCCATTGGTCCAACTTTTGTCTGCAATCTCATCTGCACTTATGTAAAGGATGCTCAATAAATTGACATGCAGAGGGGATGAGACGGCTTCTGCAAACGCCTTGACTTTGAGTACGTGCAAATCATTTTACAAGCATTGCCATTCGTAATTGAAAAGCACAGTTTTGTGTAGAATTCAATTTCAGAACTTGTGGTTTCCATGTTGGCAGATCACCCACCATATTGCTTTATTCAAGCAGAGCATCCGTATTTTAGAACCTTCCTCAAAATGCAAACAATTTTTTTCCCCACGATCCAATATCTATTACTTTTCTCATGGAGATGTGCGTCCTACATGTATCTATTGAGTGGTCTCCGGATGATATTCTGTATCTCTAGTATATGTCTCCTTCAAAAAGATATATATTCCACGTGCATCCGATAGGCTCATATGTGTACCTAGTACTCCTATTAAATGATTTGTAAGGATATATTTCCTAAGAAATTTTATATAGATACATATCTACATATAGATATCTCCATGCCTCCCATGAAATGGCACATCTCCCCGTTTCCTATGAAATTGTATGCCTACGTGTTTTCTTTGCAATACAATACCCTTACCCTTTCCCCGTATCAGTATGCGTACTGTACTATTACCTCTGAAATTACATGCATGCTTATGTAACTCTGGAGTCGGAAAACCAACTCCTACAAAAGGAACGGGACAAAATTGCTCACCACCAAATTTTTCCCTGTTTATGGATTCCTGAGAGAAAGGCAACGGCTGCACTCAGTCAGTGCAGAGCTTATAGCCAGAGCTCCTAACTTGGACTTGGCCTTTAAGGAAATGAACGGGAAATGACCGTCGGTGTAATCGGAATTAGTTATTAATGCAAAATGGTGGTTATCTTTTGAGAATTTGCATCAACAAAGCTTTTAATTTTGATAATTTGATTAAATTATTCGGGTGTAATAAGAGGAGTGATTATAATCAGCCATTTGAGACGGCCGGAAGGCGACGGAGAGTTGCAGTCTCAGCAGGAAATTTCACCTATTTCATTCATTCCGCGGAGAGAGAGAGGGAGAGAGAGAGAAAGAGAGACAGAGAGAGAGAGAGAACACTTCGTCCTAGCGTCAGCTCATCCCCGGACTCCCTTGCTAATTGTAAATATTTCTGACTCATTCAAACATTAAACATTGACACTCCTCAAACTTCCTACAGAGAGATATCCAGGGCTTTCTGAAGGTAAGTAATTAGAATGGAGGTATCTCCCGAGCTCAGAATGGCTCATCCGTCTTGCTGATAGAAGCCTTTTAAAGCATGTTTATTAAAAAGTAGCTCTCCGTTTATTAAATGCTTAGCTTGCTCTCAGTAGGACTGCCAGGGTATATAATCCCTTGGTAATATTTTTCCTAACAGATAACATATAATGAGGATTTCTCCATACTTTCCCATGTATATAGAGGTCTGGCGTACATGTGATTATGATGAAATTTCCCCAGCTCCAATTTCCCTTCACGAGTCTCAAATTAACTTGCTTCCAAAACAGCAGTCAGAACAAACACAACCACAATTTCTCATTTCAACCAAGGCCCACAAAGTGGTTGGTGGGGCTTACCATCAAGGATTTTAGCATGTGGGCTTTCAATAATGCAGGTAATTCAACTGGGGTTGTAGAAATTTGAATAGGAATGGAAATCTATTTCAATTGATCTTTTCCCATCTCACTCATCAATCCAGAAGGGATTCTGAGAAAACTTTCCCACTATTTCCAAGTTCTTTTGTACTCCTCCTTACGTATTCAGGTAGTGTGGGCAATGATCGTACTAAAGTGGATGGTTTGGGACGTAAGTGCTACTTGTAAAGAGTAAAATGCTTTTGAGCACTATACTGCTTCAAAATTATCTTTCTCTTTGAATTTAAAAGTTTTTTTCTCAAGTTGAAAAATCCTGTAATTTTCTCCTTTCAAAGAGTTGTCAAGTTTGACTTATGTTAAGTTGTCAGGCTGAGAGTCTGAGAGTCTCTCTATAGATTTTAAATTCTTATTAATTCCGTTTCAGAATAAATTGGGAGGAATGGAATTCTCCAGATCAAAAAATAACAACAATTTGAAGGGAGGCAAACACGATGGAGTCAAAATAAAATTATTTAAAATCCCAATAATTATTGGATTTACTATTGGATATTAGTAGTAATTATTAGACATTAAATACACCCTAAGTTTCTGGTTTCAATTTCAAGAAATCAACAGTACAATTTCCAACGGAAATACTCCAAGAATGGCATGGCACTAGTCTCCCTGGTGGTGCTTGGAATGAATGAAATTTCTCCAGTTTTAATCAATTTCCCGTTAATTGAATGCATTTCATGCATCGGGTGTTATATCCGATGCAACGATATTGATTATAACGATGCAGTGTACGCTCGTTGTAAGACTTTCTTAAATTATAAATTTGGATACAACGGCAACATTATTGTGTCAGATTTACTACAATGTGAATTTATATCCGCATAAAGAGTAATTATGTCATTGTAAGGATCGTTGTTTCTTTTAGAGGTGCTCTGATACAGAGAGGGCACTGTACTGGATTGGCTGAAGTGCCTGTTTTGACAGTTGTTATTGCTTTCGTAACTTGTAGAACGTAGGGACGAATGAGTTTTACAAGAATCCAGATACCCGCAAATTTGATCACTAACCAGACACATAACTCATTCTGGTTAGTTAAAATTAGAACAAGGTAACTGAGACACTCATCTTCTTGTTTTGGGAGGTTCATCCCTGTTAATTAGTCATTGTTATTTGCCAGGAGAATTATTAACTCTACATTCATATTCCCTTAACCTAACACAGATACATATATGTACTGTATGTATGTAATGTATGTAGTGTAGATATTAGAAACACCGACTATTACTGCATGTACTATATGAATTTACAGTAATAATTGAGAAACAAGTTTTCAACGAGAAATCCCTTGAAAGAAAGTTTTCTTGTTCAACCTTAGGGAGAATTCTCATCTCATTTTTAGTACTGTCAGTTTGACGAAAGCCCTCATAAAAGTTAACTTTGAAATGAAGAAGCCCTAAATTGATGCTGCAAGAGTACTGCATTGCAAAAATCCCTTCTTGGCAAATTTCAGGGAGAGGTACAGCGATTAATTTTTCTACATTTGAACTTAATTACATGTAGGTACTTATACAAGTATTACAGATGAAAGGGAGCTTGAGAATGAAACAAACTTTGTTGCTTCATGCACCAGAGGTTGAAGAGAAGGAAATTCGGAAGATTTTGAATTGAAATAGAAAGCAAGACATTCGGTTTCCGCACACATGAACTAATATTTAAATTACAAGTATTTTCAAGACTTCTGAGACAGGAAATGTTATAAGGAGAAACATTAAATTGAGAAAATCTTGACTGGGAAAATGAACCTGAAGATCGAGTAAGAATAACCGACGCAGAGAGAGAGAGATAGAGAGAGAGAGTGGAAGAGGGAGAGAGAGAGAGAGGAAAAAAAAGAAGTGAAAGGAATTCGTAAAGAATTTCTTTGAATAGAATAGTTTGAAGGGAACTTAAAAGAACTCCGGAGCTCTCGCTCAAACCAACTAAAAGTACATAAGAAGGGCATGCACACATGAGGGAGCAAAAGAAAGGAAATTGTATTTAAAAGATTTTTGTAAAGCATTACTTGTAGATTGCGGCTACGAATTCTCCATACTGATTGTCATGTGCTGACGAGTCATCTGACATTTACTTAAAAGGGTGGCGTGCCGTATGAATGAGTTGATGCAAATATAAAGTTCTGGTGTGCAATTCTCCGCTTGGCACATCATGTACAAACATGAGCACAAGTGCGTCTGAAAAGAGAAATTTAGACTTTCTCCCCCGAAGAAAGACTACACTTCCCTGATTCTCCGCTTTCTTGTTCAACCTTATAATTCTTTTAGGGAGAATTCTCTCTTTTTTTTTGTATTGTAGCTCTCCTGGTTTGGGAAACAGGGATTTGATCTTTACAGAATGCTAGAGCTCGTAAAAATATACTCTTGAGTACAGCAAACTGCAAATAAAAGATAATATGTACAGTCTGTGTGCCAGGAGCTCTGGTTACTTTAAGCTTCTCAACTCCTCACTTGATGTTCTTTCTCTCCCAAGCCTCTCGAAAAACTACTTGGGAAGTTTGAACGTGTGTGCCTTTATGCTCTTTTGAAAAATTGTACTCCTTAAAAGATGCAGGAGGAAGAATCTGACAAACAACTCCTTGACAATAAATTCATCTAAATGGATTCCCTTCCATATTCTTCCAAATTTTAGACTTCACTTCCATAAAAAATTCTCTACAACTGTTTTCCTCTCTACCTCAAAAGAAAATCTGGGTAGTCCTTGAGGCCCGTCCTTACGTCGGCCTCCCCAAAGTTCCTTCCTGGGAGGGAGGAAGAAGAGTGGCTCTATGAAGTCCTGAGACATGGAGTGTATTAACCTCATTGAAGGATTTAGCATTGCTTACAACAAAGCACTAACACTTCCCCTGGTGTTACATTTACTCAATTACCCTTGCACTTTACTAATGAGCTGGCGGGTGAAAGTTAGCTATTCCAGAGGTAGCTAGACAGATACGGATAGTAGTTAGACAAATAACCCTGGGGGCATTTTTCATTCTCATCTCCTCTCACAATATGAGAGTAGCCATCAGACCCCGAGAACGGAGTACATACTCACGGATAAACATCCCCCCTACTAAAATTACACATTTAGCACCATGTAAGTGCCTCTGTGTAGGCACCTCAAGCTAATACATCATGATGGGAGTACACAGAAAGGCAGTAAGACTCTAAGTTATATTTCTTAGAGAAACAGCGTACAAGTGCCTATGTATCTATGTGTAATGTAATTACACACAAGTAAAATGCTGCACTTCCATTCAAAATAATGTAATTTTATTGTAGACTACCCAGCAGTGTTTCAGCTTCTTGGGGGGTCGTCCTTGGGAGAATTAGCAACTTCAATGCAAATACTGCAACATTTATGGGAACAAATGGAAAGTCAGAATTTGCTCGGGTAAATAGCATGAGAAGTTGTCAGAAATTAAAAATAACATGTGTCAATTATATTTACATTTAATACCAAGGAATTAACTAACTACCGCTGAACTGATCGTAACTGTATCACAATTGGCGGCTATGTAGTAGGAAATAGTACAATCTCCTAGAGAAATGGTCCGAAGACATTATGGAGACAAGGACTTATTTACGACCCTCCAACAGAGCTATCTTCAGTGAGATCGGAGAAGAGGATTGATTCTAAATGAAAATTTGAAAGAAGTTATAGGAGTGTGATAAATAATGTGCGTCCAGTTGAAGTTCGTAAGTTTGCTGGAGTGAAAGTCGGGAGATTTATTAGCTTGAGTCTGAAAGGGAACTATAGTGCATGAGCCATTGTCAGCTCTTCGAGGAAGGTTAGGGAAAGTCAAACAAAAGTGTAAGGACAAACACAAATAGTTTATCAGAACATCCACTGGCCATTTCCGATTAAGTGACTAACTTCCCCAGGAAGAAAAAAAAACCCCAGAGAAAAACAGAGCGGAGCTGGAACCCTCATATTGGACTTGAGTCTTATTTCAATCCAATCAGTGATGCTCATTGAGCAAAACCACTTGAAAATTTATAGCTAACTGCAGACTAGCACTACTGCTGATTGAAGCCGTCACTCGACAGCTGCCAAAAACGCAGTGGAGGACAAACTACAAAGAGCACAACAAGGTCTTTACCCTCCCAGCTGCTCTTAAAGGAAGGGAAGTCACTGATGGATATAACACTGACGAAAAATTATGTCCAGGAGACTCACGCCAAGTTTGTATTTCTGCTCAGTCCTTTTCATCATTTCCGTACAAAAAAAAATCCTGTTTGATCCATTTATTTCTTCTCACCTTCTCCTCTTCCCCAACTCGTCCTTTGATTTGGTAATGACTATTTATTTGAGTCACCACTTTCAATCCGACTCGGGGGTATCAACATGAGGCGTCCCTATGACAGAAATATCTTGATGTTACTGCTGTACATAATTACACAATATTTTCCTATAATTAGATTACTCCCGAGAACTGAGCACATCATCCTATACCCCAAGTATATATACAGAAAAGTACATATTCAAAGGAACATACGAACAGAAGAAAGTTGTGAACTTTCTCCTACAGACTGTACTTACTCCTCTAGTTGTACTACGTACATATGTCCTCACGTGGATCGAACTTGATGGAAGTCAGTACTTTGGAGCAACTGCAGGAAAATAAGATTTGAGACTGTGACGAGTACACAGAGATTTTTTGTGCGTCAACAATTCCTCATAAATTAGTTTAATGATGAGATTTTCCCTGAAATGATGCTCCCTTCAGAGGTAAATTTTGAGTATTCACAAAAGAACCCGAGGCACTTCCCAGAATTTATTTTAAAAAAAAAGTTTGTGGGATGTTTCCAAAGCTCTCCGATTGCAGTTTTTATTACTCAGCACATCAATAGTAACATATGTACACCTCCTAATATATTTGCTTGAGGGGACCCGTACATTGTCCTCCGTGCCTACATACGCTCGTTTTCTCCACAGGAGGAACATTAAATTCAAGGCACACCTCTGGTTCTGACATGGTAATAAGTAATTAACTTTCATTTGCATTGTGGAGGTTTGACAAATTGCTTTATAGGAGGACTGAGCGAGTCTCCAGGTTAAGTACAGAGGGTATTAAAACGAGACTGAATTGAGAAATGTGGAGGCTCAAGTTTTTTTTTTTAGGGAGGGAGGAAAACTTAGTTATTCAGAATCCCGAGGAGTAGTTGAGGGAAGAGAGTTGGGGCAAGGGCAGGAGAGCATCAGGAGCGGGATAACCAGAACGGATATTAAATTGACAAGATTCTGGTATTTATTTTGTGTAGTAAATATGCTCCAATGGGAGGGAACTTATCAGAATGCATGGAGCGGCACGGAGCTGCTGCAGCTGATGATCCAACAAATCAAGGGCTGTTCTTGGAGCGCAATAATGGCCAGGTGAACCTCCAAAGCTCCCACCTACCACCATTACTTCAATAGTGTCTTCACAGGCCCCAAATGAACTTGAGACGCCCTGGCGTGGAACTTGCTGTTTTGTTTTTAAACCATGTGTGTGTGTGTGTGTGTGTGTGTGTGTGTGTGCCTTGTGTACACAAGCGGACGAGCCAAGGCGAGAGCATAAAGGAAGGACTGGAGAGCCAACAGCAATCCCGATGGAAACCTTTCCATTCCCTTTCTTCTTTTTCTTACTTCCTTTTTATCCAATCCAAGTAAAAGCCTTCCAGTTCAATTCAAATGAAGCCCTTATACTTATATATTGGGATGGAGAGTATGGTGGGGGAAGTTGCCCCGCTTGAGTCTTTACCTTTCTCCTCTCGCCCTTCCAAGTCCTTATGGATTCCCGTGCTGACTCTCGCACTGCATAAGGTTCCGTACCATTGTTTATACAAAGGTGTGCCAGAGGAGTACAAGTCTGCCGCTCTCATTCTCACCCAAAGTCAACTAGATTAAGTACAAGGATTTCCTTCCGAGGGATCCTCCCGCCCAGCATTATTTCGGGAGTGTAAAGGATCGGCAGAACCAACATTTGATTTGCGTATCACTGGAAGTTGGAGAGACGAAATTGCCCAGAAAAATCATCCAGACTGGATGATAATCCTGAGGAAATTAGAATACATACCTCACATGAAATCCAGGGAGAGGAGCAGGAAAGGAAACTTCCGTCCCTTTGATACGAAGGATAGGAGTCCCAACCAGAAAGGATTTTTTTTTTCTCCTCTGAATTATATTCAACTATACACCTCCACCTACAAGGCGTGCCTCTCCCATAGCCCTACATCCTTCCAACGTATGCACATATCTATAATCCTATTTAATACACGCATACAAATTCATACCATCACCTTCGAGAACAATATTCGATCCGTATGTCTGTTCCACTCGTCCATGGCACACATGAATACATTTGCAATTTTCATTTCCACCTGCAAATCATCTGAACATGCTCAGAGCCGCTACTGGGCGAGAAGTCAGGTGAAGTCTTGTAATACACTGGTGTAAGTGTTGTTGAATAACACGAATTCCATGGGAATAGGTAGCTAGTCCCTTTATTTTACTCAACTGGAAACTTTTTCATGTGACGTGGACTACTGTACATGAGATTACTTAACGGCAGGGATATGTACATGGACTCTAAATCCTGTCAATGCAAATATAACTACAAATACAATCCCATATGTGGAGGATTCAAGTATCTATATAAGGGCTGTGATTGTATTCATGTAATAAATGATGAGACAATGTATGTATGTACATAATGTCAGAGCATGCTTTCCCAGGAACAATTTCAGTGTACAGAGTATTCCTCCGGTGTGAAAGTGCGAGTAGGATCTAATTAATTGAATTTCAGTCAGGGCTAAGTCCATGGACTCATGCGTACTCCTAACTCCGTACATACATAGATATAATTATGTATCTACTGATGAAGTATCTTCTTACGTGTAAAATGTATAGAATACAAATATTGTTTTTCACTTGACAACATCTCGGGTGGTGCAGCTGGGCGGAAGGAGAGAGGATGAGAGTCTCGTTGCAGACTGGATTTGAAGATTCCTCCTTGAAGTTCTTTAATCGGCTGAAACTGTATCTCTGCTGAAATGAGGACCGGTGAACGACATGGAGTAAAGTGTAAATGGGAGCTCTCGCCTTCCCTTTCAGAAAGCTTCGGGTCGAGGAAGGACGCTGTCATTATGCAGTGGAACGGTTGGCGGAGAACAATGCCTTTGACCTTCGGAGATGCTCCAAGTCCGCACTTCCGTCGGAGTCTATGAAATAATGTGGACACTTATGTAACTTGGAATTGGACCGTGAGAGATTAACGGGGGCGAGAAAGTCTTTCCTTTGTCGTTAATCTGTACTCATGCCATCACCATTTACTCCTCCGTCTGCACTCAACCTGAGCCGAGAAAAGATATTTTCCGAGTTGCTCTCCCCTTTATGTGGGTTAAAGCCAAAGTCTGGGCGGAACTTTCCCATGAAGGAGATACACACCTACAGTGGGGTCTTCTGGACTCCAGTTATAGGGAAGAACTAGGAAATCCTTGGAAATGACTGTTGCCAGAGCAACATGTAGTCCGCACTCAAGGGTGAAACGTCAAGTGTTTTGGGATTAATGGAGATAATAATGTGCGTGTGTGTCTCATTCAAATTTCAAAAGTACCCAGTGTGACCGAAATTCTTATTTCCAATCTAGTTCCATGAGTGAGCCACGGTGTTTGTACCGCTCTCCAAAAAACCAGACACAACTCTGCTTTCTTTTCTACTTGGTCCCGCCTGAGCCCAACTCCCTATGTGTACCTTGAGCACTAACAAACCAGAGCCTCTGTGCTAGTCCGACAATACTTGGGTGAAGGCATTGTGTGAGAGCTATGTAGCTACTAGGTATTATCATATTGGAAGTGCAAACATTTCCCTCTTTCCTGTCAGTCCGTGAATGTTTGTTCATGATAATGTCCACAAGAAGCGGGCTGGCTCCAAAGAAAACATTCTTTCCTCTTCTCCCAGCCGCATCACATCCCTTGGCTATGGTGGTCCTCAAAGTAAACACTAAAGTGACGGGTTCACCAGCTCAATTGTGACCCTTTTGACTTGTTCGAATCTTCCTTCCAAGTGGCAATCCTCATATAATCTCCCAAATGTGCATGTTTATATGTATCCATATTATCACCTATGTATATGGAGTCCCAGCAAAATATTTCTTTCCCCTGAAACTTTTTTTTGTATGACATTTTTTCCCAGCAATATAGATATATATATAATTATATAACCCTACTTTCTACACTGAGTAACTTTTAGGCTACAATCCCAACAGTTATGTATTTTCAAGTGCCTTAAAATCTACAGTGGTCAAGGATTTTTCTTAGTAAAGACTATTTGTCATGAAAAGTTTCTATAGAAAAAAATTCTTTTGGCTTAATGATGTAAAATTATTTTTATACCCCGGACGTGTCACTGTCGCAGAGATGTGGATTGGTGTGGAAGACAAATCTGATAAAATGGCTGTGATGAATTAAGCACAAGAGAAATCGGCGGATGAGTATTTTTCAAGGGAGTAATAGATGAGGCTGTGGGAGCTGGGGGAAGGAAATGTTCTGTGGTTCTGTGTATCTATAGATATAGATATGTAAGTATGTATCTAAACACTCCGCGTAGAGAAAGGCTGCTCCCTTAATATGCTCTTTGGATGAGAAGGATCTAAATTAGCATCCTGTCATGCTCCCATAAAGTAGAGCCAGTGTAATAATTGATTATATCTAATAACATTGATTTCCTATAAGTTAACATTAGTCTTTAGGGAACCAGCCCACAAGCGAAAACGAAACATGGACTTTCTCCTTGGAAAGCCCAACTCCAGTAATTTCCCTCTTCCAAGCTTAATCCTTCCTTTCGATCCACATCAAGTTTTATTTGGATTTCATCATGCGCTTCCTCTCCCATTTTGTTCCACTACAACCTTGTTACGGGGTTTTCTCATCAGCAAGTATTTTCCTTTGGCTCGCATTCTGGGCTGAGCGGAGTGTGTGGAAACTGTGGAAAGACGAGAGGGGATCCGTATGTACTTACCCAATTAATATGTTCACCTCGCCTCCTTTTCTTCGTTTCCTGAAACCTGGCACCCACCCTGTTTTCGTCGGGAGTGTTCCTGATAAGAGGAGCAGGCTCGGAAGATAAGAGAAGCTTTCAAAGGATCAACAATGTTTAAATTGTAAGTGCTTCAAAGTTGATCACACTGCCCTGTATTTTACTTGACTATTAGCAATGAGACCGAAATTGCCCATCAAGGCCCCCCATTCCAACATCCTCGGAATTTTATTAGTGCTGTTAAGCTCGGAATATCTGAATATCGGAAGGGCCTTATCGGGTGATAAGGAGAGAGAGAGAGAGAGAGAGAGAGAGAGAGAGAGAGAGAGAGAGAGAGAGAGAGAGGAGTGAATGAAGGAGCAAACGAGGTACGAGACGGAGACACAGGAGTGAGATGGAGATAAGGCTAAAGTTTAGCCGGAGTCTGATCAGTAATGCGTAAATTAATTTTATAGTGTATAAACTCGACTATTATGAATAAAGGAAAGAGTTATTGACTGCAAAGTTGCACGTTCGATTTCCATATCCAATTTTATTTCCTAGTTGTTATAAAACTTTCGAGACAGAGAGAAAGGGAATGGCACGAAATCCTCCTCTTGGACTCTACAATAAAGTTGGGGAGTGTGTGTGTGTGTGTGTGTGCTTTCAAAGGAGAAATAGTTACTTCCCAGAACAGACTCCCATGCCTTACAGGTACAGTTGAAGTTGGGAGCTCATAATAATATGGTACCTGGAGACGAAGAGAGTCTGTACCTTGGTAATGGAGAGTAGTGCGAAAGAGAGAATTCTTTGAATGAATGATCACGCGTCTGCGGAGGAATCTCACGTTCAGTTGATTCGCAGAGATTAGGAAATTGTAACATGAAACCATTTCGGTGAACATTCAGCTGAAGAAAGGCATCTGAGGAGCTAAAATCTTTCTCTCTCTCTCTCTCTTCCTCGTCTCTCTTTTTCTCTCTCTCAAACTGAACGAGCCAACAAAACTGAATCAAGTAGCCTTGTTACGTGCATGTGTGCAATGGTTCTCTATGTGTACGGTCTACGAGGAGTACATATTGATCCGCAGTCCTTTCTCACTCGTTCAGTTCTACCAGACCAAATAAGTTTCATGTAAAGGTGGGTAAAATGATCAGGTCTATTGAGCAAGTAGACGCAAAATAAGATCCAGTTCAAGGAGTTGACTGGGATAGGGGAAAGAGAGAGAGAGAGAGAGAGAGAGGAAAAAACACATGTATATACATATAAGAGGAACAAGAAGTCGTACAACTAAAATCCTATTGTTACCTTCGGAATTTTTCCATTCAACCACTGAATCAAGTGGTTGCTTTTGATCCCCGGATCAACCAAAGATCCCTCGTCTCATTGGATTTATATCAGAACAATCCCCTTCGAATAAACCCATTCAGACGGAACAAACTGCCAATGAAAACTTTCAAAACGCTTTCCAATCATTCTCAAAGCATTACAAACTACCACGAAATTGTTCCAAACTAACAAATCAACTTTACAAATCTTTATCAGGCTATAATCATATTTAAAATCCTCCTCGTCCAAATCCACATGCTTTACATGTTTTCATTTAAACTGCCTAAGAATAGAAGAAATACATAATTAAATTTAACTCAGTATCTATTTCACAATCCTCCATATTATATCTATGGATTTTGATACGAAACATATTTATTCCAAAACCGTATTTCATGTTGTTGACTCTATTCTTAATTTGACTGAGAACTTTTTCCTGATCCAATATCAGCCATTAGGACCTTTATTAGGAAAATGCTAATATTCATGTCCAATTTTTTCTAGTTAGGCCATACATTCACGTCAGTCAAAATTTCTTATTAACTTTGCCATTTTTCATCCTAATTCAATTCCAGGAATTTCATAAAGGCCCCTGATACTGGCGTGTGTGGGGATTAATCCTCAAGAAAAAGTCATTAGATTCGTGTTAGCTTGAGTGTTCATGGAAGAACCCTATCGGATGACACAATCCATGATCCAGAGCCTTCCCTATTGACTACACTAGTAGGAAAGGCCTTCCTTCCTTATAACGTTCACACAACCCCTGAATGAAAAAGTAAACTTATTTCTCCTCGGATGCTGTACGTTCACAAAATGTAAAAATAATTGGCGTTGAGGATAAGCTCAGCGGGAAAATAAAGATGGGGATATCTCATTTACATTTTGCACACAGGGCCTGGAGTAAGAATTGTATTTTAGCAACCATGTATCTATCTTCAGGGCTTAATGCATACACATGGTGCTTCTCAGAATTTATATCCTCTGCTCTTAAAAAAAAGTAAATAGTATTAAAATGAGCGAGGAGGACACGGATCCTTGCAATCACTTATGAGGTCGTTGTTGAAACCTTTTGAAAATTAAAAACAATATGCATTTAAAAAAACACTTGACATCATGCTTTCTAATTCCGCTGTAGAAGTTATAGCCAGCACAGTCCGAGCTTAGGATTTTATAAAATTGGATTTCCTAACAACATTTGTTAATAGAATTTATTGAAATGCATTTTTAGAGTTTTTAGATTTACAGTTCTAATTACTATGATAATTATTTTGATCCCATTTCTCAGTTAAAGTAACAGAGCTTGAGCCCATTTCCTGCCTGATAATAAACCGTGAGTAGTTCTAATAGTAAATTTTCAGAGTACAGGGTCGGAATCCAAACTCCAAGTATTTGGCTTGCAGGAGAAAGTTGGCTTATGGTCGTACCAATAGATCTTGTAGGGATATTTATTGAATTAAATGTCTTCCAGTGTTTACTCTGTCTAAAAGTTTCGAGCTAAAAATTGGTTTATGATCTAATTCCATCCTAAAATTACTTCATGAACTGCTGTTCTGTTCCTAAATCGTTGGAGTAGAAACCTCCCTACAGAATTACAGTCATTTGAGGTAGCTCCCCTCACGCTTGGGCTACATGGATTCTACTCATTTTGAAGGTCTTCTGAGTCCTTCCTGTCCAACTCCCAAACAAGGCTTTGCCATTCCGTGGTTTACATTTAATAGACTCAGCTCCAGGGTAATGTCGAATTGGCCAAATTACGAAGCAAAGAACAACATCATAGAGGGTTTCAAAATATAGGTACCAAAACCTATAATTACTCCTTCAAAGGTCCGTCCACAAATACATGCGGGACTCCATTTGAGGAGCCCAACTACAACCTGGGATAGATCCCATTCCACTTTGTAAAAAATCCTGATTAGTTTTGTTTTTGTAGAGTCACAGTAAATTTGTTTTATTCTGCTGTATAGCTTTTGGGAACATGAAAGAGAAATACAATAACAGTAAATAGTACATCAAATCTTCAAAGAGCTAAAATCTTAAACTGTCCCCAGTGTCCCAACTGGTGCGGGTCTTTTTGAAAGGGAAAGCAATATAGGATTTGTATGAGATTCCTCACAAATGCTGCTCTTAAAAAAATCGTAAAATTATTTAGTTTTAAGTAAATTAAATATAAAGGAAGCAGTTCTGAACCTTTTATTCCCACATGATGGATTCCCCTGGTTCCTGAAAAATATTGAAAATAGATTTGGACGGTTTGCATCTCTACTCCTAATTTAATAGCAAGTGTTTTTATATGTAAATAGTATAACGTAAATATAATTAATATAACAAATAGAACGAGGCTGCTCCTCAGCAATACCACACCACTGTTGCTCAGTTTTTCCTCCTCGCTGGGGAGAGGTTGAGCTTTGTGAAAGCTCAACTCTGAATGCGGGGATTTCTGAAGGTACTTCCCTTTGTTTCCTCTGCCATCATAGATGAAGTGTCTTCAGTATACTTTCCTGGAGTAGACACTGCATCGTACCATTTCCCTTTTCAACAAATCCTATCCCAATGTCTGGTTGTGCATATCCGTTCCCTTTTGACGCCGAGCTGTTTAATATGCGCTGTCTGCCTTGATGATTTTTGAAGTGATATCTGTATACTGTTTCCATTCCTTCCCCCAGACACTTTTCATTAGGTAGCATTGACTATGTCGAGGCATATTAGGAGTCCATGTGATACTACTATCTGTACTTTGTAGTGTTTCTTTGATGGAAGTGTATCTATTCATTTCATGGGTGTACATATATACGCCAGTATATCAACTCTCCATGAATTTCTTGTCAATCCTTGAGCCTGATATTTATGTGCGAATCAATATGTGTTTACATTTATTCATTAATCCATATGCGTTCATATCCATGTATTAAGCTATATGTGTTCATACTCATGTATTAAGTTGTATGCGTTCATACTCATGTATAAAGCTAATATGCATTCGTATCCATGTATGTATAAAGCTACAGTATATGCGTTCGTATCCATGTATAAAGCTATATGCGTTCGTTCCCATGTATAAAGCTATATGCGTTCATATTCATGTATTAATTCTATGAATTGAAACGTAGGCAGTAATTTACATCTCCATACGTCCACACTTACGTATTACTGTCTGCGGTCATATTTATGTGTTAGCCTCCACGACTGCGATCATACTCTTGTATTAATCAGCAGCCTCCATACGTATAGATGATTGTGAAGAAGTGCATATGTACATAAGACTGTGAAGACGTCCAGGAGTGTCTATGCCCCTACGTATATGTAAATTGTCGAAAGACTGGGAACTGGATGAAGCACGAGGGATCCATAATATAACATTGGAATGAGAAATATCCACTTTCCACCCACAATTGGGATTGTGCTCCGCTGCTCTGTCTCCAGTTGTTGTTGTTGTTGTTTGTTTCAAGAGCAGGGGAAGGTAGTAGAGCTTGAAGGGAGAGTGGGTGTTCTAGCCGAAATCCAATATATGACTATGCACAAGTGGGTATTTGACGCCCTATAAGGCTATGTGTGTGTGTGTATAATTCCTGAATATAATAAACAAGCGAGGGAGAAATCGAGCTAAGCTCTGTGTTCTTACGACGACGTTAGGACTTGCTCCATCCATCTCGGATTAACTATATGTAGTTACTACATGGAATGGGGAAACTCCAATTCATGTATTTCAGCATGGACAATTCCCCACTCCGTCTGAAATGTCGGGAAGGCAGAGCAGCTACTAGTAGTGGTTTCTGGTGCTATGGGAGAGATGAAAGGGGGGGGGGGAAGAAGGAGCAGAACCTTTGGTTCAAGTAGAGTTTAACTTTATCTTGGAGTTCTCACGGAAGCATCGTATTTATCTCGGGCTTTCATTGCCCTGGATTTGGGGATAGCCTAGAGAAACATGCCAGGGGAAGCTATCTCCTAATCTACATACGAATTTTTCCTCGGGTGGGCATCCAGGCACTTGAGAGCGTCTCACCACAAGAGACAAATAAGGCTGTCAGAGTGAATGCAAGATTACATTGATGTAGGCCAACTTTATAAATTTTCATTTACATGAGAGCCGCTTTGTCGGGCCCACACCTAAAATCCCTCTAACTAAGATGTTCTTATGACCAGCAAGTGATTAAATGTACTCTTCACCTTTAATTTTTCCCCTTGCAAATTGTACATACACACATGACAAACTAACCCAGGATACATTTGACACTCAATTGTTGGAAACGGAATGGAAAGGTACAATATAAATTTTTTTTGTTTACTTTAGAACAAAACTACCATATTTTTTTAGCATTCTCCCTTGAATCAAATACATAACTTAGGACTTATCCATGTCATACAGATAATTTATAGATAATTACTCCAACATGTAAATTACTTGTAGAAATGCCAACATTCCTTGCCAGCCTCTGGTAAACCTATCATATCAATAATTGTGAATACCCCTATACATGGATTTCCCCCCCCCACAAAGCATTTGTATATAGGTAACCTCTGACTCTCGCTGGATGTACAACAAATAGTAATAATAATACATTTTTTGGCAACTAATACTTACAGTTCCGTCCTTACACAGTTACAGGTAGTAATTAGTACTTAGAAATTACATAAAACTAGTTTTCTTTGGTACATCACACCTGTGTGCCTTGACACTGCACTGGGGCGGGGGGGGGCAGGGGGGGTGTGGCTTAGCGACTAAACGCTCCAGTACTTACAGTTATCAGGGAAAGAAAGCTCCTCAACGGAATTCCTTCTGTAACTCATAAAAGTAATGGGTTAACTTATACTTTGACATAGCTCCACTCAACTGATGGCGGAGATTATCACTGTGAGAAATTATTCAGAACGTCATCACGAACTTCTTGGGAGAGATCAGTGAGGAAAAGTTAGGACTAAGCGCTTAGGTGATGATTTACATAATTAAAAGTACGAGTCTTGTAATCAGGATCCGGAAAAATCTAATGAATTACGGAGGGCTAGTGGGTGCAGCGGACTGAAAACATTATAAATGATTAAAAACACTCAAATTCCATTGGTGATTATGACTTGTACAGGAGTACATAATAAAAGATAATCTGTTTTGACTGGAGAGGGATGATTCGCATGAGCAATGACAAAATACCCGAGAAATGGGTTCAGAGAACTCATGACTCACAAACTCCACAAGGAAGATAAATTCTCTCTCTCTCTCACGACGATTTGTTTGTAATCTTCCTCACTCCCGTTGATTTTAGGGAGATATGGATAGCTGTATCATCTATTATACTGTATTCCATAAAGGAGAGACTACACACACTGTACGGATCCCGGGCTCTAGAACAAGTTTCACTTGGAATATCTACCGGAAGCTGGCATGGGCAGATCTTCCAAAATTCCATGAAATTACTATTTTATTTAAAGTTATATTCATGAAGGGAAAGGGTACAGTGTATGAGAATAGTGTTGGCATCTTGTTCCTGCAAGTTGTCTGCATTTGATTAATTCAAAAATAAAATAAAGACAGTAGCAAGTGCCCCTCATGCTCTGACTCGAGAGAGATAACTGAACTGCATAAAATATTATTTCAAGGGGGATTGACTCTGTCTTTACAACATTTGATTGAATTTTGGGGTCGGAGAAAGTGCCAAGTTATCAGAGGAGGGAAAAGTTTTGGGATGAAATAACTAGGGAGAAAAACAGTGGGGTTTTAGAGCATTTTTACGGGAGAATGTTTCTCCTGAGTAAAGCAGGGCGGAATGCATGGCTGCCGATAATTCAAAGCGACATGAGAAGAATTCATTCAAGTGGTAGAAATTTGTTTTCCAGTAAAAGAGAGAAAGAAGTTGAACGGAGCACAAATAATCCTGCCGGCTCTCTGGGAGAGGAGTGAGCGTTATGATGATCATTGTATACACAAGGAGGAGAAAAGGAGAAGAAGAATAGGAAAAAGAAAACGATGGAAAAACGAGGACGTGGAACCACCATTTTTTTCCCCCTCCTGTGTGGTATTGTATCGTATTGATAATATATTTCACTGGCTCGTTGACTCTCCGGTAGCGTCGTGAAGATAAACTAAAGATTTCAAAGAGATGTCTATTTTTACAGTCTAAACCACTGCTCGAGAAAGATTCATGTTTTCTTTGAAAGGTTTTGATTGGAAATGACGGTTGAGAGGGAAAGGTTGTCTAGATTCCGGAAGTGGTAGATCATTCTTTTCAAGGTTTTCAATGGGCTTGGATTCTGAAGGCAGGAGGGGTTAGGACTCTAGCCCATAAACTCCTATCTCTCTCTCTCTCTCTCTCTCTTTCTGTCCTGTCTCTCTGTGTACCCAAGAACCATGTAAACACTTATGTATGGGGGAAACCTCTCCTGCAGGATGGCTTACAATATATTCAGCCTCAACATCAGCTTCCCTGGATAGTGTTAAGAGTACAAAATAGATCATACAGCATCCTTTCTCCTGACTACACTCACAATGAGAGTGAGCTCCGTGAACTGTGGGCACGTGTGGATTTTCCTCATATTTAAAATTAATTCCAAACAGGGCCTGTAAATCCGGAAATAAAGGGATAGACGGAATTAGTAATTGCAACAACCTTTACAAAACAGATCTGAGTCAACGTCGGTGCACTGAGCGTGCATTTTTAAAAGGAGGGGAAGGGACCGTCTAAATTTAATGCTAATTTTATAACCCCTGGTGTTCTCAGAGATTCACTCTCTGAGAGCATCAGCTCCGAAAGACGGGGAGCATCAAGCTTTGAATAGTTGTGTGTGTTATGCGGGTAGTAGTTTTTCACACGGAATAATCAGTTCTTCATTGAAGATACGCATGTATAGATTTTAGCCATAAATTAATTCGTTAGGCGAGTATACAAATTCCTGTGAGATTCCATTGAAAATTCCAGAAAAAAACCTCCTCAGGCCCCTTCCTATCCTTTAACAATACAAAATCCCTTACCTGCACTGTAATCCCCTCTGATAATTTTTCTATATTCTGGACATTTTAAATTTCTGGTAATAGTGTATGTACAAATAGTAATTGTGTGATTCCTGATTTCTTCCCAGTGACGAAGGACTCAAATTGATGTAAATGTCAAAGTCACAAGTACAAAATCCGTGATTGGGGGGGGGAGGAGGGAGGGAGGAATTAAGTCCAGACAATTTAGCATTGTCCGACATCTGGGGCTTGTATGAGAGAAAGAGAGTCATGAGCCTCCCTGTATAAGTATATACGAAAGTAGTAAAAAATGTATTGATCCGAGAGAAAGGGAAGTAATCCAATTTTGGAACAATTTTGGAAAACTGATGTCCGCCTGTGTGCCTGCGCGTACATATCATATTTTGTAGTAGCTATAAAGTTATTTAAACTGACAATACGGTATCTTACCCAAAGGTTCTGTATCGTAGTCATAAATGAGTATGCGACCAAAATATCAAGTTTCTGATTTTTTTTTTCTTGAGCGCTTGAAATACATATGTAGTTATGCGTATATTTAACAAGTGCATTCCCACGGGTCTCCTCTCCTGTTTTGTTTTTTCTTCTGTTCTTTCACGTCATTTGTAAACACACTTGAACTCGTTTTTTTCCCGCTGACTTGCATCCTTTTCCAACTTGGGGTTTGGGCATTGTTATTTTTGTTTGTACGTTAAAGTATATATATAGAAAGTATTAGTTGCATATACCCGATTTAACTTTGGTTATCCTAAATGGGGTGGCGTTTATCGTAATGTTCACATATATAGCCACACTTGTATCACTTGTGGTAACATTTCAGTATTATTCACACCGCCTTAACAAGCGACTTTAAAAAAAGTATAGTAGAAGGGAGGAGAGGAGAGAGAAACTTTAGATAACGGAACTCGAAAGGAAAGTAGAAGTTGTATGTCGAAGACTGACCTCTTATTTTGATGCTTGACGTGGGTGAGCGTCTTATTCCCTACAAAAAAAAATGGGGCTTGAGAGTGGGGGGAACAAAAGGGCAAATAAATCTGAAGGAATCTTGTCGGAATGAAGTACCTCGGTGTGTTGATGGTAGTCATTAATTATTACCGTAATATGAAATTTGGGTGGCACAGATACGACATTTGACTGAAGGATACAAAATTCATTTCATTTCTTGCTCATATTTATATACGAAAGCCGGGGGAACACACGGAATGGGAGTTGTAAAACCGTCGTGAATTTCCTTATTTATTTTTTTTTGCGTTGGAAGTTAGTTGTCTTATTATGTCTATGTTTTTTTTTGACGATAATTTGTATTCCACATGGTATAGACTCACACCTCCCTACATTTTTTGTAATAATATCTAGAGTAGCAGTGAAAACATTTGATTATTTCCAGTATAGTTATTTTCCCGAGCACCTTTTTTTTCTTCTTCATCCCATTCAACATCAAAGATTTTTTGGCTGATTTCAATTTCACATAATATATAACATTATGAGTATCATTAACTAACTTTATTAACTTCTTTTACATCTTGACTATAAGATTCATATAAAGTTTTTCTTTGCTGATTGCTTGCTGCATTTTCTCTCTCTCTCACTTTCTCTCTCTCTCCCTCTCCAAAAAGAATCCCTCATTAAAGGAGAGTGGGATTATTCACAACTCGGCATTCCTGGGCCGGCTCATTTCAAGTCAGTTTTTTTTCTCTGAATGGGCGCATTTAATGACACGAAACACACATTGGAATGTTCGAATTATCATACAGCTCTTCTGAGGAGAGGCTAAAAAATCCAACAGTGTTTAATTATTTTCTTCTTTTTTTGTTTTTGTTTTTTTTTATTATTATTACAAAAACTGAACTTTCTACTGACGACCCCTCGCCCGAATCAAATTTCTTGACCCGGCAACATCTGACAGGCGCTTGTCAATGGGCTGGCGGTCATCGTAGAGGGAAGGTGCTTGAAGGATTATCCCAGCCGTCCCTACCAAAACTGCCAATGTGAATATCCATAGGAACAGACGATCCAAGACTAGTGCAACATACTTCCAATCCTCTTTTACCTAAATTTCAATAACCAATAAGGAATATTTCAAAAATTCACAATCAATCAATCAATCAAGGTCCACCCACTGTAATCCTCCCTATAAGTATAGATAGCTTTATTCAATTGCCCTGTCTCCCGCCTCAACTCTTCCAGGGCCCTGGTTATACATTCTACTGGAATTCTCCTCTCAAGGAATAAACTTCAGATGCACTCCTAACTATATCAGTTGGGGCCTGCCGTACATACATAGCTACAGTACAGTTGATTGCTATTTGCTGTCGTACCAGGAGAAGCTTAGCCTCCTGCCTCTGGATCCGTTATCCTAGGACTTTCCCCGCATGGATCTATGGGGGTAGAGAGGCAATGGCTAAAGTGAACGATCGAATTGTGTCGTCGCAAGCAACATTTTCTGGTTCCAATGGGTTTTTCAATTCTTGACTCGAACGTTCTCTCAATTATGTAGGTATACATAAATACCCGTCTGACTCCAGCAGAGTACAAAACAATAAGGTCCCTGTGTACAGTTCTCTTGCACACTCAATTATGGTACCTACAATATTTTGTGTAACTGTTCCTCGTAACATGTAGACCTCCCCAGTAGAGTGCCCAACTATACCCTAGAAATAGCTAGGGATGATAGGGAGGTCCATACAAGTAGTCAATTTCGGGAGTAGCAAAATCCTCCTAAAAATAAATGTTAGTGTCTAGTTTCTACATCGTCTGCCCGGCTGTAACCAGGAGATGCTCTTTCTAGTGGAAAAGTAAAGCAACTCTTTTAATCCCAGTTTCTGCTCTTTCCCATTTTGCTCTACTTTTTGTACTTAAAACAGTCATACAATGAATATTGCTCCCGTCCTTCCGCGTCAATGGGGAAGAGTCAGGAGGTTCCGCACTGGTGGAGGCACACAACTATATGAGGACGGAGAGAAAACCCTGTACAGAGGATTTTTGAAGGAGTGTGTAGTGTAGGATTGATTAATCTCGGGCCTTATCCATCACAACTGGTTTTGGGAGGGAGAATGGAGAAAGGAAGGAGTCCCGAGAAAGTAAGTACTGGATTTCAATACAGCTCATTTGCAAGTTGCAAAAGGGAGGAGAGTTAGCAAAAAGGGGGGAAATACTCATCACATGCTATGGCATACAGCTGGGCACATTAGTCTTATGTGGAATTATGACTGCCAGACAACCTGAGGGGATACAATAAGTTATAAAGTTTTATGGCATCCGTAAAGTTTAAAGAAAACCACAAAAACAGACGAGTTTGACAGGCGCCAGTCTGTTTCTTGTAACAACAGTCAGGGCGGGCAAAGTTGGAGAGCATATGTTTCACAATATGAAACTTGATTAACTCTAAACTTTCTAATTTTCTTCCTTCCTCCTTCCACTACAATTACTATCGGATTTTCCTCAAAGACATATCTCATTAAACTCCAAATCTCACTTGAGAGTTACCGGATTCCCCTCACATCTTCATTATCCTTGACTCTTGGTGTATAGTGTCATCTTCCCTGTCTACATAATTATGTAGATATAGATACTCAAATACTTTCCTGACGCGTACACCACCAAAAGTACTCTTTATTGGGAGCCACTTATTGAATTTTAAATCCTCCCGCATTTGAGAAATTAAACAAAAAAAAAATCGAAAGCGAACGGAATAGATTCTCTGGATGGTTAAATATTACATTATCAACATGAAAGAGAATTTTTATTTGTTTTTTTTTTAAATAGAAAATACATACTTACTTTCAAGAACTAGAAATCGTTTGCTCCGGACACAATACCCTACTAACTCAATACAATTTTCGGAGATGAGAACGTCTGTGAGTAAATATTTGAAATAAAAATTTGTAAGGGAATCCTTCCCCATAAATTTCATTTTGGGTTGAATCTGCAGTAGAAGCAATCTTGGAAATCTCGGAGGTACTGAATGGAAAGATCCTTTGAGAAATTTATGAAAACTGACTGAGATAAAGTGTGTGGAGAGGGGAACTATAAAGTAACCAATGCAAAAGGAGAAAATAAAAGTTGTTAAATGTTTCCCCTCCAACTTACTCCCTTTTGCCCTTGTTCCAGTAGTAAGGACTTACGGAAGAGTCGGTAGGCATGAGAGTCATTTGGTTTTCGGAACGTACTCCACTTCCTCCTACATTCTTCGGAATAGGAGCAGTCAAATTGAAAACTGTCATTAGGTCTGAGACTTATGTGTAACACGGAGTTCCTATCCCTGGCCTAACTTTTTCCTCTCCCCTTCCAATGACACTCCTGCACGTACGGATGCACTTATGAAGACCCTACTTATTAAAATTCGAGAAATCCTACTACCCGGTGAGGGTCCACGTTCAATAGGGACCTCTGCTTTTACAAAATGGTCTCAGTCCAAGAGACTCCTGCTCCCGACGTAGGGCCTCATAAAACAAACTAGGGTTTGGGAAAGGAGAGAAAATCCCCCTTATCCCATGGTCTCTGTAGTAATGCACACTACAGGAAAAGGGATGGCTGAGCGTGGAAGTACCCATAGAAAATTATAAGTTGTTTTGTTGACTATACCCAGCGCAAAGGCGGCCCGAGAAGTGGGAAGAAACAGTTATGGAAAGTTTATGCAGGAAAGTTTTGATCCTAAAAAGTCTACATTTATGGAACAATCCCCCTCGAGTAGTAAGTAGGAGAGAGGGGAAGTAACAGTTGCGTCCCGATGCTGCATCTCCACAGAGTGCACTCCCCGATAGAAATCAAATAGCAGGTATAATTATGTAATTTTTCCCAAACTATCTAAATACAAATAGGCATTTAAATGCCAACATGAACAAAGTTTTGATAATGATAATACAAATATGGGCGTGTTCACGGAAATTATGCAACACACACACACATACACACACACACACTCCCATTAAAATGTCCCTCGCATGCAGGCCAGGACGGAGGAGTCTGTATGAGAACTAAATGCTAAACGTACTTTAGTGGAGTCTTCTTGAATGCGAGTGTGCCTGGCAATGAAACGAACACCGGCACAGGCACGATGGACATCCGGGACGCAAGTTCGATTAGAACAGGGTGCTGTATTTTTAGGAATGAGCGGTGATGGTAATGGAAGCATATCGTCCGGGAGCCAACTTTCCGTTGAGCCATCATAGCTGGGAAAACCACCGTGGAGTCGGCAACCCCCACTCCCGTCAGCCATTCTGTAGGATATGAAGCTGCGACAAGTCAACATATTACACACAAATGATTTTCTCCACGCTTTCTCCCCTCATTCTCATTCCCCGTCCTCTCCTACTCCTGTCATAGGTCCTGCTCACAGATCCTACTCTCAAAATGCCTGAGACCCAAATCTGTGAAAACTTGTAGAAATTTCCCTCTAGTTTGCATACGGACGTGCATACATGGTTTTTCGGGACAAAACCCCTGGAAGTTGTTGGAGAAATAGTACCGACTCTGTAGTGTATAGTAGTAACAAGTTCGCATCATTATTATTACTATTACTATTATTATTATTATTATTATTATTATACTCTCTACTTTCTACGTTCCATAATAGTCTCTCCCAATGTTTTCACACTTTACATATTATTTTGTACTGGAGTCGGAGCATCATCTACAGAGCTGTAGGAACGACCTCCAGGATACACCCTGGAGGACTCAGCCTGACAAAACTGACTTACTTCTCAAGGATCTACAGACATACGGACAGATACATATACACAGACACACAAATATATACCTACACACCTCAAATGCACTATCAAGCATGGAAGGAACTCCGGAGCTTTTTTTACAGCACAGAGTAACGGCGTAACAACCTATATCAATTCCGTTGTTACTTTTTATAGAAAAAATAGAAAATAATGGTAACAGTAAGGGAAATAAGGTGCCATGCAAACATACTCTCATGGGCTCCCATCTAATCCTGTCTCCACTACCCATAAGCGGATACAATTTTATTACCCCAGAGCATATTTATCGATTTCATCAGTATATACATACCATTTCCCATTATATTCTCCCCTGCTCCTGTTCAAAATATTGTAGTTAACGCGGGGAGACTTGTATACCTTGTCTCACACATATGAGGCTGGGATATTTTCTTTTTTTAAAAAATAATAAAATAATGGCCATTTCGTTAAGCTCCAACCTCAATTTTTAATTTGATCGTACCTCACCACATATTAGGATATAGCTCGGGAATGGATGCTCTCATATTTAACATCTAATTGCGTACATAAATTATGGCTCTGTATGGGCTCCGCATAATTACAGCCTCTCCCCTTCGACTCAAGTCACTAGTGAGCCATAACTTTCCCTGGTGAAAGCAACTATATCTACTGATAAACTGACATTTCTCCTTCCATTAACTAACTAGTACGGAGACTCAACCTATTACATCTTTGTGTAGTGAGACTCTCTCTCCAGACCTTGAATACTTTTTGATGTATTTATATAATGGGGGAGTCTGTAACGGGGAGATTTTTTTTTTCGTTCAAATCCCTAGAGACAATTGAATAGCTTTGGTGACTGAACACATCCTTCAATCAGTTGGTCTGAGGGAGTCGGTCCCAGCTTGTAGTCTCCACTGATAATTACATTCCTGTCAACGGGAAATGCCCGGACTGTAGAATACATTTGATTACATCTACCAACTTGACACTCCACTCCCTCACTACACTCGGAGTTGTTGACAAGCTGGAAATTGAATTTCATTAAAAATTACTTTCAAGTCGTCAAGATTATGTGGATGTGAAAGATGTCATGAGGGGAAACAAAACCCTGCTCTTTGGACGACAGTGTCATAATGTTGAATGTACTAATAATTAATAAATTCTCCGTCTGCCACTGACTATCTACTCCTTCACGCAGTCAAGCCCAAGTTATTTTCTCTTTTTACAGCCCGGGACAGGTCTCTTCCAGAACAAAATACCAGTCAGTGTCTGGAGTGACGAAGGTATTTGGTCAGTGTCACTGAGGTTCTTTACTGGATTTAACCCGCTGGGAACAGTTTGTCCCTATTCCCATCTCCTGTAACTAGTTTAATATAATTAACTAATTTAATTAATATAATTAATATAATTAATATAATCAATTAATTACAAATTTTTGAGCTACAGAGTTATCCAAATTTTTAAGCATTGGAGCCGGACGGATTGTTTTTCAAAATTTGATCCTGAAGTCCTGACAGGGATAGATAGAGATAATTCTAACTAAACTTTGACTTGAGTTGAGTCCCCTGTTTTTCTATTATCCTTCCTAGCTACATGGAAGTCCTAGGGAGTGGGGATATTGCTTTTTCATAACTCATCATCGTTGAGGGATCTGCATACGTATGTAAAACTATGACGGAAAACAGGCATATAGTGTGGTTAGATTTACTTTCACCCAGGAGGGAGAACATTTGGAGAGAGAGAGAGAGAGAGAGTATGGGATCACTGTTGAAAAACAAAATCTGGGGAGAGTTGGAGCCACTTTGAAATTATTAAGCGGTTGTGTTGTGTTTCGAGTATATTAAATCTCCAGGGGGACTTCAAGTTGTGGAGTACCTCTGATCACCTATTACATTCATGGAAAGTATAAATTGGAGCAAGTTACTAAACCAGCCTTGCTCCCCTCTCTCCATCTCATTTATTATCCGGGCTCTCAATGGTGACTCGAACTTTATGGAAACCGATCAAAACCATCATCAAACGAACTTTTCCTGCTCAATTACATGCAAAAGACTGAGTGTGTTGGGAACAGAGGAGTGAATTGAGTTCGCAATCAAGGATCAATTTCCCAAGGATCATAGAATACCTGAATTAAAAAACCCTAGAGGACATTTGAAGAGGAGTTTTAGCTACTGCTCAATAACCTCCATGTAGCATTAGAAAATGAATCATACTAAATCCCTCATTCTCAGTCTATATTCCTTTTGAGGAGGGGAAAGGACGATGAGAAAAAGCTGACAAAGTTATTTTTCCTGAAGTTGTTTTTACTGGTGAGGTTGTTTTAAAAGAACTGAGGATTCACAAGTGCCCTACTCTGAGAGTCTGAAATTGAAGGGAAACTTTGTTGAACTTGGAGTTTGAGGGCTAGAGATTGGAAAATATAACACAATTGAAGCACTTTCCATTCAGTTCACCCTCACAGAGCTATTATTTAATAAAATAATAGTGCATTGTAGGCCCAAGAGCTGGGAGATAGAGTCAAACGAGGGAGCGGGCAGTGGGAAAAAGCAGACAAAGGAGATGTGAGTTTGTTTTTCCAGAGTGGAACTAATAGAAAGGTGGAGGGGTTTCCGAGGCACAGCTACAACAGCCAGTCATACCAGCTACAAAGGGCGAGGACTAGTAGGAGCACATGTGGGCAAGAGAAACGTCCGCGTTAAGAGAATGATTCATGATTAGAAGCTTGAATAAAATTGGAAAAGAGGTTTTAATGATGAAAACATACCTTCGTAAACAGGCTTCAAGTGGGGACTGAGAACGTGGTGGGATTTCACTTGGTGAGTCGTCCGGCCAGAAGCTATCAGTGTGAAAAGTGGAATTATTCTCCGTGCGAATCATGAGCACACTCTCTTTCCACTTATTTCTGTATAACATACACACATAGAGAAAACAAGGAGTGAGACTGAAAAAAATCCATTGTAGGAGAGAGAGAGAGAGAGAGAGAGAGAGAGAGAGAGAGAAGGCAAATATATCCTGAAGATTCATTGGAACTATACGTAAGGGGTGAGGAGCTCATGGAGAAAGTTCTCCACAATTTATTTTTCCTGTGGTAAATTACTCATCCATACATACTCTCATGTATTCATACGAACATAGACACATATAGATACGTCCTTGTATAATTATACACACAATTGCGTTCAAGTCTAGTATGTATCTACATATGTATCTATCTACACAGCTACACAAAATACATATGCCCACGATTGACAGACAAGCATTAAAAGCAAAACACTTAGTTCTCCCTATCTGCATTTTGCCTTGATGGTGTTCCCTATTTTTTTTTATACTGACTCAATAATAATAAAGCCAGGGGAATTATTTCCATCAGTCAGTTTTTTTCCCAGCGACTTTCATTGATTCTCCTCCCTCCCTCTCTATTCCTTGTCTTTCTTTCACAGAGATTTTCCTCTCGTCTCGTGTAAGTGCTACTCGGGGAGAAAGTAGAGAAAGCTGGCTCTGGACATTCATATACTTACTAAACCTTGAGATAACTGGAGGGCAATGCTACACATTTCGACCTGCATATATACATGCATATCCATGGCATACACCCAGGACAGTACGAACGGAACCGCTCGTGAAAGTTAGTATGTAATAGGAGTAGATATGTACATAGGTACGGGTGAGAGGGATGGGACTCCTTATATACACAGACGGGTGTGGGCAGCTCGGAGTTGGTAGTTTTAGGACGTGCATACATACATACGTATACGGATCTATAGGAAAAGTGCTACATGAAGACAGGAGAAGAGATGTGGAGTGAAAGTTACAGTGAAAGTATAGCTCAGCCTCTGCTCACACTCTCCTCTCATTCCCCTCTCCAGGCACGTTTCGCATCGCAGAGACTTGCGAATCTTCCCGACTTTTGAACTATCATCTATTCCTTGGTACATTTTTGGCCACTCTTCTTATTACTCCTTTATTTATTCTCTAAGCTCGACTTGGGACTACAGTATATGTGGGGGAAACCATTCCACACATTTAAACAGTAATCTTGTTCTTTTTCTGCATCAAAATTTCCTCCTCCTATATACATATGTACTCGTATAAATTCGAGCTGTCGTCTCGTCCTGCTCTTGCAAGGCTAATACGCAGAAATGACTTTCACCAACAATGTCCTCCCGCCTACGTGCCAGCCAGAGGAAAACCAAATTCTTATGCTGCATTCATAGTCTCAGGAATAAGGAAGTAACCCATACGATGGACGTGGAAAAAAAACTCAAAAGAAACCCATAGTAAAACTTACTCCTCCAAAGGCATTTCTGTCGCATACAAATGAGCAATCATAACCATTGCCCTGCGTTTCCCTTTTAAATCCAGCAGAGTAAATAATATACTGAAAAGCCTATGTTCCGCTAAATGATTTTAGTTTGGGAATTTCGGAGGAGTTCCTGGGAATAAATAATGCAAGGGAGTTAGCATATTTCATCTAAATGATATTGTACTTAGGGATCCTCTTTGTGAATATTCTTTCCCTGAGTACAAAGCCTTATTTCATGAAATAGAATTTACAAATACATCACACGGAATTGAGTAGAAGGTAAAAAAGAGTAAATTTCTTACAGTGAAGAAAGCAATAGTTTTCAAATAAAAGCCCAACTTTTTCCCATGATAGGGCTTTCTTTCTATCTTTCCTTTTCTCTCAGCCCGTCCTCATATCCCTCTACTTACTCTCCTCCGAGAAATGGAGGTCATATAAATAGTGAAAAAAAAAATGTTGAAAAGGTACTCTCGAATGAAAGTCGTACATTAGGTTGAGGTAAGGGTGAAAAGCAGGAGGGAAAAAAACCGAAATACATTGGATGTATTGTTGGGTCTAACAAGAAAAGGAAATATACGTGGGTTTTACATTGCCTCGTTGAGCTTACTAGTATCGCGGTGCCCCATTCAAGGGAAAATTATTATTTTTCTCTAGACTCGTTTCTCTTTTCTAAGTTTCCTTGTAAAACACTCGGTCATATATTCTTTTCACAGCTTTCCAAGACACACACACACACACACACACACGTAGGGATCTCCCGGTCGAGCCCCATCCCGTGTCTTTTTATTGGAAAAGTGCTCACAACAAAACTATTGCCATGTTCTATTAAGGGAGAGGTTGCATTTTGAGCATGTAATAGGAAAGGGATGTGCGAAAAGGTTTAGATCGTCCATTAAATCAGAGTAGGATTTACGAGTAGTTGTCGAGTCGTCAGTGAGGAAGGGGGAAAACTCGGGAGTGAAACAAGGCCTCAGGATGGAGGATATTCTCACATTTTTCTTTCCCATGATTATTATTATGGAAGATGTTGTGCTTTCTTCCGGCTCGATTATGTGTGCTCAGAGCTGGAAGATATGGACTATGGAGGGAAGGAAACAGCAGGCAGCATGCTCTGCATAGACTTCCCGACTCACAGTCTACACAAGAGATAGTTAAGTCTCTCCTCAGTGTAATAATTATACCACCCTAATGTATATTTAATGCTGTTAACGACTAAGCCGCACACAGACATACCTGCGGAAATGAATTAAATATAGTCAATAATTACGCCCAAAGTCTCTCCAGTGTGGTCCCAAATCTTTCCCTCTCCTCACACTCCTCCCAAAAAATATAGCAGTAGCTCCAGTAATTATTTATTTTTTAAAGGAGGAATACATTACAACAACTTTGTCAGTTACTACTGTAAAAAAAATGTAAATGTGGGATTGTTTAAATTGAGATAAACAGAGCTCAATGTGAAATGTCAGAGTTTAAACCATTTGAAAAAAGGTTAGTATAGTGCAAACTTGCTAGTCAAGGAGGGGATCAAGACGAGAAAAACCAGTAGATTGGGAATTGTATGGAGAAGTGGTGGGGGGATCACCCTGTACTCCCATAAATTCCAGCGTGTTTTTCTACAAGTCATAAGGGAACCATAACATGAATCAAGCGGATTTCTCAGAGAATGGCTCTGTTGATAGGGACAGAGCCCAAGTTTAGAGAAAGCAGACGGGAGGAAACAAATGCCGGAGAGAAGAGACAGAAAGTTGCTACTTAGGTATATAATTAAATGCCTGATAGGAGATGACGTGGTTGCAACTAATGATTTGCTCTTTGTAGATATATCTACGTACCCCTATTTTTCCCAGACTGACTGCATTACAAGCATTAAAATCCAGATAAACTCATTCCATCCCTGCACGCACCTCTACATCTGAGGATATGAGTCCTGCGTTGATATATGTACATGAGAGGAAGACCCAGCAGCAGAGAGAGTCAGAGAGAGAGAGAGAGAGAGAAACTTTTATAAAATAGGCCAGATATATAGGCCAGATACACTATACTCGGAATAGGAAGGAGAGTCTGAAAGAGAATTGCTTTACTCGGAGGATCTCCGGAGCAGATGGATGAAAGAAAACAAGACAGAAAGAGAGAGAGAGAGAGAGAGAGAGAGGTAAGCTTAAGGAATTGGGTACTATGCTAAGCAGATATTATGTGTGTTGTGCTTACCGATGCGTTTCGATGCAGTAATGAGGTCTTCGCATCACAAGCAGTCGGGGAAGAATGTGGAGGAAGACGCGGCGAACCCATGGTGCCATTGTATGAGTTTGGGGTGAACGGAAGTGAACGTTGAGGACGACTACAGTCACACATATGCTGGAAAATCGTCAGAGAAAATAAGAGGTTGAAGAAGGAGTTGGGAGAGCTACCCGTGAGTGAGGAGTAGCTTCTTAGCACTATAACTGTAGGTACAGTAGTCCCCACGATGGGAACAGTGTCCTCCAAGAGTTCCCAAGCTTTTACAAAGACCCAGAAGAAATAGGAGAACATGAGGAGACGTTGGGTTCGGTAACTCAAACCCAACCGCCACACTACTCTATTGATTTCCTTTCATGTACAACTTTATGTGTGGCGTAAAATGTTCCATATTTCTTTCTCTTTACAATAGCTTCCTATCTTGACAATAAATGACTCAGTCATGCATTAACTGTCGATAATTTGTACAGAAAAACCCTTCTACTCTCTACTCCTCCTCCTCCTCCTCCTCCTCCCCCCCCCTCAAAAAAAGAGCTGGGAGGTAGGAGAGTCACACCATCACACACAATGGTCACAAACCTGATAGAGACGAGGATCATGGCAAAAATGAGATATTTCCCCAAAAGCGGCACCACTAAACTCGTCGGCGGAATGATCTCCACAACCAAGAGAAAGAACACATGGAGACTAATGAGGATGGAGATGGCCAGCGTTACCTAGTCAAAGACATCAAATTGGATCCGTCAAGAACTTCCCATGATCAATGTCCGATCCACCTCTGGTCATTTCCCACTAACGGTCCCTCATTCATAACGCTTAGCCATTCACTGGCGCTTTACCATTTACCAATAGATACCCCTCCTCATTTCTCAACGCTTAGGCTTTTAAAGGCTCAGCAAATCCCCCCTCGCTTTCCTCGCCCATTGACGAGAACGCTGAACCATTCACCAAACCCTCGGCATTTACTCAAGTTTTTAGCCCTTGACTCACCATTGAGAGAGCAGGGAGAAATTTTTTGAAGAATTCCCTCATACTTGGGATTCCTTGAGAGACCAGGGAAAGGAGGAGAAAAGTAAGTATAATAATAATGGCCGTCGGAGGGAACGCAACCTACATTCCTCAAAGTTGATCTAGCATTAATGGAATTATGGAAAGGGAAAACTTTTTTTATACACACACACATAGATATACATATATATATACACAAAAGGCTAAGAGAATAAAGTCCGTGATTCATGGTTCGTCTCAGGAAGGAATCTTTCGAGTGGTAAAGGCGGCTGAGGAATCGCTAAACTACCTTCGGTGTGCCCGGAGTAAGTCACAAAATAAAAGTGTAAATCACCTTCTCTCCCGAATCTGATGGCAGGTAGAACGTCAAGACGGTCAAGAAAGATATTCCCATGCATGGAATAATGAGATTTACGGTGTAGAACAGCGTTTTCCGCCTCATCGTAATGTTAAATGTAATATCTAAGTAGGGCTCATCGCAGCAGGTGTAAAACTTTTCGTTCCTGTTTCAGGAAAAAAAAACAAATTTATTTATGTATCCCCATTTTTAACCAATTATCCACCTTTCACTGAAACTTTCCCTGTGCTAAGCCCCGTCATTTTCTCCTCCCTCTCTAATTGCACATTAGGCACGGGCTCATCCTGAATTGCTCCAGTGCACGTCTGACAACTATCTGCAATCTACTTTATTTTAGTTTGCACATTTATTTTAGTTTCCTACTTTCTCTCTCTCTCTCTCTCTCTCTCTCTCTAAGTTCTGCTTACTTTTTTTTCAGTAATGGTTTTGCTCAACCAGATTACAAATCAAATCCTTGAGCAAACTTAGTAAAGGTGTACATAAACATGGAGGAGAAAATGTGACGGGTCTGTTGAGTGTAGCTTCGTCCTGATTTTTTTTTGTGTGGCAGTGGAAAGAACAAATAAAGGTTTTAATTATTAGAGTAACAGAGAGAGAGAGAGAGGAGATGTTGGAAGTTAGCCCAAGGTTGGGAGAAGCTACGTTAACAATAAAAAGTAGAAATAAGGGGATTGTGTGGCTCTTTACCTCACAGCCGGAACCTCTAAAATATCCCATTCAACAGAAGGGTAGAACTCGGAAAGGTCCACACCATACAAAACCACATTTGATCCTTCGACTTCTTCCAAATGACGAAGATCTACTTTAAATCCATCGTAGGTCCAACTACCAAATTTAAGGATACAGGTTTGCTCGTCAAAAGGAAAGTATTCCACATCGATTTCACATGAGGATTTGTAGATTGCTGGAGGTTTCCATTCCACCAATCCATTGTGATGTAAGGTTGCCTTTGTGGCCAGAGTCACTTCAAAGCTTCCGTCCGCACTATTATTAAACGGAAGTCATAATTGATATGGGCCAGTCATAGTCATACGGAGCCTCTCCTACCGGCACCGTACCGATGCAAGTGGGTACACATTTACCAGTAAGTGGCCATTTGCTCATAGCTATAAATAACCCGCTGATATTTTAGTACTGGCCTTTTCCCTTAAATCATTACATTTCATCCATTGGTACGTTTCATATTATTTATGTTTACTCCTTCAGTATCAGCTTACTTCCTTTCCCGGAACAATAATAGCTGAGAGGAAAATTCAATTTTCAAAAGTACCAGAAAAAATCTTGTTCCATGAGAGAAAAATATGGGCTCTGCTCAAGGCCCATGTACTTACTTGTTGTACAGGACAATGTCAGGTCGCCAGATGTGGTCTGAAGGCACGTGAAGCATCTTGACACCGCCGTACTCGTTGGGATCCCAAATCAGTTTGTAATCATACCAAGACTAAATCCCCAAACCAAAGTCAACATCTCCATTAGATAGCTCTAGTCAGGGTACGAGTGGAATACAATTAAGTCCATTCTAGATATGCCAACGTACGAATATCTTGACTACAATTCCGAAACCACGTTTCAGAGCTGAAGGAGATGGCTGAGCCAAATTATGCTCTAGAGCCGAGACAGGCTTGGAGAGCCAACAGGGTTCTGGATCTCACTCCGGAGCTCTCCTACATGGTCGCCTGTGACTACATAGTTTGTTGCAATTCTGGTGTACTTCATCACTACATAGTAATTATGATGCCACTCCAAAACAATATTATGATAAATGTTAAATTCCAGTTCCAAATGGAAACCTAACTCTGTGGAACATGTTCTGAAAATAAATAGTCCTCCCTTGTAAATTATAGCCCACTCTAATAAAAGCTTTTCTTGTAAATGGTAGCCGGCTCTGATCAGCTTTCTCCCCGGCTTTAATACAAGTGAAGCCTTCCGTGCAAAGCAATATTTGTAGACAAAACCCATTTAAATATTCCGCTGACTTCCTCTCATTGTCCTAGCTGTGGTGGGTGGAACATCCTTTAAATTCTAAATTACTGGAACCGATATGTGCATGGCGTCCAGGAGTGTACGTTGAGGGGGTAGGAATTTGAGTGGGATTTAAATACCAGTGAAAATTCTCGTCTGCCTCCGGAGTACTGGGATTGTAATGGAAAAGAATTCTAATCGACTGATGATGAGCCCCACACATGACGATGCTTATGAATACGAATGTACTGTATTGAGTCCATAGTCGAGGCACCTGGACAAAATGATTGCGCAGTGATGATTGTGTTTTCCAATGAGAATGACTGGAAAAGCTGCATCCAATAAATCATATCCCATGTAAATCTAGCCGTACTTAACAGCGACATTCGGGAGTTATGCTCAGCATCATGTGCCCGCACCACATGTCATGCACTCATGCCAGGCTTTTCTGCTACTTGACTTATAAAGGCTGCGTGGTTGAACATTTCAGGGATTAAAGAGCTACAGCCGTAGGAGCAGTGACATTCCCATACATACAATATGTTCTTATGCACAGCCTAACCTAACCCTGGGCCTGGGAAGGTTGTTACAAATAGCTACCGTTAAAAATATGTCATGTCATCCGGGCTATCTCTCCCTCCTTGGTTTGTGTCGACTGCCTTTTTGCTAACCGATAATAGATGTAGCGGAAACGGTTGGCACGCCAAATGATTTTTTTAGAGTGAAAGATTACTACACGCGGAGTCCGTGCATATATGAGAAGCGTCAGGGAAAGCAGGGAAGTCAGAGGGAGTGGGCTGAGAACATATGCATGTATAAATTCATTATTCAATGGAGTGATACCATGGAATGAATTCAGACAAAGAAATGGTTACCGATCAAACCAAGTGCTTTTGAATAACCAAGCGCCATCAAATCTCTTTTCCATCCCGCATTATGGAAGTGTAAATTTTTATTCCTCAGCCCATCCGGGTGCCTCTACATTAGGTGTCAGAGGGGCATGCGGGTGTGGGGTCTATAGGTACTATTCTATTTGTACTGGGCCTTCCCCCTTCCCAACATACATAATGGATTTTTACGGAGTCATACTTTTCCAGGGGAAAGAACAGGCAGGCCACGTTCAAGTGTTCAGTAGGAAGTAAATAAGTAAGTGCCTCATGCCTAAAGTGGCTTGTGTCTGTGGGATATCTGGTGAAAGGAATGGCATTGTTTCCTTGTACTTGATATTCTCAGCGAAAGCCATACACAGTGATATTATCCCTGTCATTAAAAACCATGATCCTTCCTCTCCCATGTATCACAATGGTGCTAAAAATCCTCTCAAGTACCAATTTACTAAGATGTGCCTATCTCTTCCCATATAGTCAGGAGAAAGTAATAGTTTCTATGGAGCCCAGGAGCAGTCGTGGTTACAGTGTGTTCCATACTTTGGACATGTTGTTCCACGCATTTTCTTTCCCTGTTTTCATGTTCCAGTTTTGTAGGTAGCTGGGAAGCGTCAACAGTTAATGTAACGTATGGAGCATAGCACAACATTACCCAAAACATTACATGGGGAAAGTAGCCCAATCCAACATGCGTCGGGTGCTCTGTACACACATCATAAGGTATAGCTAAATATTGTATATTGTACACACCTAAATATTATATGTTGCTGAATATTGCTATCTACCTAAGTATTAGGTGTAGTTCTGTGCACATTAAGCACATATCTTGTCTACAGAGCCGGAGTTACAGGAAACTTATACAGGGCTCTGTCTTACCAGTATTTTTTTTGTTTAAAGGAAGAGAGAGAGAGAGAGAGCACTTAGACGGGAACGGCTCAAAAGTAAGATTGAGTTGAAGGCAGGTGAATCTGTAGTGTTGCGCAGGGACACATTCTACAAAGACGAATTGGCTAGTAGCTTGTTATCTCGTGTGCAGGCACGGCTTCTCCTCCAAGCCGTAAGGACTAGGAAGGAAATAACGAGTGAGTTGAGACCAGTAGTTTGTGACAATTTATCACCCACCTATCCTCCAATGTTTTCTTATTTCGTCCTCCATCTCCTCTATATTTCCCAGATTAAATGAAATTTCTACAAATATTACACTGCTCAGGGAGCTACTACTGGCATTCTGGGAGTGTGAATGTGTGCACTCTTGTCAGACAGTCCCTAAGATCCTCCGAATGGTTCCTAAACAACATTTTCCCTCCCGTCCTAGCTTTTTACTTTTCCCAGGACCCAACCAAAAACTCAATGTTCTCCCAGGCTCCGAACCGTTTCCTTCACACTACAGTGTCAAACCCTTCTCATCACTGATATCTCCATCTAAATATCCACCCGTTCCATCTCCTCCTCTCGAGTGAGTCCTTGGGTGTCATATCAGAAACCTTGGCCCAGGCACTCGTCGAAGAAGACATACCAGAGGAGGACGACGAGTAGCACAGATGTTCATTCATTCATGTAACGGCATCATAATTTTCTTTACTTTCCCTTACATGAAACATCATATCCTATAGGCAAGGAATTTCCATTAATGATGATTTAAGCCACTCATTCCTACCCGTCTCTCTCTCTCTCTCTCTCCCAAATTCAGATTTCACTTCAGCACGATCCAACTCCCAAAATCTCCCGTACAGAGAGATAACTTACTGGGACGTACAAAACTCCCCTTAACATACAAATATCTTGGATATTATACACAGCTGTCTTAAGTATCCACACAGATAGATCGTTTTCCCCTGCCGTACGGCAGCCTTCCTGTAGTTTATACAGAATTTGCATGAGTGCTGCCAAACCCTTGGGTTTCCCTGCAGATACATTTCCCCAACTACGTATAGTTCCCTTGGCTTCCAATTCTATGAAAATGAAAAGTTATTAAGGAGCTCCTTCCATTTACTTCCAGTCCCTAGTCATATATAATTATACGTACATATCTAATTGTATGTATACATATTCCAGGCATCCGAGGAAATTCATCCTAGCAGATAGAATCGGGCCGAATGAAAAGAAAAAGAAATAAGGACTCAGGCAAGAGAAAAACAAGAGATTGATGGTTTAGATATTCCAAACCCTCCCAAAATAGCTACATATGGACTCCCCGGTTTTTTTTTTAACTAGACCTTCCAAGCACACACACGTCAAAACCTATCCTTTTATTTCAATGTAGAAAGTAAAGTAAGAATGGGAGGAAAAATGGAGCCTTCTGCCTTCCTGTCTTTTTCAACGGTCCATATGTGACTCCCATGTGGAACTTTGACGGAGAACTCTCCGAAACTATACAAAAACGTTCAGAGTTTGTAGGGGGGTTTTATATAAAAGAGCACTTTTGAAATGAGAGGCAAACGGGCAAATCTCTATTGAAGTAATTAGCGAAATGGATGGAGCCGAGTCTCATTAGCCATTAGCCAACATGTCCACATGAGGAAGTAACATTAGGAGGAAGAATGGATATGGAGTTTTTGCTCTGCATCAATTAAGTTCCCCTATTGTCTATTGGGTTATTTGTATATGTGTGAGCCTGCGGGGGAGGTGATTATTGTATTCCATGTGGATGGTGCCCAAATAATCAAGTGTCTGTATGTGCGGGCTCAGTTTGAGTGATGAAGGGTTTATTAATACATAATTATAAATATCTATGTGAAGGGGCTGTCCTTTGTAATTCCCTTCGTTCCCTTCTATGCAAACAATTGAGCACTTAAGGGGGTTTTTTTTTGTTATTTCCCCCCTCTACATTTTTGATTTCCATTACAATCAGGCGTCAATTCTGAAAGGTACGGGAGTCAAGATGATTCGTACAGACGGCAATGGATGTCATAGGTAGAGGTTGGTTTGAAAGCACCAAGGTGGAAAAATGATGAGGTTGTAAGTACCTGCTCGACCCATAGATTGGTTGTCATGATCTGGTTCTTGAGATTCTGCAATGACACAAAAGAGAAGAGATCGGTGGGAATTCTGGGGAAAAGTTGAACTATCAGTCAATGTCAAGCTCATCATTTCTTAAGAGAGAATATTGACGAGGACATGCTGATGGTTTCCCAGAGGCAGCCTTTCATTGACAGGACAAATCCAAGCTAGATGAAATTTTGATTACAGCTAGACCATATAAGTATGCTTCCACGTGGTGTGATTACACCCTTTCGTGCACACAAACCCTGTCTAAAAGTAACGGCAGATAGAGGCATGCATACGTGCTTTGATGTACAAGCTTAAGTACAATGCCAGTGGAGTGAAGGAGGCAGGCACACATGCAAATGTACCAGAGACATTTTCCATTAGCAGCTCATTCTTTAACGATATATAAGACATAGGACAAGTGTGACATAAATTTTCTAAGGGAATTCAAAGAGACATTGGGCTACAGGCTCATAAAAGATGCCAATTTGAAGGTTTTGTAGATACAATGCCTGGGCATTGTGTACAGTAACTGAGGGAGCTCAGGAAGATAATGGTGAAAGGAAGAAAAATGCAGTGAAAAGTTGGAAGGTTTGGGAATAGTAGTCGGATATTCATTACAATGTGAGTAAGCCTGGTGTGTTTTGAGTTCGAAAACTATTGAAGAGGACAAAGTCGTCTTGAAACTGAAAGAAATAAGTCAAGCCAACAGACAAGCGTCTCCACTTTTTGAGTCTTTACTGTTCCAACGGCACGAGGGAACACATTGGATAGAGGACAAGATTGATCATTTTCTTCATTCGCTCTCTGCATGTGAAGTACGCTACATAGGTATTAAAGAGGAGACCGTTGTGTATCCTGCTTTCTCCGGTGTGTGTGTGTGTGTGGAGAGAGAGAGAGAGAGAGAGAGAGAGAACTAGAAGGAAAAACTCCTTCAGAGCCCACGGAACTGGATAGAAATTATACTCGTATTGTTTGTACGTAGATACACATAAGAAGGAATCTCGCATCGACGCTTACACAAGGTACTCATAGAATTTGGGGGTATGTACACGGCATGTACAACAAGTTTTGGATGGAGAAAGCGTGGGAACAGCCCCACATTCCACCACCAACACCCGCCGCCCGGATCAATAGGATAGGGAGATAACGATTTTTACTCATATTTTGAGCCTCATCAAATAACAAATGATTTTGCCTCATCCGCATCCAGTAATAAGGACCTTGGTCCTCCTGCATGATGGGATTACCATGACTTCATCAATATCACTCTTGGGGTTATCCTGCCGCCGCCGCTGCCGCCTGTACGGGTCCATGCCAGGATTCTCAATCTTCAATTTTTCATCTACTCCCTCACTTACGTCTTCGATCTATGCATGCGTGACTGGGAGAGAGTCTAGTGCATGTGTATATCTTCAGAACTTTCTCTTTTTCCTTGTCTTTCTCTCCTCTCTCTCTCTGTCTCTCTCTCTCTCGGAGAATGTAATAAACTAAGTAGCTAGTATCTACATAAAGTCCGTTTACAACCCTCAGAGCCAGCATATTGTATTTGGAAAAAGCTCACACACGGACAGACACAAATACCCACGATCATCTACTTCTTGGAGGATATCCTCAGAAAAAAAAACAAAAGCTCTCCTTTCCTATTGAGTTGAACCGAGGCTGGGCCTTAAACCACCTTCCTTTGTCTATGTAAATTTTACATTACTCTTGTACTTTCTTTGGCAAGGAAACTTTAATACAAAAAACCACTACTTTCTCTGGTTACAAGCACTATGCGTATTTCACTCTTCACTAGCAGCGGCATTCAAAGATAAGCAGGCTCAAGTCAGCCAAAAACTATGCTGCTACAGCTCCGGGAAGAAACAACAACCCATAGCCTACTTTACATGTCTGATGGAACATCTACATTCAGTGAGTTACACATTGTGAGAATACGAGCTATAAAAGGGAGAAAGCACTGGCAGTACATTTAGAGAGGAAACACATGAACATACTTGGAGAGTGTGAGAACGACAGAGGAGGGAAAAAACGTGTAAAAAGGTGCAATACTGTAATATGTCTATCTGTTGGCTTTCCCGTGGGTTACAGTAGCCTAGGCAGGGATGCACAATAAACGCATATTTTCCATACACAAGCAAGCAAATTTAGAGGAGATGATGCTGCGTTAAAAATCATCCTCCTTTTCCCCTTTTATATTGAAAACTGGAAGGATGGGTGACTATATATACACATATAGACGACGATGGGCAGAGTGGTTCAATGTGGAAGGAATCCTATGTAGGCTTCCCAGGTTCCCACTTAGCTATACAGGCTCTCTGGGTGCAGTAATCATTTTACATGTAGGTACTCATGTCTGTGTATCCTGTTTTTGTTGGGGAGTAGTGTCTTCTATTTCTTCATATATATCTACTTCTCAATTTTGACTTTCTCCCGGTTCTTTCTCCTTGGGACCCCTTTAGAATGCTGATAGGGAGTGGTGTGTGGGGTGCTATCTACCCAGGCAAGGAGATATAATGCAGGACATAAAAAGTCAAAAGTTTTCCTATGTAACTTGAAGCCACTTGGTGTTTTTCATATTATTTTGTACCTGGAGGCACCCTAACACGAGCAGATGCTCCTCTAACTAACTTTAAAGAGAGTCTTCCACACACAAGTTTGTTTATCTCCGGCTTCCCTCCCTCATCCTCTTCTTCTTGCTTTCTTCCTTTTACTTAACTCTCTGAAGCAGTTGATGACTTTAGGGAGATATTATCTGGCGTAATAATACCATCAACCCACAACTCATTTTTTATGAATTGATAGATTATCTTCTGTGGGCTTAACAACTTCCCATGGTTTCTCCTCCATTGTACAAAAAGCACGAGGTCCTTCTATTCTTTCCGGCTAACAAGCTTTAGCTTGCTTCAAATTTCTACAATGCAAGTACTTCTTATAAGAAAAGCAAATTTTTTCAATGTAAACAACCTGAGTAACTTTTTTTTTAGCTTGACAGTCTCCTTCACCTCAACTTTGGGACAAACTACTAAATATGTAATGTAAACATTTGGAAAAAAGTGTAAGCTTACTGAAACATGACCTGCATTACGGTTCATAATATCTCAGAGTCAACCAAGGCAAAATATCTAACGTTTCACGATAAAAAAAAAACTAAATCTTTTATACATTTGGAAGGGGAGAAAGTTTATCCTACAATTTTTCAATATTTAAAACCAGTGAACTCAAAGAAAATTTGAGAAATACTCCGACGACGAAAACTTATCCATCGTTAACATAACCTGGAAATGGAGGATGAACTTGGAACTAGGAAAAAGTAAAAATGTAAAAGTTAACCAAAATAATCCCTTTTGAACCGCTAGCACAATTTCTGAGAGTCGGATTCATTTTATAAATTTTAAAGAGGAGGAAAAGGACGGAGAAAACTGCAAGAGCGAGTTATCAAATCCGTCTCTGGCTCACATGATCGCACTTATGTTTAAAAAAAGGAGGATATGTGGGAAGGGAAGGTAGAGAAAGGAAGTGGAATTAGGATGGAATCCTAGCTAAGGGTTAGGGAGAAATGTAATTTGAATAGATTTCCATTTACAAAATCCGGCTTTCTCTGACATTGTTTCAGGAACATGTTCACTAATAGATGCCAGTGAGCGTACTGAAATGCTTAGGCATTGGCGTAATAAAAGTAGAATCCCCATTGTACATTCACGCTACGACTGGCTACAAATGTATGTAATTAGATATCTCTAGATAATAACGCATTTCCCTTCGTATTACGGGACGTGAATCTGTAGATACACACAATGGTGTGGAAAAGTTATTGAGGTGGAAGGTGTGACGACGGGAATCTACTGGAGTTAAGAAATCTGGGATGAGCGTAGTTGCCTTTATTGATGGGGAAGTTTCTCACGAGTACAAAAGGCAGATTGCATAAGTCCAGGTCCCTCCTGACTGATTAGGTTAAAGGAGCTAACTGTTCCATCCTACCCGTGTATAATTACGGGCGAATGGGCTTATCTGGGCGATGCAGTTGGGTTCAAGAAGTTGATGAGAAGAGGGAAGAGATATGAGAGGGAAGGAGAGAGAGAGAGAGAGATCCAGGGAGAATTTAATATTCGCACATTCAAGTACGTGAGGATTAACTAATAACTCTGAGACTGGTCCATGAATGCAGAAATGACGATTATGACGCATGTACAACAGGCACTTCACACACCGTCTTCAAACTTGTGGGGTATGGTGTGATCACTGCAGGAAGAGGCCGGGAGTAACTTGTAATATAATATATGTTAAAGATAGGCTGTAGAGTTGGGAACGGCTTAGAAGTAATTATACATGGTATGCAAGAGCATTATAGCTGGGATTGAGTCGTAAATATAGAGGGAAATGACGCAAAGCGATTCTTCATGACACTCGCAAGTACAAACATTACCACTGAAAGTTGCACGCATAATTACAAGGTAGGCTCAGTCTCCCATGCATACATATGGATGGGATTCACATTCCAGGAAGAATCAATGGACTCGATCCTTATAATATGGTGAAATAAAATAAGAGCAAAAGTTTCCCACATCATAGCACACACGTTGAGCATGCGGTTTCAACTAGGGGGAATAATCTACTGAAATATCAATTTTAGCCAATGAAAGCAAGTGAGAGTCAAAGGAGCGTAGGGAAAGCTAGCAAAAAGGGAAAGTCAAAGAGCTGTCGTGAAAGTCAAGGAAACGTAAAGTAAGGGAGAGAGAGAGAGAGAGAGAAAGTTGGATAAAGTTAAAAAAATAAGCAATTTTGTACACAAAATGGAGAAAGTTCAACATTTCCCAAAGAGCTTACCACATCAATGAGCTGTGACAGTTTCAGTCTTATCCAAACTTTAAGAACATCCGAAGTATTGACGACGGGTCGAACAAGTTTATTGTAATTAGAAAGAAGATCATCGTACAAGCGCTTTGCATCCGGGTTCCCACAGTAAGCTGGGGACCAAACTCCTCCCAGAGTTATAATCACAATCCAAAGAACGCACATGATGCCAACAATTAAGGAGAATCAACTCCTGCTTTGTTCACCGAGTAAAATATCTACTCCAAATTAAATTCCAACAAGCTTGTCACTTACACAAGAGATTTTGAGTGATTTCCTGATTTTGAAGGAGTAGCTTCCAGCAACTATGAGTGTAGCAACAGCAGTAGCTACGGTCCTTTGAGAAGCTGATGCCACTGACTCTTTCTTCATGTGATGCTGAAGAGTTCTTCATAGTTTTATGACTTCCAGGGACACTTCTCCTTTCGTGTCTTCTTTTTTTTTCCTCCAGTCACACACAAAAACTGAATTGAACAGCCCAACCTGGATAAAGTGTCCGGTGGATTGTTATTTCGTGGAACTAGAGAGAGAGAGACAATTAGATTCTCTTCGGAACCAGACGAGCTGTATGCTAATAATTCACTGCCTGTGGGTGTTTGGGGTCTCTTTTGTTTGCGTTTTGGGTTATTGGTTTGGAGAGAGGTGGATTGGAAAGGGCTACAGTGGAAAAGAGACTCAAACGGAGCTGAAATGGAAGGAGGAGAGATAGAGAGGATCGAAGAGATTGAGAGAAAATAGGAAGGTGAAAATGTGTTTTGTGTACTTTACATTATTCAGGGTAGTTAATATTATTAGATATGCAAAACAACGCTCTCACTGGACCCTTTCCGACTTGTGTGTGATGGAATAGTGATTGCTTTGCAACGGAGACATGGAGACAGGGATGTTGACGACACGATAGTGCACAAAAGTAGAGAGCTGTGGTGCCTTGAAAATTGAGAAGCGGAGAGGTGCGTGTTTCGTGTGCATGTGAGTCAGTGGAGAGTAGAAATGGCGAAGACACTTGGCTCTCGACCGATTCCGCGTTCTGCTGCAAAAACCGGAGGAGCCGACAGTGTCGAGTGAAAGATGCTCCATATAGTGCAACTCTTGGTTGGGAAATGGAAGCCTACTTCACCATTCTCGCTTCTACATCCATCGACCGACCCATCAAGCTTGCCTTTGGCCAAGCCAAATTCGCAGACGCCACGAAAACCCTTATTCGCGACAATCAAACCGGAGGGCATTCATCAACCGACACGCTATTCTCTCTCCCTCCAATTTTTTTTTCTCTTCTTCCGAGTCTTCTTGTTCTTCTCCGTATACTTCTCCCCCTTGTCATCTTCCTCTCCTGACTCTACTACTACGCTACTACTTGTTCCTTTCCTCTAGTTTTCTCTCACTTTCTCTCTCTCACTCTGTCTCCCTTGTCAAGATGAATATCCCGTCGAATGTCTTTCTCTTAAAAGCACGATTACTGTTCTCACCTTTCTCACATATTGTCAGTCGTCTCCTTTGTAGTACTTACACCAACCATCCTTCCCCTTTTCACTAACATTCTTGACTTTTTTCGTATCCTAAGTGTGATTTCCCTACATGGATAAGATTCAAAGTAAACTATTCAAGGGGGCTATCTCCAGAGTTTCATGGGAAAAAAATTCAGACCGTGGTTTTTGAGCTATCTAAAAGTTTTCAGCTACTTCGTAGGAAATATCTCTATCCTGAGCGAACGTCCTGGTATGTACATATTTACGATATCTGCTCACGTTTGATAGTTGCTACCTAGGCAGAAGCTACCCAGCCCTCTCCCAGTTGATGACCTCTTGAAACAAGACAAAATCATTAATGGACATTTAAATCTCGAACCAAATGGGAAATCTGAAGGAGGCAGGACAGGAGGAAGAAAGCGTTTGAGTGAGCGGATACAAGGAAAGTTACAACCTGCCTAAACCAGCCTTTGTTTACCCCCAAGTACTTTTTTCCTTGACTCGAAGTCAATCATATGTTGATGTGTACATGAAATACTTCCCTTGAGCTTTCCCTCTTTTCTTGAGAAGCGTGATTCCCTATAGCTACCTCCATGAATACTATACTATTGCAGGGAGGGAAAGTATTTTCACAAAAAGGATTTACACTTGCAAAACTTATCGAACTTTATGACTGACCCAAATCTCGGCTTTTCCTCCTTTTCTCTCTTTCTCTCTATCCCGTATACTCTCTTTTACGTTAACGATAAACGACAACTTGACTTTTCCCCCTACTTTGAGCATTTCCTCTTTCCCATACTTTCTCCATAGCTTCCATGTACATACAAAATGCTATTTGAAGTTGGTCTCCGCAAGGGACTTACTGCACAAGCACTTATGAGGAATGTAAAAATAGTTGCAGTTGACATTCCACATTCTTAGGAATGTGTAGTCACCAACATTAAGTGTATTCAGGATGAAATTCTTTTACCTTCTCTCAATCCCCTTCTACCAGATTTTCCCAACTGGGATGTATGTATAATTACATGGAGTGGAGCGAGGCAGATGGGGTGGTGGGGACAACTTTTTCGAATAACTACTGTTAGTGATATGTGTGTAGATGGGTGAGAGTGTGCATTATGGACGGGGTGGGAGGAAGGGACAATAAGTTTAGATTGCTTTTATCACGTCTCTATAGAGTTAAAAACACTTGGGAAAATTTGATACAATCACATATTCGCTCTATTAATTTTCAAGATACTATTCGAAAGGAGAGAAAGTACAGGGGCCTTTGTCTTTACCCTCTTCTATCTATTTCTGTTCATTATGCTCTTGTAAAGTAGCAAGACTGACCTCGCTGGCTTGTTCTGTACTGCGTTCTCTGACAGCGTGTTGACAAAGCGGTTCCTTTTGAAATGACATATGAAGACGTATGTGATATTAGCTTCTCAAAATGTTGTCACAGGAGCAGAAAGAGTTGACAAGATGTTCACATAGGTCTGCTCCAGTTGATACTTGTTACATGATTTGTTCAAAGGAGGCAATTCATGAAAGACATTTTTACGAACACATTTCATGAAAGACATTTTCAGAAGCACATTTCATGAAAGACATTTTACAGAAACATATTTCATGAAAGACATTTTACAGAAACATATTTCATGAGAATGATTTTGCAAAGAGCACTTTATAAAAAAGATTTTGATGGAAAAAGAGAGAAGGGAAGATTGGGATTTCTTTCGAAATTAATTCCTCTTCCCCTATCATGACAATGACAGATGTTTGATGGTAATGTAAATAAAGTGCTCTAAGAGTGCAGACACAAAGCGTCCAAGTCTCTGTACATTTACAAACGTTGCATGGCTAATTCAGGGAAATGTACAGCGGAGTAACACACCTACATAGGTATATATATATACTAAATACAAAGGAAGAAAGTGTGCTTCTTCATCGTTCAGCTATTTTCAGGAATGCTCACATGCGCTTGACATATGAAGATTACATTACCAGAGGTAGAGAGCTGTTGATCCATGTAAAGCGTTATTCTAGGGTCAGAAGGGATTGTCGGCGTCACGTTCACATGATAATTCAGAGGAAATAAATATAATGAAAAATTGAGTTTCACGCTATCCCGAGTTATGTAATGTGATCGAGAAATCATCTGCTTTTGATAGATAGCCATAGATCAAAGCGTACTTTGAAGCCACTGCCAGGACCCATGCTTGGGTTTCAAAAAAGTCCTCATTCAACGGACAGTCATAAAGAAGACCGTAAAGCACAACTGACGACTTAGGATTTTTCCACTTTCATGCTTTAAAACATCTTTACCTTATTATATTTATAGTCCCACTATATCTATACGTAGCAGCATGCCCATGCAGACATGTGGCCATGAAGGCACATGTGTAAAAACTGTAGGCCTGTGAGCGAGTTTACACAGATATGCAAATAATCCCCGAAAGACGACAGGAAGGCTGGAATAAACAAGATTTTCACACTAAATTATAATGCGGTAACCTCAGCCCGGGCCTCCCGTCCATCATTGTACCTTGAGGAATGGAAGCAGTTTGTATGTATTAATGTGTATGGTGCATCTAAAGATAGAGATGTGAAGAGGTTAACGGCAGTTTATATTAGATTGGTTGTCGCAGCCAGAAGTCCTACATTTCGATTAATCTCCTTTGTTTTTATAGCTCTTGTGCTCCCATTCGATTGTCTTGTTCTCCTAGGGGCGAAGTGAGATTAACCCAAACCTCCCCTCCAGTCACATTCTCTCAAGTGTCACTTACGTTAGTCTAGCCTTTCGCCCAGCCCACTCTCTCGCTCTCTCTCTCTCTCTCTCTCTCCCTGACTTCCATGTCGGGATTCCTATTCCCAGCGAGTGCCTGTGAACTGAACGGTACTATTGTGGTGTGCCACCAATCGGTGATGTGAACATTGCCTTCTCTTCCGGCTCAATTGCTTTCTCCGTTGCTTTCTATATAACTACCGTCATCATAGGACGAAGAAAGCCACAGGGTAAGCAAGCCACATATTATGGTGAATTATTCCTCATCACGATAACACATTCCACTACTTCATCTATTAATGAGATCAAGAGACAGAAATGGGAAAAGCCATTCCGTCCAAAAGAGAAACGCCTAATTGCGGTCGCTTGACATATATCCCAGCGGCTGCTGCATCCCTGTACATACCTATAAAAGGACGTCTTCAAATGTTGTAAAAAGGCAACAAAGTGAGTTTTACAGCAATTTATGGAGTCCTCAAAATGTAGTGAGGATTCATGGAATAGTGGAAGCAATACGATATGCCGTGTCATGTGAGTGGAGGTATGTGGATGCATACCTTTTGACTTTTCAGAGATGAAAGTATTGCATAACTTATTAACCAACCTCACAAGGTGAAAGTATGGTTGTGCTTAAGTCTTGGGCAGGAGGAAAAACCGAAGGCTCTGTGAGTGAAAAGCAGGAGGAATGAATATAAAGAAGGGAAGGATTTGCGATTGAATAAGAGAAAGTAGATGGGAGAGAGCTGGATGGCTGACTTGAGGAATTTGTATTCGGGTCCAGTGTCTACATGTAGGCCTTGATGAAGATCGAGTTGAGTCTTACAGACGGACGGTGGTTATAGTGTTGAAGGAAGGAGAAAAGAAGGAGAATAGGGAAGAAAGGAAGCAATGTAAAAATGTGCTGAAAGACGTGGTTCTATTGCTAATAAGTACTGTTAAAGTGCATTTCTCACGTGTGAGATCGACAGAAAACTTTTAAAACTATTTTCCACCGCGCCTACGGATCCAGGGGTTCATTCAGATCAAAAGGGAGCAGGGAAAGGCTGAGAGGAAGGAACTACGAAGCACGGAAATGGGCCTATAAAGGGGGTACTTGTAGCACATGCTGGATTTTCTCAGTTTTTTATGCATGTACAGCATAAAAGAAGCATGGTAGTTTCAAGGGTCACACTTAATTTGGAAATGACACCATGAGGTGAAGACATTACACAATACTACCGTCTCGTCAAAACCACTATGAGCTGAGAAAAAAAGAACTCTTCATACCCAATGTATTCGTTTATGTCACTCCTAACGCTCTTTCCCTGACTCCCCAAATTGTAACTGACTGTGTCAGACAGTTAACATCCTCCGCGTGGGCATCTAAATGGAAACAGCTGTTGTAATAACGAAATTCATTTTTTTTACTTGGAAACCATACTTGAACATGGGATGCCGTATGTTATGGACAAATTAGACACTTTTACTTGTCCGATTGAGATAAATTCAACCAAATGCCATTCATACCAAGGATAACTATAATGTGAGTGAAAATGTTTGGCCACGGCTGGAGTAAGGCTAATAGTAAAAAAACAATTTCGGGTCTCACTATGTGCTATCTCTTGACCATTCATGATTTATACGCAATTATTGGCAATCAGAATGTTCCAGTCTTCCCGACATCGCAATACCTATATCCCAGTGTATTTGCTGTTATGTGTTTTTCTTTTCCCTTTGAATATATTTTACTTTTTTCCTGACTCCTGTACCGTTGGTGCAAAATTCGTGTTGCATGTTGGTGAACAGTTCATGAATACTGTCAAACATAAATGGGTGATGGGAACTTTCTCGGATGTCAACGCAACACCCATTACAATCACTCTCTCCCTGTATTATTAAAACGGTTAGTGATTTCTTCCATGGTCAATCTTGAGGGAATACGTGAAGTGTTTCTGCGGCATGTGTTAAATGTATATTATATTGCCCAAGTTTAAGCCTGGCATCGTGCATTTAAATGATTTCGAATCAAAACAAAAACCAATGAGGGGAAGGAATGAAAGTAAGCTAACAATTCAGGGATTTTTGTTTGTTCCCGCTCAATGAGCAAGGTATGTAGCAATTAAGTTTACCTTCCCCAGACTATGCAACGCCAAGGTTATTTTGCATTTAAATGCTCCTGCACTGCAGCAAGATAATAAGTTTTAGGATATTGTGCCAGACCCCATTCCTTGGGTTTCTTTCCCTGCAACTCTGGATTACATGTGGAGAGATCAATTTAGTTTCGAGGAATAGTGTATAAATATATAATAACAAATGATTAGTATACTAAGAGGTGCTTTGATGAAACTCATCTAACTTTCCCACTATTCGCAACACTTTTCGCCTTTTGCCTTCAGGTCACGAAAGGAATTAGAATTTTCGAAAAATAATGAAATTCCTTTTGAACTGTTTAGACAAATGCAATTCTCAAAATCAACTCTTGACTTTATTTTACGATTTCGCAACCGAACGAATTCTTTCCCTAGGGATGTACAATTCCATTTAGTGAAGGAACGGTGGAAGTTTGGGAGAGCAATTTATTTGTCACCAGATGGAATACCCATGGATTTATCCATGCTGCATGGCCTTCTAATCGTTTACGGGAAAGTCGAGAAAGAATGCTGTCTTAATGGTTGCTAAGAATCTCTGGTATGGTTTGGGAATGTGTTCCAAATGCTTACTGACTACTCTCTGTCCTCTGTCATACTAATGGCGTATGGCTTAGAAATGTCGCTCATTCAAATTTCATTCTTTTTTAACATGCCAGGCTTGATTGCTTAGATCAGATGTTTGGTTCAACTTTACTAAATATTTGTTCTAGCTGACATGGATTTTGTATGTCCATTAATTAAAGAAATTACTTAATGCTCATGTCATTCCTTCAGTCTATACAGGTCAAGACGCTTGGTTTGAATATTAGGACGTTATTCGTTTCTTCTTATGTTTGATCACGGTTATATGAATATATATTAAACCCTATTCTAACTCTGCTTATATTATAGGGGCCGTTTAATTATTTCTTAGCACAGTAGGTAATTCCTTCTTCGAATACGTTCAAATTATGCTGAGGCCTAAAATCGAATGCAAAATTGAGTAGCATTTGTTTCTGCTACCACCAGTATTAGTTGACTATTGAAGTATGTTAACTTTATTTACTGATTATTATATCAATAAACATGGTTGCCCGCTGGAATGTATGAAATAAAAGATTTTGCATGAGCTCACATCAAACGTCGAATAAAAATAATTGTCCGTCTCAGTCTTGGTATATATGCAACCATAACTGTACCCATGACAGTGCGCATTTTCAAAACTGAGCTTTCATACCATTTAAATAGAGATTACACTATTTTCACAGAAATTACCAGATAAAAGACATACTTTGAAATAGTTGACAGTATCTTTGTTACTAGATCTAACGAGTCGAACGTTGTTCAATACAGCTCTCAATCGGAATTACAACGCAAACAACAAGATTTGAAAGAACGCTTGCTACTATTAAGTTATTCATAAGTACATGTCTGAATTTGAGGTTCACAGGATTGCAATGGAATACAAATCTGTGCAACTTATTTAAATCATGGTAAATAGATATTCCATTTTATTATTTTAAATATTTATTGTGTGCCATAAACTGGTTTGTCTCTCCTCCAGGATTTACAAAAAGAAAGAAATTAAGAGACGACCATTGAAAGGCAAAAATACAAAGGCTGGAGCGCGTGTATAGTGTGGTCAACAACCTGTACGCACGTAGATAGACCAAGAACTAATCATGACACATAATTGTGGTAGCATTTTTTATATATAATATTATTTAGAATAGAAAAACATAATTCAAAACAATTGATCAGTAATAACTTCTTACAGAAGTTATAACCAGGAAACAAAAATAAATAAATGGATTTAGTAAGAAGTTAGTTTGGCTAAATTCGTCGAGTTTGCGCGGACATGACTGCAGCAGCTTCAGTCAGTCATCCTTTATAATAAAACGACCGTGATGGCACAAACAAAAAATGAATTTTAAAACTTCGCTCTCTCTCCTAAACGCGCTTTATAGGTTCGCGAGTACAAATTACCATAAAGGCTAAGCTTACTGGTAAACCAAAGCACTATACAGTACCAAGGGCGGGGGTATTATCACGGGCTGCATTTATAACAACATGAGCAATGACTACCCATTTATAATAAAGAGAAAACAGTTTCCTATTAGAGTATTATTTGTAAAGACAGTCATTAAATGTCAGGGATAAAGTTTTGGTAAAATTGGCATTTATTTTCACATTAACAACTGAAAGTTGCTTTTTCGAGGGGTAAGAAAATATCAATATAACTGATACTGCCGAACAAGGTGAAATAATGCACAACGGTGAATGTACATACACAAGTAATTGTGTTTAGAAGATGTTTTGTAATTTGTTGGATTTTGAATTACTATAATATATTGGAGTAATTAAAAATGCTTTACTTGTGAGGGACTGACTAGGGTTATTATTTAATATCAAAACAATCGTATCATGCGTCGGCATACACGATTTCCTACTTTCCTATTCTCATACACTACCGGCGTACATCACTACCTACTCTAGTAAATGGTACTGGCCTCATGTAGGTACATACATGAAATCTACTCAAAATAATTTTAATCCCGGTCGGCATACGTAGATACCTACTTCAGTTATTTAATTAATTAAAATTAAGTTGGGACCAAAATAAATTTAATTAAGGGGGTAAAATAAAAAAGGGGGTACCTTGTGCTTAATTTTAAAAGGGTTTTAAGGATTTAATCTTAAGAAGCCAGGCACAATAACGCCGGACACAATTTGTTTGATAATTTAGGGTAGGAATTCAGGATGTCCAAAAGGTTATAGGGTAGGGGCGAGGTTTTGTTTGACCCAGTAACACACAAAATTGAAACATCCAAAACAATTTATTTTAAAGAAATAAACTTGCATAAAAGGGTACACAACAGCAACCGGATGACTTCGGACACGGTAAGTGAAAATTTGAACATAATTTTCTCAAAAATGAATATACTCCAAAAAAAATTAATTCAGGACAAAAAGATGACAACTCATTGTATTTACTTATACAGGAACACCGGTCTGGACAATTTCAAAAATTTCCTCCGGACTAGGATCTGTAACAGAATTGGACAGGGCAGGGCTTTTAAGCAAGGTAAGGAATTTTCCAGCGGTAAACCACGGATTTCAAAACCAAGAGTTTCATCTGGATAGTTCTCGGGTGAGCAGCTCACGGACTGAGACTTGTAATACGTCTGAAAAACTGCTGGGAAAAACTGCCCTATTTATACCCTGAAGGAACCTGGGGACTTATACGCAAGGTACATATATGTAAGGGTTTTTACATTTTTATTATTTTAATTTTAGGATAAGGATCATTATAATAATGAAGGGAGGGAAGTGTTAGGGGTCTGAGTTGAGTGGAAGTAACGTACTATGAATTCAATCAAGTTTACTTTTAGTTCCTCAAATGTTGAAGAGATTTTATTTAACTTTTGACAAATACAAAAATGGAACTTAATATTATCTTTGTTTGATTTTCTAAAATATAAGTTAACGCTGAGATTTAATTCTGATTATAAATATTAATTCAAAGAAGACCTTGAAACGATTGGTTTATGAGTCTGTATTTATTATTTGTACTTTTAATTATGGATCTTAATGATCCGCTTCTTTCTCTAATTAATTAGGGTGTAGTTTTAATTAAGCACTCTGCTTTGGCCATGAGAGGCTGACTCCGAGGAGTCCTACGGTGGGAGAGAACTCATCTCCAATCTCTTTCTAAACTTTCATCATTCTTTTCTAAAATAAATCTCAAACACTTCACTCTTGACTTCCAGTTTTAATGTCCGTTCTGGACTTTTATTCACTTATTAATTATTCAGTTCAGTACTCAACTTATTTCTATTTTTCAAGCTTATTTTCTAAACTTATTTCTAAAATTCCTATTCTCTTTCTATAATTATTTTACTTAGTTAAGCTTGCTTCCATTCCCTCTCTATCTACCTATAAGTACTTCCGATCCTGTCCGATCGCTTCCGTCTCACCTCCTACACTAACTTCCGAGTTAGCGTCTTCTCTCGCTCGTGCCGTCTTTTTCTAACGGTCACTCGCTCCTCTTCTCAACATGCCCCTCTTTCTTATTCTTCATACTTATTCTATACTTATTCTATTTCATCCTCTCTCATTACCCCCTTTGTTAAATAGAATTTGTCCTCAAATTCTTTCTTAGTCCATATTAATAAAATATAATTATAATAATTCATGTCAATAAATTCATTTCATAACAAAAAAAATTCTTTGCTCCTTAGAGACTTTAGCATGTCTTTCTTCTCTCTTTCTCCAGTCTTCCAGATCTCTCTTCTTTCTTCATATAATCAAAAAAAATTAAATCTAAAATTGCCTTTCTTAAAGGTCTTGCTAATTAATTTCTAGTCTAGTTTAATGCCTATTTTAAAGGTCTTTCTAAATCATTTCTACAGGGTGCACAGAGATGATTTACACACCTTTAGATATACTTTACTGTCGTCACTGATGACGTGGGCTAATTAAGACCAATTACAAATTAAAGCGGGGTTCTCTGGCTTTAAAATGTTATATTGGTGAAGTCATACTTCATCAGTATAGCTACGAAATTCAGTGCGGAAGTTGAAGGCCTGGTTTTAGAACTTTCCACGGGGAGATTCGGCTCCCGGGCAATAACCCGGGCATAGAAAGCAAGAAAAATTGGCACATGTTACAAGTGAGAATGTAACATTGCCAATTAAAAAGGTTGAAGGCGCCAAGCCAAGGTTGAGGGTGTACAATCTTCGAAGAATGGAGACCCTCATCGGAAGGTAACTTTCACGGTCGTCAGTAAAATCCGATTGTTCGTGTCCATGGAGATATCTTTGACCCAAAAGGGCATCTCCCGAAGAGTTTGACTATCTACCCACGCAGTGTGCAAAATATTTTGACAAATTAAAAAACTTGCCAGCCGCAAACATCGGGAACACACATTGAGTCCGCGCAACCCGGGCATTCTCAAGAGGTAATGTAGGACCATCCGAAGGTCCCTCCCGGAAGGAGCCAGGCCCGAGTTCGTTGTGCCACTCGAAGAAGAACTTGTTTAACTAAGATATTCTGGAGGAAAGGGAATCATTTGGTACGTAACTAAGTGGGATAAAATTCCGGAAGGTTGGTAGGTCAACTCCGACAACTTCAGTTAAACGTTTAGTGGTCGGAGGAATCAGTGGAAGAGGAGTGCTGCCCCTTACAAAAGTCCCCTCAAAAGTATAACTCGTCGTTCATTACTGCAGTAGCCACGTTTTAAGGTCACTCGTGACGAAGTATATATTTAGGTTATATCCTGAGGGCTTTTCAAACTTATTTATACATCATAACTCCGCCCTGACGCATACGGCACTGAAAATGCCAGGCTATTCAGAGTCAACCGTTTCCAAAGGTGTAAAATTATTTTAAAATAGGGGTATTCCTATGAAGTCACCCTGACGACAGCCCATTGATTTTTTCGGCTTTGGTTGCCTAAAAAATTGGATCGTCATGCGGGTGGACTCCATTGAAAATGGTCTGTGGAAAGTGCTTCAAGGGTAGTGGATCAGATTTGACCAAATTATGGTCATCCGGGTCTACAGATCTTGGTGAACCCTTTGCGAGTTCATTGTCAATACGAATGACAACAACATTGGCCATATGAAGAACATCCCCAGCAACTTCAAGTTTTAATTATTAGATAGTAAAAGTGTGTAAATTATCTCTGTGCACCCTACTGTACTGACTAATTCCTTAATAATTTTACAACGCTCAATAATTATTATTCATAACCTTCTTTACACAGATAATATTTAATGAGTGTTTTACTTCCCTTCTTTCGGCTGTCCAAATTGTCTTGTTTCTTCACTAATACTGTGAATAGTCTTTCGATGACCTCTCTGCATATTGACACTTGCCATGCTCCGTTTTCCAACAAGCCATGCAGTACTTCTTTCTTTTGACTTCTTTGATTGGTCGTTGAGCAAGATCCAAAATGCTGCTTACTTCATATGGTATTGCGAAGTTTGGTATTTTCTCTTGCATAATCTTCAATCCTTCGTATTCTTTCCCTTTCCATTCTTCCATTCTTTCGGTTAAAATGATCCAATCATGAATAACCATCATGGCTGAAATGATATCGGCCTTCATTCCTTGAATAATTACCCCTCGAAGTGGTGTTTCTTTCGGAGTAAATTTTGACCAAAAGATTTTCAATTGTAGTTTTTCTTTCAAAAACTTCTCTCGAACATTTTGAATACCTTTCATGGGTCCAAATGCTTCTGGTGGTCCATACCACTGAACGGTGATGTCTCGAATGGCATCTCTTCCTTCTTTCACAGATGACGGTAATTTTGGAATGCACTGTTTACTAATTGGTAAGATGAAAACTAACCTCTTGTGTGCTGCGGATATGAATTCCACTTTTTCTTTCACCAATTCCGGTAATTGACTTAATTCGGTTAATGACGGTGGTGGTAAAATCTTCCTCTTCTTGATGGGTGTTTTAATCACTTCTTCTTCTTCAACTCCCGAAGATTTTCTTTTCCAATAACTCTCCAATTCTTCATCCAACTGTTTTTTAAAGTCATCCTCATTCTCAGTACTCTCAGGTTCCACTGAACTTCGGCCTTGTTCCTTTTTGATTCTTTCTTCATCATCCGAGCTATCGAAAATACTTGGTGGTGGTACCTTCTTCAGATAAGCCATCCCTTTCTTTTCTTGCTCTTCAGAATCTTTAGAATCCTTTTCTTTCCTTGGGTCCAAATTCTTTTGTTGAATCACAACTTGAACTATCGGGTTTTCAGTACTTCCCCGAGTTGATGTTGAAGACTGTTCCTGATGTTGAGTTGGTTGTCCAATCAACGAACTTCTTTCTTGATATTGGAAATGTCTCATGGCTTCTGTAGTAATTACCCAATCATTCATTCTCCTCTTTAACTCCTCAAATTGATACCCTTCCATCAATAACGTCTTGTCATAATTCTCTGGTATTTGCAAATTCCATTGATGGGTCAGGTGAGCCAAATGGTTGATCTTGACTCTTAACAATTCAATTCCTCCTGCCACGGAAGTTCTTTCTTGCCTTAACGTACCGTCCAAAGCAGTTGTGACGATGTCCATCTTCGCTCTTTGGATTTCAAGCTTCAAAAGGTCACTCATTGTTCTTTCCTTGAAACTCACAGTAATTAATGAACAATTAATTATACTTTTCTTTCTCACTCCAAATTTCACTTCTCTTTCAGTAAAAAAAATAATTATCCAGTTACTTATTCAAAACTGTACTTCTTTCACACTCAAAAATTCAGTTCCTTCTCGGTAAAAGTTTACAGTCACAGTATTTTATTTCTCTCTCAATCCAAGCTATATTTTCTGTCGGTATTCAAATTCACTTCTTTTTCACTTCAAAAATCACTTCTGTTCCCAATTTCAAAATTACACTTCTTTCCGAGTAAGTAAATAGTTTTTTTTCACTCTTAGATTAAGTTTCTATTTCTTACAATCGTACTTTTTCTCTAATTTCTATACACTCCGTATTTCACTACTTCTACTCTTCTTAGTCTACACACTTTAACCAATTCATGTCTTACTAGTACTTCTAACCTGTACCATGCCGTTTCCCAAATACTTAAAATTACTTCCTTGTTCTTTGTATTCCTATAATTTCCTTCGTATTTAAATTAGTTCCTTCCACTACGTTGTACTTCCTGTCTCCTTTCTCGTATCGCCCCTTAAAAAGTTCTGCTCCATCTCCATAGATGTCGCAAAAGTTACTGTTTCACAATCAGTCACTTCTCAGTTTCTTTTCCATAGTTGGGAATTCCAATTTCCTTCGGTAAAGTAAAAACTTCTTTTTCTCCTTGGGATGGATCCAATGTTTCAGTTTGCCTTACATCCACGGGTAATGACATAACCTCCTCACGGAATGAATTCTCGGAATTTCTTTGAGATTCCAAAATTTCATTTTCTCCAACTACTTCTGTAGCAACTGATGAAAGACTCGTTCTCCTTCTTTCTTTTTCCTGAAAATTCTCTATTTCATTAATCTTTCCTTTTTCACAACTAACACATTTTTCTTTCACATTGTTCATTTTTCTCTCACTGATATAGTTATTAACACTTTGTTCAATCAGTTTAAAAGCCTTCCCAAAAGGTTCATTATTTCCAGATATATCACTTTTCTTTCTATTACAATTAGTATTCTTTCCCAATCTTGATCCTGTCAACGGATTCGAATTAATCATTTGATTTCTCCACTGAGCTAATACTTTGTCGTGGGCTTCTTTATCTCTTCTTTTCTGTTCATCAAATATTTCCATGGCTCTTCTTTCAAGTCCATATTTCTTCTTTAACCGGTTTTCATTTTCTTTTTCACTCATATTATTATTTCTTCCATTATTCCAATAATGATTTCTTTTTCTCTTTTTAAACTCTGTTAAATTCTCATACGGATTTCCATTAAAGTTCTTCCTCTTCAAATAATTATTAAAATTCTGCCTGTTGCGATTAATTACATATGTATCACTGGCACACTTATTGTTAGTATCTATGCGAGTTCTTTCTCTATTAAAGTAATTATTGTTCACTGGATTATTACAATTTGTTCCAAATGAATTAAAATCTCTTCTTTCCTCCTGGTTAAAACCTTCTCCATAATTCCAATTAGGTTGATTAAAATGTCCAGCCATTTGATTATTTTGTATGGCTTCAGCGGAAAATTTCTTTCTTCCTTGAAATCTGGGTGGTATATCTCGTTTTCTTTTCCTATTCTGGTGATTTTGTCTTGCTTCCAATATTCCAACTTTAGGTTCGTGTGGCGCCTGTCTTGCACGAAATCTAGTGTTGTAAGTATGGGTAGGTATGTATTCTTTCTGCACATGAATTGCTTTTGTCGGTTGAGGGTCAATCTGTCTATGATTTTCTGACACTCTTTCATGTTCTCTTTCTGAATGCGGTGATGAATTTAAACTCTCGATTTCTGATCTTGATGAAATGTTTAAAGATGATTCAGGTTCAGGTTCATGACTCCTTCTCCTGATTGTCTTCTTTGGTACTACTTTTTGAGTTTTATTTTCAGTTTGTTTTTGTGTTGGTCTTGGTAACACACACACTTCTTCACATTGTTTATTTACGTCTAAATATCCATAATCTCTGCACCATGGGTCTGCGGGATGCCAGCGCTTCACATTATGAATGTGAGCTCTTTTAGTCTTCTCTCTTGCCTTTGGATTTAAATCTTCCATTTTCAACTCCATTTTTCCAACTAATTCTATGATCTTAAGCGGACTACTCCAACGTGGTTGTAATCCATGCTGGTTAGTTTTAATCACTACATATTCTCCAATTTGGTAGGAATGTGCACTTCTTCCCAAATTAGCGTTAATGTTGCGTTCTTTCTGTTGTTTCTCCATATGATTAACAGCTTTATCAACTGCCTGCAGGTGATTCTTCTGTTCTTCTTCTGGATCCAACGGATAAGTTCTTTCAAGTGTTGGTATTTTCAAATCAGTTCTCAAAATGGGCTGTCTGTTCATAAATAAATAAAATGGACAATTCATCAAAGACTGGTGATACTGAATATTATGCGAAAATGCAACTTGATTGCATAATAAATCCCAATCTGTTCTTCTTTCTGTCATATATTTTCTGATAGTGTTTTTGATGTCCCTATTACTTCTTTCAACTACGCCGTTTGACTGTGGCGAGTAGGGTGGTACAATGATGTGTTTAATGTTATTAATTTTGAGAAATTGTTGGAAGAAATTTGCTGTAAAATGCTTTCCTCCATCTGATACAATTTCTGGTGCCATTCCGGCAAAATAAAATAGTTGCCATAAGATTCGGACTGAATCCACTGCTCTAGCGTTGGGTGTGGGAACTACAAATAAAAATCGAGATGTGTAGTCGATGACAACTAATGCATACTCGTTTCCCCTGGGTGTTTTCTCCAACGGTCCTATAAAGTCGATAGCGATCCTCTGCCATATTCTTGTTGGTGGTGGGTAAGTTATTCTTAACCCCTCTGCTTTCTTATTCATAGGATTTTCCCTCTGGCATTCTTCACATTCTTGTACATAAGTAAATATATCTTTCACCATTCGGTCCCAATAATATCTTCTTTTGGTTAGTAAGTAAGTTCTGTAGAATCCTCCATGACCAGCTGTAGGGTCGTCATGAGTGAGTCTGAGTACATCAGCTCTTAATTTCATTGGTACTACCAATCTCCACGGACTTCCACTTGCATTCTTGCTAATTTTGTAGAGTAAATTTTGAATTAGTGCATAGTTCTTCCCAATGATGTTTCCTGTTTGATTTTCTGCTACTTTGCTTTTTAACAGTGAATTGATGATTTTAGCCAATTTAGGTTCTTCTCTCTGCTTTTCTGAAAAAACTTCAAGATTTCCTCCGGTAACTTTGATTAATAAATCTTCCTCTTCTATATCTTTCTTATTAGCTCTGAGTAAAGGTACATTCAATTTTCTAACTGGGTATCTAAAGCAATCAACATGCTGCATACGGGTTCCTTTTCTATGTATAACTTCTAATTGATGGTTTGCCAATTCTACGGCCCATCTGGCTAATTTTCCAAGTGGGTCCTTAGTATTTTTGATATACTTTAATGCGTCGTGATCCGTTCTCACTACCAACTTACGGCCAAAAATATATTGTCGAAACTTCTTTAAGCAATGTAGAATAGCTAAAGCTTCTTTCTGAGTTGTATCAAGTTCTTTTTCCTTCTCGTTTAGCATTCTTGAGGTGTATTCAACTACATGATAATTCTTTCCATCTGTTGACTGTAAAATCATTCCTCCAAGTCCAATATTGCTACAATCAGTATCAATCATAATATTTGCTAATGGGTTATAATACTGCAAAACTGGGCTAGTTGTTAATGCTTCTTTCAATTTATGAAATGCTTGCTCTTGTTCTTCTTTCCACTCGAATTTTCCAATAAATTCTTTTCTTTTCAGCCTGTTTAATGGTTCAGCTATATCTGCATAATTCTTGATGTATTTTCGGAAAAAATCTGTCATTCCAATAAATGATCTGACATCTTTAATGTTCTGCGGTCTTGGAAATTTTGTAATAGCTTGAATCTTGTTAGGGTTAATTCTTCTTCCATGAATTCCAATTACATCTCCCAAATAAATTAGTTCATTAAATGCGAATTTACATTTCTTTAAATTAAATTTAAGATTAAATTTAGCACATCTTTCCATAACCATTATAAATCTTCTTATTAGTTCTTCAAATGTTCCGGCAAATACAAGAATATCATCTACGTAGACTAGGACTAATTTATACTTCAAATTTCCTAAAATATCGTCCATCATCATCTGAAATTCTGCAGGGCTGTTAATGTATCCATAGGGTAGCCTGGTGTATTGGTATTTTCCTCCTGATGGTATGGTGAAACTTGTTTTCTGTCTTGAAATTTCATCTAATTCCCTTTGCAAAAATCCTTGCATGCAATCCAGTGTAATGAACCAACATGATCCATGTAGATTTGATGCTAATTCATTTATTTTAGGTAGGAAATAGGTATTTTGAACAACTTGTTTATTCAATTCTCTTAGGTCCAAGCAAAATCTCAATGTTCCATTTGCTTTCTTCACTAGTAGAACTGGGCTGTTATAGGGTGAACTGCTAGGTTCGATGATTCCAAGGGCTAGCATTCTGTCTGTTTGTCTTTTCAATTCTTCTCTTTCCATATGAGATGCGGGCCATTGTGGTCTGTAAATCGGTGGTTGATTTCCAGTGTTTATATGTACTGGTCTGTAATTTAATTTTTCTAATTCTTCCTCTGTTACAGCATATAGATGTCTGTAGGAATTTACTGCTTGTAGTAAAATTTTCTTTTGATTTTCGTCCAAATTGTTAGCGGTAGTTAAATCTTCAAATTTGAATGGTTTTCTTTCTATGTTAATTTTGGGTAGTCTGTTTTGTAATTCATCAGCTTCTGCTTGTATAGCTTCTTTCTGAATTTGCTCGTAAGTACCTAAGTATCTTACTTTTGGCAAATGAATGACTCTCCTTGTAGGATTAAAAATCCAAGTCCTTGCTTTTCCTTCTTGAATGTTGACTAAAGGTCTTCCCATTAATAATCCTGGTGGTACATTCTTTCTGTCAAAACTAATGTAAGAATTATTCTGATTTTCTATATTTGCACAGGTAAAATCAATGAGTTCAAATGATCTAGGCATAACTTCATATGGTATATGAGTTGAAATATAATTTGCTTTTCTTATTTGAGGTTCTGTTGAATTCTTTCCAATCTTTTTGTTAGTAATTATCTGATTATCATCTTCTTCATTTAGGGTTGTTTCAAAAATATTGTCTAAGTCTTCAGTAAATCGAATAAATTTTTCAATTTGTGGTTGTAATTTCTTTCCTCCATCTTGTTGTGGTCTTAGAGTAACTTGTTCTCTTTCCATGTCAATATTAGCCTTATGTTTCTTGGTAAAATGAATTCCACATATTAAAATAGTTGTCATGTCTTTAATATTGGCAAAATCTTGGAATTGTTTCTTTCCACTTATCAAATAAAATACTCTTGCTGTTTTTCTGTAACTTGAACTGTGTCCCTTCACAAACTGTCCATAAGGTTTAGCTTGATGTTTCCTAATTTCTATAGAGTTTGGGCTTCTCTTCTGAATATGGTATGCACATGCAGGTGATATACATGAAATTTGAGCACCTGTATCAACCAATGCTTCTACTTTTATATTGTTCAGTAGGGTTAAATTAATAATAACATCGTCTGAATTTAAAATTCTATCTCTAAGTCTATCATGTTCTTTCTTTAAAACTGACTCTGTTTCACTAAAATTGTCTGGAATAAGTCTTAGTTCTTTCTCAAATTCATCCTCAGAATCTTCAGATTCAAAATCACTTTCTTCTTGTTGCTGGTTTTGATGATTCTCATTACTTTTCTTCCATTCATCCTCAACGTCGTCTAAATCTTCCAAATTACAAATCACTACGGGCTGTAATTTATTATTCGGGCCTGTATCTTCTTTCAATGAATATTTTTGAAAATTGTTATTCTCTTGATGATTATACTGAGGCTGTATAGTCTTTCTTTCCCGTAACGAAAGACTTATTAGTTTCCCGGTGGTTGTTGCTGTTGTTGTTGTGGGTGAGTAAATGTTGGAAATGACATTGGTGCCATTGTTGGATAAGCCATGTAGTTTTGTTGAGGCAAATGTTGTTGTAGATTTTGAGTCCTCTTCTCAAATTGTTCCGTCAGGTTCTCTACTAGGGTCCTAACTGACTTTGGTTTGTTCCTATTGTTATTATTATAGAAATTTGGGTTACCTCGGTAATTGGTGTAACCTCTACCTCGGTTATTCCCTCTGAACCCTTGACCAAAATCTTGTCCCGATCCTTGACCAAATCCTCGACCTCGGTAATTTCCTCTAAATCCTTGTCCTCGGCCATTTTCCCTTTGAAATTTATTAATTCCTCCTCTAATCCGTCCTCTGAATGACGTAGGAACATTTTTCTTTTGTTTGGTCCAGCAATCCTTTTCCTTGTGGCCAAACTTGGAACAAAAATTACAATTACCATTAAATTGCATACTCCTAATAGATTCCTCTTTCTTTTCTAAACTCTCTTTAATTGGTTCTAAAGCCACCTTTAATGATTTAGGTTCCTGTTTAGTTGTAGTTTTGTCCTTTTCATGGTCCTCCTAGTTGTTGTTGAGTTCCAGTTTGCTATTTTTCTCAGCATCCAAAACCTCCAATAATCTCTGTTGAAATCTCGGTACGGACTTCAGTTGTTCTCCCATAATTTGTACACGGATCCCTTTAGGTAATTTACGGTGCATCTTTTTTACCAATTCTTCACTTTCCATGTCAGGTTTCATTTCCAGTAAAATATCCTGTACTTGTGTCACAAAGTCATTAGCTGACATATCCTCTTTCAAATTAAATGCTTCATATTTATCTTCAGCTTGTGCTGCACTGACATTAGGGTCATACTGATCAATAAATTGTTGACGAAATTGTTTCCAAACCATTTCTTTCTGATCTTCATTTATTGCTTTTTCGAGACTTTTGACTAATAAAACTTCTTTCCTAATGAACCACATCCTAACATTTGCATCCTGTGATTCTGCGAAAAAATATCTCATTGCCCCTAAGAAATACTTCCAAGTAACTTCGTGTTGAATTCTTCCTGCTTCCAATCTCAAAATCCAAGTTTCTGAATTAATTGTAGACATGTAGGGTCCTATGTTTAATTTCAGATTGCTAAATTTCCTAGCTTCAAAGTCTGCCTTAGTTTTTGCAATTTTGCAACTTCTCACAAATTTATCTTCTTCCTGATTATTCTGACGTTTATGCTTGTGAATTTCTTGTAATTCTCTCCTTAGTCTGAGTAATTCTGTCTCAGTTTCCTCCGTACGATTATTCTCCTCAAAATTATCATTACGTACTTCCTCCTCATTTTCCATTTCCATATCCCGGTAAAAATCCTCATATTCTTCATTATTCTCATTTTCATTGCGATTCTGATAAACATCCTGAATTTCTCTTGTCAAATTTTCATTAATTTGTCTCATTTCTGCATTATCTTTTCTAATGTCTTCATTGACTCTTCTCATGTCTTCATTAATTCTTTTCAACTCTGCTAATTCTGCAGCTAACTCTTCTATAGTAGTAGCCATTTTCTTAACGGATAATTTTTTCAATATACGCTAATAATAAACTGACTCTTCAGTATAGGGAATGATCAAGTAAAAATGATAGCCTTACAATACCGTCCGGATAATTCTTTCCTGATAACCAATAAACTGTGAGGTAGGAGGAGTGAGCCACCATCTTCTTTCAATGATCATAGCGTGATGTGTGGAGCACGGAATGGAATGTGCGATGACCATGCCGCTTCTGAAATCTCGTACGAACGTCTCTTCAACGGTCAAAATCCTAACGGCCATCTTCTCCAATCTCCATTACTTGACATATGTACATGACATGTTTCACATATGCAAAAATCCCCATTTTCACCAAAAATCCTTTTTCCTTAATGAAATTAATTTTCCCAATAATTACAGTCACTGTTTGTAATTAACTGACACTTTAAAAGTTAGTCACTGGGTTAATTATGAAGTCCTTTCTTCCTCCTCTCCTTCAGAACGTCCGGTCACACTCCACCATGAAACGATTGGTTTATGAGTCTTTATTTATTATTTATACTTTTAATTATGGATCTTAATGATCCGCTTCTTTCTTTAATTAATTAGGGTGTAGTTTTAATTAAGCACTCTGCTTTGGCCATGAGAGGCTGACTCCGAGGAGTCCTACGGTGGGAGAGAACTCATCTCCAATCTCTTTCTAAACTTTCATCATTCTTTTCTAAAATAAATCTCAAACACTTCACTCTTGACTTCCAGTTTTAATGTCCGTTCTGGACTTTTATTCACTTATTAATTATTCAGTTCAGTACTCAACTTATTTCTATTTTTCAAGCTTATTTTCTAAACTTATTTCTAAAATTCCTATTCTCTTTCTATAATTATTTTACTTAGTTACGCTTGCTTCCATTCCCTCTCTATCTACCTATAAGTACTTCCGATCCTGTCCGATCGCTTCCGTCTCACCTCCTACACTAACTTCCGAGTTAGCGTCTTCTCTCGCTCGTGCCGTCTTTTTCTAACGGTCACTCGCTCCTCTTCTCAACATGCCCCTCTTTCTTATTCTTCATACTTATTCTATACTTATTCTATTTCATCCTCTCTCAACCTTATCTAAATCTTAATACAAAGTTTATAAAGTTATTAAAGTTCAAGTGTAATTCCTATTACGAGTTATCTAAGGGTTACCCAAAAGGCTTCCCAAAATTCCTATCCAAATTCTAAATGTTTTCTCGAAATTCCTCGAAATACAATCCACCAGCCTGAAGGACTGTGGTAAAAATCTTTCCAGAAAAGCTACTAGATTCTGAGAGTATTCAGATAAAAAGGGGAGAGTTTTCTACGAAGTAAAACGGAGAAAACCGAAACCCGAGTGCTATACGAAGAGAGAGTCCAAGAGGACAGTTACGGATCGGCGTGTTCAGATCGACTGTGTATCTGTAAGATTTTCCAGGGGTATTTATACTCGGCCGCAACCGCACTCTCAAAATCCAGAAGTTAATTGGAAAGTTCTTAAGACCGGACGATCTGGCCGAAACCACGTTCCAACCGCGCCAGCCTGGCGCCGGTTTGAGATATTTTACATTTAAACACATGGCAATACATACATAGGCTATCTCAGCCTCAATTACTTTTCTAATCTTAAGTCTTATCATAGCTTATTTTTATTTTGGTCGTAAAGACCGAACCAGTTATTTGAGACAGATCCAATTATTTAGAAGGAGTTTTATAACCTTCATAACTAATCATATTAGTTCCGGAACGAAGTTACTTTGTCTTCCCTATTCACATAATAACTTCCTCCTAACCCTATGGTTATAAGACCGTAACTATGGTTACACTTATGTACTCACATGCCTTAGAATCAATACTTGTTCTCCCTGGGAAAACGTCTTACACTCTAAAAGACAGTAGTCTCAAGCTTAATACGCACTAATAAATTAAATACTTATACATCTTACGCATGGAGAGATTTTCCCTCTTCCCATTCACTCGGGCTGAGAGGAGTAAAAGGGTAATTTCTACACACACAGAGAACCTTTCCAACTCTGGACATTTTTATTAAAGCCACCGGTCAGCAAGCTTATACACGTACTACTCACATTTATATTCCTACGTTCATTGTTTTAATTTTTATTATCATGCATTACATTACTTTTACGCTAATGTGTACGTATCAAATACTTATTCATATGTTAACATATACATATCAAATACTTATTCATATGTTAACATGTACATTTCAAATACTTATTCATATGTTAACATGTACATTTCAAATACTTATTCATATGTTAACATGTACATTTCAAATACTTATTCATATGTTAACATGTACATTTCAAATACTTATTCATATGTTAACATGTACATTTCAAATACTTATTCATATGTTAACATGTACATTTCAAATACTTATTCATATGTTAACATGTACATTTCAAATACTTATTCATATGTTAACATGTACATATCAAATACTTATTCATATGTTAACATGTACATTTCAAATACTTATTCATATGTTAACATGTACATTTCAAATACTTATTCATATGTTAACATGTACATATCAAATACTTATTCATATGTTAACATGTACATATCAAATACTTATTCATATGTTAACATGTACATTTCAAATACGTATTCATATGTTAACATGTACATTTCAACTACTTATTCATGTTAACATGTACATTTCAACTACTTATTCATGTTAACATGTACATTTCAACTACTTATTCATGTTAACATGTACATTTCAACTACTTATTCATGTTAACATGTACATTTCAAATACTTATTCATATGTTAACATGTACATTTCAAATACTTATTCATATGTTAACATGTATCTACATTTGATTTATTTTTATTTGCAGGTCTCTGACGTCGTCATCATCCTCACTATCATCTGCAGCCTCACCTCCTCATCACCATCCCTCATCCACCCGGGTCACTATCATTAGTGTGTGTGTGAGGTGCCCGGGTTTGAGGATGAGGTGAGTGTGGAAACACACTCACAAATATCTCCCTAGTCAAAAAAATGTTAGACTCTTAACATTTGTTCTAACGTGTTGAGGTCTTTATCAGTCTTATAGTTCTGTTTGGCAGTCTTTGTTTGAGTAAGGACAATAAGCGTGCGAGAATTAAATATGTCGGACACAAATGTTTAAACCTTTCTTTCGTGAGAAGTTTTGTGTAAGATTATATATAAGATCATGGTTGTATGTTTGAAACAAAAGAGTAAACAAACATCAACTTACTGTATTTTATACTGGGAACGAAAAACCCGTGGCGATCTAAAAGACCCCTCGGAAAAAATTTCCTTTTAATCTTTGATATTTGTACTAAAATAACGAGATCATTAGTATTGTTTGTGTTTAAAGTAAATCAGAACATAAATGAGATCAAAAAAGTAAACAGTATTTTAAGTATCTCTGTACGTATTATTCCAGTGGTGACCCACGTCCCACGGAACAAATTTTACAAGTTTTTATAATATTTTTAGGCAACGCCTCCACCAGGTCCATCGAATCGTGGATAATGATTTGGACACGCATTCATGTAGTGTCTCTTTTGTCGGCAGAAGTAACAAATGGTCACTCCTTCATTTGTTCGGAAGACCTCCGACATCGGAATAGCCGAGCTATGTAGACGCCATGTGTTCGCAAATCCCAGAATATCTTTGCCGACAGAACGTGCACTTCATATCGCGCCGTTTCTGCATTCCACGGCGAGGACCTTTATATTATCGGGCCCCTGGGATATTGGTGCGAGGGAATTTGGGAAGTTTCGGGTTAGGTTAGTGGGTAGGTAAATGTTTTTGGGGCGGAACTTTCATGGAAGGAGGGATCATAACAACTCAGGATTGGTGAGAGGAAAATTCGGATCGAGGTCTTTTAATTGGTGGTTGAGGTAAGGTACAGGTTGCGGAAAGTGGTTTAGTCGGATTATAAGGTTTAATTGATGGATGGGTTGAGGTAGATGAAACGGAAGCTTGTTTTGAAGGTGGTTGCGGTAAGGAAGATGTTGCGGTATAAGTTTTGGTAGGAGTGAAGTATTTGCGGAGTGGTGGAATGGTACGAACTTTAAACTCGGGAAAAGTCATTTTAGGTATGATAGAAATGGGTCCAGTATAAATAGGTTCGGAAAGTGGAATAATGCCACAAGAAGCCGAAATGGATTTAATTGTTTGACCACTTGAAACCCTGGATGGGCGGGTCTGATTACGAAGGTATCCGAATCCAAGTGGCACTGAGGAAGTTTTGACAGAAGGTGAAATGTTGTCGGGAGTTGTAATGTTGACAGTATGTTTAGAAACAGAGGGTGGAACATACAAAACGAGGTCAGTACAGGTATTCGTTGGAGAAGTAACGGGATATCGGAAACCCAGTGGGTATTAAGAGGGGATAGAAGTTTAGGGGGAGGTCGTACTGGAGAAGACAACATCATTTCCTCGATTGCATCGGCCACCTCTTGAAATGGCGAACCGCAGTCAAGATCCATGTATTCCTCAAATGAGTACATGCTATGATATCAATTGAATTTACGTATGATTATAGTAATGAATTAAATAACGACGTCAAATTGTTCATAGCGAGAATAGAATTCATTTTATGAGTACTTGAGTCACTTGGGTCAAACCGTAGAGGAGGTTTTGAGACACGGGAAGAGGATCGAGTTGACACATTAGAATGATTACTATTTATACTAGAAGTTGGTGAAATATTATGTAAATTGGAAATGGGTTACGGGTCTTGAGTAGATTGCGGGTTACTACTGAGATCAGCACCATTTAAACTATTATTAAGAGTAGATTGAACTATATCTATTAAAAATGGGTCTGTACTTGGAAAAATAACTGTACTATTATTACCAACATCATTAGAAGTGTTCTCAAGATTTTCGATGACTGTGTCGTCGTGTGTATCTTGAAACATATTATCTGAAGAATGTGATGAATTAGATAGAAATTCATTAAAGTCACGTGTATACTTAGCCGAGTCAAACCAATCTTTATCCAGTTCTGATTGTGCGTCAAAACGTGGAGATACATAACCTGGAATTGGGGATACGGCTGGGGGCGTGACTATGGAAACCGGTGAAACACCTTGAGGTGCAATAAAGGGTGATACTGGATGTATAACTATCATGGGAGGTTCAATAACGTGTGGGACGAGAGGTATAATTACTGCAGGAGGTTCTGGAGGTTTGTTGTTAGGTGGAACTCAGTGCAAACCTTCGACCTCAGGTGGCAGGTTTACCTCAGGTTCTACATAAGACTCATTTACAATAGTTACGTGTTGCCCAAGAAGTTCGGGCTCATAATTAATTAGGTGATGAGCATGGAAAACTCGATCTATGTTATTATTGATGTCGTTTTCTAAGTCAACCAAATACGTAAGAGGCCCTAGCTGATCCATAATACGGTACGGGCCGTCCCATTTCAATTTGAAACGAGCCTTAGCACCAACTAAACGTTCCCTACTCTTGACAAGTATCAACTGACCAATGTTGAACTGTATGTGAGGATGGGATTTGTCAAACTGAATCTTGTTGTGCAGCTGGTAACGACAAGTGTTCTCATTGGCTTGCGTTCTATCGCGTAACAATTTGAAACGTTTGTCTAGAGAGCTAAGATTGTCCTGGTTAATTGGAAACTTAGCTGCCTGAGAGGAATGTGGATCTGAACCGTATAAAAGTCTAAATGAAGAGAAACATGTAGTGAAGTGTAGAGAAACAGTATAACTTCTAGTTACCGCAGGTACATCAGTGTCCCAATCTGACCATGACGTAGGACAAACTTTATTAAGCATGCTCTTAAAAGTAGCGTTGGGACATTCAGCGTACGTATTACTAGCTGCGGAATAAGGGCTAATATGCTTCACTGTAATGCCTTTACCGGAACAGAAATTGAGGAAATCAGTAGATGTAAAACTCCCTGCATGATCACAGATTAACTCTGCAGTGATCAAAACGCAGGAAATAGTTTTCCAATTTGTTGATCACTGTCGCTGATGTCATGTCAGCCGTTGGAATGGCGTCAATCCATCTAGTGGCTAAGTCAACTATTGTGAGGAGATATCTGTAGCGACGACGAGTTAGTGGAAGCTCAACAATGAAGTCTATGGCAATGGTAAGGAAAGGATCTGTAGGCGTTAGGTTAGTCATTAACGGATCAGTTCTCCCGATATGAGGGGTGTTATTGAACTGGCAAGTCTGACAGGCCTTACAAAACCGACGAATATCCTTATACATACTGTAGTACTCCCAATCCCTTTCTGTTACGTCGCGCTCACTCTGGTGGGTCGCGACGTAACAACCCCAGCACCCACATTTCTACTTCACGTGACGCTCTCATCACCAGCTCGCGACGTAACAACCCCAGTACCCGCACTCCTACTTCACGTGACCCTCTCATCACCAGCTCTGATGCAATAAGCCCCAGCCCCCACACTCCTACTCTACGTGACCCTCTCATCACCAGCCAGAACGTGAGAATCTCAACGGTATTTTGGAACGCGGCCATTCCCAATCTTCCCCGCAACGACCACGCTCTCCTTCTGACCAAGCACACGTTCTCACCACTCTCGGATCGAGACATTTTTTCTCCCGAGACCTGGATTTTGTGTTTTTTTACGGAGGTTTACATCATCCTATTATTTGTATATTGTTTTTGGCCTTTGAGGCCCCCAAATCTGTTGCTTATTTGTTTTATTAATTTTCTGTCGAAAATAAAGAGCACTTGACTCAAAGTAAAGGCAAAATTCCTTCAGCCCATTCATTTTTTTCCCGCACGTCACCCCGAAATTTAAATACCGATCCAATGAAAACGTGAGCGGATCGAGTAGTACGTTTTATGAAACGAGAGATTTGACAGATCGGACTCATGAATATCAGTAAAAACTTTGAGCCTAAGGCAGTCGGGAATTACTAACAACCAAAGAGAACCAGAATCATTATAATTTGCGTAATATAAGACATTATTAATGACAGCGTAATCTTTCGAAACCTTATGAGGAATTTCTGGAGATTCAGTTTCATTAAACTGTACAGTATCGATAATTGATTTCAAATTATCGTCTTGTCTTTGAAGCTGTTCGAAAGTTTGCTTCTTTGATTCAATTGCAAAGGTAAATAAGTGTTCTGTTAATTTTTTCGGTTGTGAGTAATTCCGGTTCTGTCGTAGGGTCAACGTTAAAAGATCTGACCTGTTCGATAGGCTGTGTCTTCAAATGATCGACTAAGGGCGTCCGCTAACTGATTCTTGCCACCAGGAATGTGAGCAATTGTAAACGAGTACGGATACAATGTGGTGGCCCATCGAGCAAGTTTACTTTTCGGATCTTTGACTTTAAGAAGCCATTGCAATGATGAATGGCCCGTGAGTACCCTAAAACGTCTCCTGTGGAGATAGTGATCGAAGGAGGCAATGCTTTTTATTATTGCGAAAGCTTCTTTTTCAGTGACATCCCATCTGAGTTGCGTTTTGTTAAAGGACTTTGAAAAATAAGCGATCGCGTCGACTTGATCGCTAACTATTTGAAGTAACGCTGCTCCGATTGCCTCTGAACTACTGTCGGTATATAGTCTAGCTGGCCATCAGGGTGGGGGGCCATTAAAATGTGTGCTGATGTAACGGCTAACTTCAATTTATCAAAGGCATCTTGCTCAGTCTGAGTCCATATAAAATGTGTCCCATTTTCAGTCAACCTATACAACGGTTTTGCAAGGGCAGACATATCTTTGATATGGCGTCTAAAAAAACCTATGATGCCAATGATACGGCGAAGACCACGTAATGTCTTCGGTGGCTGCAGGTTAGAAATTGCCTGTATACGAGCGTCCTTGATACGAATATCTTCCTTGGAAATCACGTGACCCAAGAAGTCTAATTGCTCGTAACCAAATGAGCACTTCTTGGGTTGTAACTTGTAGTTACGTTGAGCATATCAAGCTAAGAAAACATCTAGCCTATCTAACATCTGGGCAAAAGTCGAACCAAAGAAACCAGAATCATCAACATAGGAAGCTATCCAAGGATAAACTACTTTGGGAAAAATCTTCCTAAACGCCATCTGGAAACGTGGACCTGAATTCTTCCAACCGAACGGAGCTCGCGTTGGCCGTAATAGTTCGTCGGTTGTGACGATAGCCAGTATGTCGCGGGAGTCTTCATCAATCTCGATTTGACGAAACGCGTTCTTTCCGTCGGCTGTACAAAAGAAAGCAGCTCCTGAGAACGAGTCTAGCTGCTCCTGTAAATTGTCTGCAGGGAATGGGAAGAACTGACCCTTCAAATTTACTTCATGTAAATCGTAGACTACGGGGGGTTTCCTGACTTACGAGAGACGACTAATATAAGGGAAGCATACGGTCCAGTACAAGGTTCAAGCCAACCTAACTTCTTTACCCGCTCAATGTGGTCAGAAATGACCTTATTCTGCGGGGAATTCCGGTACGGGGAACGCTGAACTGGAGTCGTATCTAACAAATCTACTTTACATGAAATATTTCTGCCATTGTCGTCTGTAATAATACCAATGCCTGCAACAGACCAAGCGAAAGCACTGGTATGTTTACGAATGATATGAATAATCTGATTCCTCTGATCATAAGTCAAAGTTGGACCTAAATTAAACTGAGAGATTTCATCCTCAGTTAGCTGTCGCTTGGGTAATGCAGATGTTGACCTGTCGCAAAGGTACCGTAGTGTGATTGTAGATGTCACATGATGCTAGGAATGAGGTAGCTCGAAGTGTTACAGGTTGATTGTTAATATTAGAAACGTAAATAAATCCCTGCCCATTATCAACATGAGTGATACAAGAAGTTTGAACTACCCCGTAATTTAAGAATAGTTCCTTGTTAGCCCAAACTACAACATCTCCATTGTAGTTTGAGTTAAAACGTACTTTGACTCTTCGAGCACCCTGCGCAGGAATCTGGTACGGTCTATTAGTTCGGCATCTAGTAGGAATTCTAGCCAAAGGTTTATCACCAGGACGCTGATTTTTAAAATTGTCGTAAATATACTTGGTCTCAGAACTCATAGATGCCGCACTAATATGGGATTTAACAGAACATGCGGAACTGGAATCTGACTTAGGTTTTGAAAAAAATCTAGGTTTTTCATAGGTAGACTTAACATTGGAAATTGATTTTAGGCAGTGAACAATGTTATTAGGAAGGTATACTTTACCCTTGCTACAGTTTATAGGTGCCTGAATACTTGACAATATATCCAAGCCAATGACTATTTCAGACGACAAGTTTTGGAGAATATAGAATACCCAATTAAAATATCCAGCGCGTTCCGCGGACACACATATTTTGATATAATGAGTTATAAGAATATCTTGATTTTCATTAACAGATAATGAAATTCTTATAGGTTGAGAACATTTATGGATAGTGAAACTATTCGGAATCTTCTGTAACAATAATGGATTGATACAGCTAATACTAGCTCCAGTATCAACGATAGCACTAAGACTGTATGGATTCTTCCCACTAACGCGAATGTTCCATAAAATATAAGCTTTATTTAGCTGACGTGGAGGGCCGATATGACGCATCGGAAACTTAATTGATTTACTAGAACCACTTGAATTAAAGCTAGATGAATCGTCATCTAGATTGAGAATTGAAAATCTATTTGAGACAGAAAATTGAGAAATAATAGAAAAATTATCATTGGAACTACCGACAGAAGGGAGAACTTCAGGTACGTCTGCCCGCACCGAGTACCTTAGTCCTTTCCCGACTCGGTGATCACAATCTTGGGTTTTCGGGGAGGGATAGTGATGCCTTGCTTCTTCATCAATTGGAAGCAGTTTTAGACCCGATGATTAGATCGCCTGCACTCGAGACATAACAACTTCCCATCAACTGTCCTACAAGAAGCGATATGTTCGTCGGAATACTTCGGAATAACTAACTTCCTATCTGACGACAAAGTCCTAAGAGAAGAGGAAGGTTGCCCGAAAGATGTTCCCACTGTCGATGTATCCCTAGCCAAATGTGGATTGACATGGATATGTCTATATTGAGTAAGAACGTATCCATTGTTGTAGCCCCAGAAGTGACATGTGGACGGAGATTCTCCGGTAGACCACGTAACAGATTGGTCACCTTCTCGTCCTCGGTCATGTGAGGAATGATCCGGGCCATACAATCCACTGCACTAGCCACGTACTCCATTGGATCTGCGCCGAATGTATATCGGTTCCTACTTAACTCGCTGCTTTATATTGGCGTCTGAGAAGAAACTAGTTAGCGAATTGTCAATGTTGGCCCATGCGTAAGCCGCAAAGTCTGGAATTTCTGTTGGCTGATTCGCAGCTAACAGTGTGAAGGGGGATTTCTGAGATTTCCACCAAATACATGGCGTGGAACTGAGAAAACGGTCTAAATTGCTGACCTTCCATGAATCGCTTAAACCATATAATTGACATTCACTGTCAAACTGACTGAGCCAATCCCGAGCATTAAAACTTCCGTCGTATTTCCGGAAAGTCTGGAGCATGTGAAACATCCGAGATGGATCTGCCTGCTGGGAGGATGTTGTAAGGGATGTTGCATGAAGTACTGTGCAACTGCCGTGACAATATTCTGAATGTTTTTCGGATCCATGTTCGTTTCGGAGGGGGAGAAAGTTAGGCTAATATAACTAAATTACAGGCAATTTGGAATATTGCGCTGTAAAAGAGGGAAGGGGAATGTTCCTGTTTCGATGGGCTCTACTTGATCTCTTTCAAATAAATGAAAAACTACCGAGTTAATTGGGGGCTCGTAGTGAAAACTAAATGTAGTGATGACACCAAACGTACCCGGCACTATATTTCGGGGATTGGGTCGAAAATGACATCAAGGGGGTGAATGAAAAATGCGGTCGAAATCAAGAAACATTGGATTTGGCTGTATGAGGTGGAGTTCGTACTGCAACTGACACACCTACTTAAACCTCGAATTTAAATAGCTAAATAAATAACCCTAATTTAAAATTGAGTTTTAATTAGGAGATCAAAACCCGCACCTTATATGTGAGGGACTGACTAGGGTTATTATTTAATATCAAAATAATCGTTTCATGCGTCGGAATACACGATTTCCTACTTTCCTATTCTCATACACTACCGGCGTACATCACTACCTACTCTAGTAAATGGTACTGGCCTCATGTAGGTACATACATGAAATCTACTCAAAATAATTTAAACCCCGGTCGGCATACGTAGATACCTACTTCAGTTATTTAATTAATTAAAATTAAGTTGGGACCAAAATAAATTTAATTAAGGGGGTAAAATAAAAAAGGGGGTACCTTGTACTTAATTTTAAAAGGGTTTTAAGGGTTTAATCTTAAGAAGCCAGGCACAATAACACCGGACACAATTTTTTTGATAATTTAGGGTAGGAATTCAGGATGTCCAAAAGGTTATACAAGGAGTATAACATAAATTATGTGAAATAAAAAAATAACAAAATCCGACATGTTAGCTCACACTAATTTTTCTCAAATAAATATTGTAATTACGATAACAATATTTGGTACAAAGAAATGTTGATATTTGATCCATTTTGATATTTAGGGGGAATATAATACAAATGCAAGGTTTGTTTTTGTTGATAATAAATGTGTAAATATGTGAGTTTTTAAGACTATTTATCGTATCTAATCTATGCCAGTAGAAACAACTCCCTTTGATAAATGCTCGTTGGTATGGTTAATACGATCATAGTATTGGGATGCGCTGTAATAATAGCATTCCATAATAATAATGTGAAACGACAATTTTGTATATTAATGATTCAGTATGAGATTAGACTCTGTGGAAGTGGTTTATTTGATAGTTGTGAAGTTTTAATTTTCTTCACCATTATGAAGCCATTCCCTACCCACAATTACAAAATACCGCTGAAAACTATTGCTGGTAAATCTTTTTATTGATTATTTTGGATTATATTTGTATGGTAATGCCAGTGGCTAAATTATTAGAATCAGGAATTAATAAACTGACTATGTGTAGATAAACAATTTATTAAGATGCGTGCATCCGTTATCCGTGCCAGTACTTGTATTCCGGTTCTTACTGGAGGTAATAATTCCATGAAGCATAAAAAGCCTTCAAAATTGAGGAGGGAGTATGCGAAGGTGATGGTGCATCATGAGTTCGTGAGAAAAGCTGCATGGAAGAAGTATTGCGATGAGGCTACAGCTGGACGGGAAATTATTAAAGAGAAAGAGCAACGGGAAGCTGAAAAAGCCTTCAATGAATTTAAGAAAGTTGAAGTGCAGGAGAAAATGGTGGAGATTAAGAATTTCGTTCCAAAGAGGAGGATTCGGATGCCTGTAGTAGGACGAATCAAATACATGCCGATAGTACCAAACCAGAAGCCGAAAGGTGAAGGATGCCGAAAACAAGCTAGTAAAGCATCGATTTCTATGGCAACGTATCGTGATGAACTGCCATTGACTATTCCAACCATCCCTAACAAAATTATTATTTTTGCGTCGCAACTTGCATCCATGATGTATGATTTTCCAGGGATTAAGTTCTGCATCAAAGAAGTCAAAGAGTATAAAGTAGTGAAATTCTCTTTTCATCAGCAAGTTGAGGAGGTACATTATGATGTGTGGGTTTGGAAAGGACGCCCTGGTATTCCATGACAGAAAACATCGTTTGAAGCAGGAATGATTCCTGAATTTGTGTGGAGTACATGCTATAATTTAGTCTTATATAGGTTCAATTCTGTTCAATAGGGAAGTTTAATTAAGTAAGCGCTGTCAAACCTACAAGAGCAGCAGTAGCCGTCGATATGTACGCATTTCCTTTATGACCTTCTATGATGATCAATTCAGTCATCATATCTGAGAAATATCTTCAAACCAAATTCTCGGCCGGTGTCCGCGAGAGGATATTTAATGCGATATTTTCTAATCACCATATCGTCTGGTAACTCGCATAGTAACTGGTATCGCGCTGCGCGCTGATACCTTTACCATGCAACAACACCCAATCCTATCTTCTCCCTCTCAACTCCCAAAAACTTCTCCAATCCTCTCACTTCCCTCCTTATTCTCATCTTCCTTTCCTCGTCCATCTTCCCTAACCTATCCTAATGACACAGGCTAATAACTAAATATGAACTTACATACTATACTAATACTTATTTGATATTTTACATATTACTTACAATTATCTAACCTATAATCTTTGTTTCATTCTTCCTTTGGCTTTGTAAGCGTGGGTTTGTTTGTGGATTGTGTTGTATCCTAATCTTTGGTTTACTTTGGTGTGGTTGTCTTAAAATCTAATTTCTTTGGTTTTGTTTTGCTAAAATCGATTTCTTTGGCTTACTGTTTATTTCAATAAATAATTAACCTATGTTGTGAAGAAAAAGTATTTCTTTGCCCTCCTCCTTCCAATATTTTCCTCTCCGTTTCTCAACTTCGCCATATGTAACAAATTCCTTAAACTTATCTATGGTTAATTTTTATGGTGTAATTTAAGCGTCAACAGAGGTGTAACGACGGGTTGATTTACGGGGTTGGCCACCGTTAATTTAGGGCTTAGATTGAAGTAAATTTAACGAAGTTATGTCAATAGGTTCACGAATCTATTTTGACGTTTATGGTTTTTGCAAAACGTATGTGATTAAACCACCCATGAACGTTTTATTGTATAGTTGGACGGTCGATTACAACAAAGTGCAAGATATAAATTAAATTTTGGTAAAAATAATAAACAAAATCAAGTGTCAGATATTCCCTTTCAACATTAGTAGCACAGGAAGCCGCCGTGTCCAAGAAAATTATTAACTTTCAAAAAACCAATTGGTCAATATTGGTTGTAATAACACTAATAACTGGCACAATTAATTATATATTTGAATACACAATAAATATTGTAAGAGCTACTCATAGTTATTTAAAAGACAATAAAAATCTAAATTTAGCCAACCCTGACATATGATTTAGGTAAATTCGAAGCACATTGATAATTTACGAAGCGTCAGGCAATTACCAACCGTTGTATCAAAATACTGCTAAATGGTACGAAATTGAAATGAACAATTTAAGGTCAATACTACCACAAAATTTACCCAGTAGAAAAGATTAAATAAAAATATAGGAGTGGTTCACACTCACCAAACCAAATCATACCCCACACTGGCGTAGTAAGACAAAATAACGATAAACAGTATTTAGGCAAGGATTTTTTAAAATAAATTATTAGTTGTTTTTCACAATAACTTCAATAGTACCAACAAAATGACAACAATTATTAATCTAAAAAAGGATCTAGACATAGTAATATACAAGTAACAGTGTAAATCAAAAAAAGGTTATGAATGCTGTCTCATACCAATAGCAGCCCATGGATTAAAAAAGGTTGTAAAGTAAGGCAGGTAAGGGGGAAAAGGAGCAATTTTTCTAGGTATTATGCAGGGTGTACATACTCTGAACTAGACCCAGATTCAACGGGTAGCAAATATTGCAAGTATTGGCTGCCGGTACTTCGTTCCTATTAAAACATGAGAATACCTATGTACGGAAAAACTTAAAACTAAGGCATCATATTTATATGAGTGCAACACGGCTCTCACATCTCAGATAACATACAGTACTACATAATACCATCAATCCTACAAAATACAAATACTATTATTTAAATAACGTAAACAAACAAGTAAACAAGAAAAGGGATATAACAAATGAATTCGCATGAACCTGCTGCTTTGCAAAAGCGAAGGACCCATTTAAGAAACTCAAAGTAGCATAATGCTCTAATTCACTACAATATCCGCTGACACTAATTATTATTAAGTATCATGAAATTAACATTTATTTCAGTATATTCATTGTATATATAGATACATGTCATTAAAACTTAAATGACAAAGTATCAAATAATGTTTATTTCCTGCTAGTTTAAGAAAGTTTAGTCAAAGAATTCTTTGCAATCCTACCTCAACTTTGTCCACACTGATTCTGAAATTTTAAATCTACACGAATGAATCCACAGTTTACAATAATTTACTCAAAAATAATTAAATATTATTAGGAAGAAATTCATTTAGTTCCTAAATAAGTATTTCATAAATATTGTCAAAGAATGTAACTTGATGAAATCATCTGTAAAGTGACTATCAGAACCATTGGTATATAGTTCCACTTTTTGCGATACGTGAAACTAATAAAACCTTTAGTTATATGATTACATTGTACCTTATGTTTGTACATATGCAATAGTGCCAGTCATCCATGTCCATGATGGTATCAACTTTTTCTAGGGAGTATAAGTCGATGTTTGTCTATTTTAAATATTGAGCTTTAAAATAATTGCCAAGTCGAGTTAAAAATATTTCCTTTAAAAGGACTAACTCATGTTTCATTCGTATTCATGATTAGGTATGAAGAACTTGGCATCATGATCATCGATGCTGAATAATGGTGTTAACACCTAAAATTTTCGTTTGAGGGAAACATGAGTACAGTTAACCGAATATTCTTCTATCATTCAATTCCATTAAAAGTAAACAAAATTCAAAAATATTAGATGACGTCGTGATAGCGGCTTATAATAGTTAAATTCCGATTTAAAATAAATTTTATTAAAATAAATGTGTTACATCAGCATACAAAATTCGGATCTCATAAATCAAACATTTAATTTCAAAGATTTTTACCGAATTTTAATGCTTTTTATATCCTCGTGATGCATCCCCAATTCAAGTTCTTTCAGAGCATTCCTAGCGTACATGCATGGAAAAAAGTGACTACTTTTTAGCTAATGGATCTTCGTGGTTTTCCAATATGGATAATATGATGAAATCTAGTAAAAGGGGGACGTGGGAATTCAAATTGAAGCAAGCATCTCTTTGTACGCTGAACTTACAATACTTTTGATCTTTCATGAGTATATTATCTTTCGTAACAGTTTCTGTTCGGGTTACATCAAAGGTACTTTCGCATTATTGAGATAGCTCCAACAGTTACATCCATAATGTCAACGAATGGGGAAAATTACGCCTGAAAATCTTCAAATCAGAAATAGCTATATATCAGAGAATGGATATTTTCTTGAGTGTATTTACTTTCATTTGTACTAGAGAGTGAAGAACTAAGAAATCTTGTCCAAGGTGAAATCAAAAATCCAAAGCTCTACTTTGGAAATTATTCATCATGTATCTGTAATCGCGATGGTAAAGCTCAGAGTGGCACTTTGGGAGGGAGTATCATTGTGTGAATAAAGCGTTAGAGATTTTTTCAGCAGTTTTAAATCTAAAAATAATTCATTAAATTACTCAAGCGTTTCAAGTATTACAGATTTAGATACCAGTTGTGTTTTTTTACAGCTGAGAGAGAAAGTGACTGACAACATAAGTCTTCATACATGTAAGTTTGCGTTCGGACAAAGGAAAGAAAGAAGAAATCGAAACTTCTGGAAAACATAAGTAGGAACAAGCTCTATAGTCGAGGGTGGATTAAGAAAATCTAAAAATGTAAGCAAAGTATTTAGCTACATGTTTTATGGTACGAAATACACATTTATGAAAGCTGTTGCACATGAATCATGATGATCTTTTCGCTTGTAAGAAATTATAAGCCAAGAGGATATATAGAACAGCCGGATTTCGAAAGCATTAGATCAAAGTGTTGAAATCCAAATTTTTTTCTGGTGTATGGAACAACAATAATTTTGCTAAGAGCCTTCGTAATGCTTAAGAATGTACCAAGAAACCCGTTATGCTTCTTAGCAAACAACATATTTCTGTGGTTACTGGGGCTAAAGCTCATTTGAGTTTAGCCATTTTAATTAAATAGTAGGGACTGGTTTGCTGAAGGCAATGCTGTTTAGAGGTGGGTTGTTTTTGTTTATTTTTTTAGAATTCCCTTTACCTTGTGGCTTAGTACGGGTGGAGAGAGAATAAAAGAGTAGCAATTATTTCAAGGCAATTGATGTCTTTGTACGGTTAGAAGTACCAATTAGCTCGAATACCTTTTGTACAGCTAGTACTCAATGATTTAATTACTTCTTGCATCTTTGCGCGCACTCGCAAAAACCCTTCCCTTTGAAGATCCCAATGATAGGGAGAGTCATTTTGGGTTTTACTTCACACTTGACTAAACCTCGGAAATACTCTGGTCCTCATGTTTTATTTCGTAAAACCAGTCCGCAGTATCATCTTTTGGGCTTGTGTAAGACCCAATTCAACTTGGAGGTCTCTGAAGCTTTGAATGATTAGAGAACCAGGGAAAAAGGAGAGAAAGTCTGGAATTTGTTCCAGTGAGGGATTTAATAAGAAATGTGACAAAACGACGGGTGTCAACATCCAACACAATGTAGGAATGAGTCCATGGGTAGCTGCCAATTACACCTGTTATATAGCTAAAGCTTTAGTCTCAAATGAGAAAACACGATTTGTTTCAATTAAATGCCCAACTCAGCACAAAAGTATACTTTTGGCAGCCAATAGAGTGCCACTGACAGTTTCAGAGATCCCATTTATGTAGCTACATATGTACAACAACAAATACATACCTTCAGACCTAGTCATGTGAATGTTCCCATCTCTTAACTTACATCCCTACATGTAACAATACGTACCTTCTTATGTACAACCACTCACATAGATTGTAAAGCTTCAGACGGTTTCCAGGGAATGAATCTTGCAATGACTCCACTTTGACGAAATTTAATTATTCTATAGATACACATACAAAGATACATACAATGAGACCACGGAAGCTTACATGACAATCGTAAACACGTTAATACTGACGGGCGCATTTTTAAGTGTTTATACATAATATAAATAATTACGTAAACATGTAGTATTTGCGCATGTAATATATCTGCATACTTTAAAGGCTCCTACAAAAACGAAAGGATAAAAATTGAATTCCCAGATAATTCAATTTAATTATCAACAGATTACTGATAAGGATTATACTAACGTAATTAAAAAAGCGCTCCGAAAGAACGGAACTCTGTAAGGGGAGATTAAGAGAGTTACTCTATCGAAGAAATTCAGCTCATCATAAGCAATGGAATTTGCCCTACAGTTGATGAAAAGCGGGCGAGCAATCGTGCGGAAGTAATAATGAGTTCAAAATTAGAAAGTCAACTTGAACCTCGCATTTTGATGGGGTACACTTGTAATGTCATAATAATCCCTACCTAAAGGGTTGTTTTCGCACATCGAAATTTGATGTGATATTTACAAGTCATATTATCTACTCCCGCAAGTGTCACGATATTCCATGTGCTATATTATACACTCACAAATTACATTGCACATGTATAACTGGAATATTCTACTAATACACAATTATTTGCAATCAGTAGATGATACATACGAACAATATGGAGGAACTCTCCATTGAATAATAGGATTACGTGTAATTATAATTATTATGTCTGTATGAATTCCAGCCTTGATTCTCGGAGATATAATGTGTATGAAAGGTTCAGAGGCACAAACGAAAGAGATGGATAATATTCAAATTGGGTTAATTGTCGACAGATAACATGGTTTGAGCGATAACAAGATTAAAGGACTTGGGAGGTTGTTAGCAATCAATATTTGAAAGCCTGGAGATTTCATCGAAGCTTATAATAGGGCTATCGCTGGAATGATAAATTTGAAGGTAGTTCAAAGTATTGGTATAATTATACATATGTCATTGTCTATACATACACATATACAATTATTGGAGCTGATCATTCTACTTGAAGTATTTGTGGAGGGATGTCTTGTCAAAGAGTGAAAGTTGACTTGTTGACATTTCAAATTGAACGTTATTTTAAGTTCCTGCCGCTCCAAGTTGAAGTTGACGTAGAAGTGATATTAAATGCAATAAATGGCCTGGGCAGAGAAATTGACTTGTCTCTGGAAGTAGATCTATGGGAGCTTTGAAAGAGATGGTAAATGAAATAAGAGAGGAAAGCTCGTAGACTGAGAGACTGATGGAATTAAAGCGTGGAGAGATTTTGACACAAAAAAAAAGAAAACTAGCCCTTGGGATATGATATTCGGCTGGGTAATAAGTGAGTTTATGTGTAGTTGAAGGGGTCTCATGTGGAATGTAGAAAGCTGATTTGGAATAAATTGGATTTATATGTATGTTAGGGAAAAATTTAATAGTTGAAGGGAGATAGGAATGAAGTAAAATTGTAACGGGACCGGTCCTGAGTAGTAGACAATTTACGGAAGTTGGTGATTGTCCCATCTCCTCTCTCGTTCAGAGGTTACTCCTGTAGAGGCAAATCTGCATAGTTTGAGATTGGAGACGAAGGGAGAGTGAAATGGGTGAAATGAAACTTGATGATATACAAGTCTTCCACATATAGAGGTGGATTGGATATTGTGATTCCCAGTTCTTCTACAGCCTCTCCTTCTGTCTGTGTCCCATACTATTAGAGCTAGACTAAAGTGCTTAAATAGGGATGTTCCAACGATCGATAATGCTTTTCTCAGGAATGGAATCCCTCGCATCGCAGATCTGTGCACAGCAAAATAACCTCATTATGACTTGTGCCTCTCTGGCTGCGCTTATCGGGCCAACAAAAAAATATCCACTACACAGACAGAGATTCTCTTGGGCTTCAGAGCTAAGCTCCGAGCATTTTTCTCTGCATCCAACGGTATAAATGGAGCTTGAGGAGCATGTGTGTCAGTTCACACATTTCCTTACTCAACGTATCCCTTTCATGTTTGTACTTATGTATGTGCATACGCACGTACACAAATGCAAAGACAAGTATATATAATATAATTATATCTACATATATCTGGATACATACATACATGCTCCCTATGTACATGGAAAGTACTCATATGCAGAGACACCCACTTACTCTGTACAATGCGTCCAAGTATATGTAAGTAAAGTGTATCTTCTTTTTTCTTAGTTTTTCACTACTTAAGGTCCTAAATATATGTATGTACACAAGTACAAATACAAGGTTTTCCACTATCGTCTCTCCCCACTTCTCTTCTTGGCTCTCTCTTACTTTCTCTCTCTCTCACTCTCTTCACTTTACGACTCTCAGTTTTCCTTTGTCTTTAAGGGTAAATACACCTTGTTTATCCAGCTTTCAGGCTCTAACTACCTTTAATTGTTGACTGCCAGTTTTGATTTTCCTCCCCCTCGAACCAACTTTTTCTTTATCACACGACTTACTCCCCTGGTGTCAATACAATCTTCTCCCAGCAATATCAAATAGAAAGTACATTTCAAAAGTCGTGTAGCACCTTGGTGCTACAACAATATGTAAGTCCCACACTTCCTCCCTGTATTTTTATACTTCTCCTCACATGAGGCCATGAATTCTCTGTTTACGTTAACTCGTCCCATCAAATCGGATAGATGTCTATTCTGATCTCCAATAAATGCTTTCTCCATAAAATATTTGGATTTTCCCATCCCTGTAGTTTCTAGGAAACTGTGCGGAAAAAATCCAAACCTCTGAACTCATCTCACTTAATTCACTGACATACTCTCTCTCTCTCTCGCTCTCTCTCTCTCTCTCTCTCTCTTTATCTTTTCCTCTCCCTCTCCATCTGCATTTGCACACGTTGGGAATCCCTGGAGAAAGCAGAGGTACATTCTGAGATCTAAATTAGTCAGTTTCAAGGAACTTACTCACGTGAGAACAAAATGGGATGCAATTACGCGTGCATTACGGTAAAGTCCCGCTTTGATATGTACACAATGGAGAAGGCTTAAGTGATGAGCAAAATCACTCAAGTTATCAAATACATTCCTCCAGTTCCATTTTACTCAGTTGATGATAGAGCTCCTGTCATAATTATCCTATTATTACCCCCGAGAAATTCTGGCTTTGTTAACTGAAACGATTTGAACGCTACTCCTTACTTTTTAATGATGAACTTTTACCATACCAGTCCTCATACCTTAAAATGTCCACGTCCCCCAATTTAAAGCAAGGTTTTGCCCGAGACTTTCAAAAATTCCTCCTTCTTAGGAGGACAAATTTTAAGCCTCATTGACTCAAAGAGTGAAGGAAATTGGAAATTTTTGTCAGAGGAAATTCAATCAATTTTTTTAATTTTGAAGCCCAACTTTCGACAAACAAAATTTTGGTTTTCATTTCTAGTAAGTCTTATATATTAGATCCCCAAATCCCTTTTCTAGGTCACTGCATTGAACTTTGAAGGCATGGCAACCGGGATGTGAGGGAGGGAGAAATTAGGCTTCCGGAGCAGAAGGAGGAAGGAACAGGAGGCGGAGAAGTAAGAAGAATGGACGTTTTTCCCTGGAATTTATTTCATTAGCCTATGTCAACATTCATGACTATAGATATAGGAGCAAAAACTTTTACGTCAAGTCAAAATGAGTTCTGTGCTATAAAATTTAAATTTTTGAAAACATTTCATCAATTCACTTTCCCCCGTTATTGACTAACATAGTGAAGTGATGAAGAAAAATATCTGGAGCAAAAGATCAAAGAATAAAGGCTGGGAGGGAGAGGGGGGGGGTAAAAAGGGTCCCGGATTTTCCCCCTTACTTCTGTAAATTGGGGGAGGGGGAGAAAAACATTTAGCATCACCCTGGACACTCTCTTTATGTCTTACGTCAGGTGCAGCTAGGTTTTACTCATTATTGAGTTTTAATTCCCAGTTGGTTTGAGTAAGCCAAGATTTAATGCTTTGGGGTAGTTGATGATGCCCCAACGAAATAAAATCGGAGGTTATGCTCACAAGGAAAAGAAGTTGTAATTAACAGGAGCCAGTGAAAGCCTGGGGTTTTCTCCCTGTGTGACTTGTAATAGTATTAATAAAATTGTGGAGAAAAGTTTTACAGCTGGGACAACTAGGGCTAAACCCTGAGTTCGAGGCCATTATAAGGTAACAACTTTATTGATATACGACCGCTCATTTAAGAATCCCTAATTCAGATGAGGGAAGCACATGGTAGTGGGAGAGAATTTATAGTGACATTCCTCCTGCTTGCTCCGACTATATGGGAGTGTTTTTGTGGAGGCGGGAATCCATGTACAGAAGCATGTAGGCATGAGACTCGACTGAATGGAATGGACGTTTGAGCAGCCGTTTCCAATCCAATTACTTTACGACGGGCCTTTGTTGTAGTATCACTACGTTTGATAGGTATCAAGTTTTTGGTAATGAATCACACAAGACATTGTTCTAGGTTGACGCCAGGCTTGCGGCAATGCACATTCTCAATTTGCGAGGAATCGTCAATTCAGCCCACATTGAGGAGCTTTACATATAAGGATTCCAGGAGAGAGAGAGAGAGAGAGAGAGAGAGAGAGAGAGAGAGAGAGAGAGAGAGTTTTTCTCTCCATGAACCTACATGTATTTTACGTATACGTAACTAATATTCCGGGCAATGTAGGAGATATTGGTAGTACTGATGCCCTGAGTCGCACCAGTACCGAGGAGAAATAGAGAAAGATTCCACCATCGGATTTACCAACTAATGTGAGGGTCGGTCTGAAAATTGCCACGTTTTTGCTCCTGATGAGCTTCTTACTCTCCACATTTCTACGAAATGGTCTCATGTCAGGATGCTAATGCTCACTTAATCTTTGATCAAGTTGATCCACTTACATGCTACGCCTCGTCGACTTGATCCAGCCACAGAGGGGCGAGATACGATGGATAGTTTATATATGTATCTATAGACATACAGATTAGACAGACCCATACACCTATGTATGTGCATGCCTCGATCATCCCATAGTGTCTCCGCTACACTTTCCCACCACAACTCCTGTAACTATCTCCAGTTCACACTTTTATTTGGGTCGAACCCAGCATGCTACATACATATGCCTACTCATGTGAACAAGTCCCTATGGGTATGATTAGTATTTATAGATATACCTGTATCTACTTATATATATATCCAATCACAAGTATCGGGATATACGAGAACACGCCCCCGTTCCTTGAACGGGTCGAAGGAAAATATTCAAAAATGCAAGAGCGTCTTGTGCCAACTATTCCGTTGAGATTTAAAGGATTTGCTCGAGAATGTATATTAAAAATCAATATTTACCAAGTTCACAAGAGCTATTTGATTTTGAATTGAGGAAACACTAGTTGTGATTTCAATGAACAAATAAAATTGATAGTTTCAACAAAGAAGTACCGAAAAACTCTTTGTGCTATTGCTATTCATTCAATTTGTGATTCTTTTCTTATTGGTTGGATATTTTTCAGTAAATAAAAACAGCTGTGGTTATTGATTCAAAAAATAGCTATTTACAAGCCACCTCAACTATATTGACTCTTGTTTCATGTTCAATAAAATATTTGAGTTAAAATTCTTTTGAGTACAAGCATGCAGTTTTAAGAATTCTAAAGTAACGTTACGGCATTCTGAAATGTAACAACTGTGATCTATCTGTGAAATATCCAATAAGTTCTATACGAAATTCAATAAACTTGGAGCATTGTCAGCTCAGGAATTGAACTGAACCCTGGACCTTGTATCGAATTCAGAGAAATTAAATTCTAGAATTGTACATAAATATTGAGCAGGTTAAAATTGTCAAGTCACACTATTTTGGAATTTTTACAGCAAAATCGAAATATTAAAGTATGAAGTGCTCCTGAAAAAAATTCCCCCCGGTGAATTTCACAGCCTTCAATAAAATAATTAAAGGAAATTGATACAATGAGATAAAGAGCGTGACAGACAGAATTCCCTAGCTCTTTTACATAACGAAGATATTTCGGATACAGAAACTACTTTTCCGCTGATGAGCAGAGACCAGAGAGGGTAGTGTATCCATGGAATTGCATACATAATCATACAGATATTTGCATACACATTAGTACATTAAGTCCTGTAATAAGATACGATCTGGAAAGTACGTAAATAAATCCCACGTACTTGATACTGTGCAGACTCGTAATTATAGTTACGGGCCTACATGCATATGTATATCTATTGACATAGATTAAAAGTGATGGGTGATGATCGGCCTTGCTGCCCTGCTGCGTCTTATTACCACAATTGCCAACTTATTATTCCACAAGGATTTACTCAACTCTCTCATGAGGAGATGGATCCTCCGAATGATGGGGGGCCGATGAAGTGACGTCCATGCTTGAGTACATACAAGTCTAACAAGTTTGTGGCACTAACGAGGGACGCGTCTCCTATTCGTCCAAGGGCTTTCCCCTCGTAGGTGTTTGTGATTGCGTATGCATGTGAGCTGTGTGTGGACGCTCAGGAACCTCTTTACGACTTAACGATAAAATCCAACTAATGATAGTGCTAGCGAGAAATTTCAAATCCCGGCTTATTTGATAACGTTACAGGGCTAGCGTGGGAATAAGTATGCGGTGAAAGACACCATGTGATTTATTTCATTCCCCCGCTCCGACTGTCCACGTCCTTTAATTGCTTCCCTCCAACTCTGGTGAAAGCATTAATCTTGACTGTATAGTTTTTATTTTTAAATTAACCGTTCTTTGAGGGAAAATCTCCAACTTTTCCCCTGTGACTCTCGGGAGTATCTCAGGAAGATAAAATGTACACGACAGAGAGAGAGAGAGAGAGAGAGAGAGACCGAGACCGAGAAAGAGAGTAGTTGGAGAGTATGACAAACGAAAGGAAAGCTATTTGCCATGCAAAATGCATCCAACATGAACATAGGTAATGACATGAACAAGTACTGTAGATAAAGCTTCCCTGGCTTGAGGCTACAACTACTCCTGAATGTTAAACTTGTCGGGAGACTGAGACAGCCAGACTTTAGTTTTCTTGATGACAGATAAGTAAATTTAAGGATAAGAGATATTAGGGAGCGGGAGAGAGAGAGAGACTGAATGCTTTGAGAATTGCTACTTATATTATATTCATACGTAATTATATCTATACATGCGGGGATAGACAGATGCAAAAAAAAACCTTTTCTGACATATCTAATGCATTGCGGACGCATGCTTCATATCAAGTAAGTTTTTTTTCCCAGTGACTGTGAGAAATGCACGAAGTCAGGACAGTCTCTGGGGGGATAGTCCAGGAGGACCTACAACAGCTAACACAATGGACGTGTACCTGAAGGAATTATCTGTCCTCTGAGACTCAAGAAAAATGAAAAAATTATACACAAGGAACAAAGCCCGTTCCAGCAAATAGTTGTGCCCACTTAAAACTACCTAACAGCAATTTCCCTGGAATACAACATCAAATATTTACTTATAAAACCAATATATTGCTCTATCAACATTCCTCCCTTGTACACAAATTGGGCTAAATTCCTTTGACCTGGAAAATACGAGAAAATACGACGGACAATGGGAAGCATGAAAAATTACTCCAAACTTGCGTACGCTGTATGTACATATCTACATACAGTATACACAAGGAAGGTAAGAAATGGCTTGGAGAGTCCAAAAGTGACAGGAGTAAGTTTCAACTCAAATATTCCAATTCTACTTGAAAGTTATGCCTTTCCGGGTGATAACAAGAGTAGGATCTATCAACTATAGGTATCTACGTGTAGGGATGTATTTGTAGTGAAAGTAGCTAAAACCCACGTCACTTTCAAAATTCCCCCTTGTCCTCTCTCCCAAGTCCTATTCTAGCATCCTATTGACTACAGGCTTTCAGGATAGGGACGACTGTTCCTCTGGAGTTGATAAGGAGCGACTGCACCCCATTGTTAGCAATGGTCCTAGTGTATAGGGGCAGGCAACTCTCAATATAACGGATGGCCTCCTAATAATGGCATAACTAACTCAGGAGGAAATGTTCCTCTCCCAGCAGCTCCCATGTAAACAATCCTTAACAACTACTGAAGGAATAGTATTTACAGAAATGTCGGGAAATAGTCCTATTCCCTTGAGTCTCTCCAATATCAATAGTTGCCTGCAGTATGTATTTGATATATTTGTTGGAGTACTGAGACAGGAGGAGGTAGACTTGTCTTTCTTCTGCTCTGTTCAGGATGGCTGTAATTATAAAACAAAGGATTTGCAACTAACTTTGAAGAATAGAGATTCATATGCATGTGTTTTGTCTTCGTTTGTATGACATGCTTGAAAAATGAAGTCGGGGCAAATAGAAGTAGCTATGAGGGTACAGAGTGCCTAAATATTTGAGTAAATAAACACAATGGGACCGACGGGGTAAGATAAGGAACGTGGAGCTACCTGGTCCTTGCATTAGCATATAGTGAAGAGAGAAAGAAAGCAATGATGCAGAATAGATTCTTCTGGTAGGACGCTTCTAGTCAACAGCCACGCACTCAAGTGAAAAATGAAGTTGTCTGGAATTTTCGAGTCCCGTATATATCTCTTCCATACAAGAACACATCAAAGTTGCTCTTTTCTCGTCCCATTAATGAGGATAACCAAATGAAAAATATGAGTGGCAGCCCTGCATTAATATCTTCTCTCATCCAACCTCACTGAAACCCTCTCAAAGAGGGGGGAAATGCTCCCTCCAAATGTGCAATACCAAAATGTAATATATGAAGAGAGAGAGAGAGAGAGAGAGAGAGAGAGTGGAGCCGTCGACAAAAACTTGTTATAATAATAACTGTCATAATAGGAGAAAACCAAATTATCATTCTATGTCACCCGTCCAAGCTTATTTGTATGTTACGTCCATGCTACACTTTCACAGACACACAGAAACACGTAGCCCCACATCTACAAGCACAGGGCTCCGCATACCTACAAATAAAACCTCCGCTCATCCTCATATGTACTAATTTAGAAATGTAGGAAGAAGTTCCTGGTAGATAAGCCGACGTCTGGACAGGAACTTGAGAACGTCTTAATTCAAAGAGCTGGGTTATGCCCCTCCGATCTCTAGGAAGGAAATGTATGTACGGGAGCGGGTGTCGGTGTATGTGCCTGGCTCTGTATCCAGCGCATATGCATGGGCTTAACCAGATCAGAGGGATAATTTGCTCCAGAGGAGGAGGGTACCAATTCACTGAGAACACGCTAAAATAGATAAATGTGTGAGGAAGAAACGGAAGCCAAGTGAGACTTGACGGGGAATAAGACAAAATATGTGGTAATTAGAATAGCTTAAGTGAACATCGAAAGGGAAGTCCCGGGGCTGAGAGAAAGTAGGGAAGAGGGGTGATACAAGTAGGTTTAATGGAGTTGCCTTAATGGCGCCATTCAAATGGTCATGTTAAGTAACATGATGCAATGGTAGGAGGAAAAATTAAAGCAACTTTTATCTCGAGGTCTTCTGCAGGACTCGGATCCAGTTTGTTTGTCCAAAGATCCTATTATTCCTTCCAAACGCTCCCTTTTCTATTGTTGCCCGTAAATTCTAAGGATATGCATATGCGAAGTCAATTTTAAGGAGACTTCCATCCTTCACAACAAAACCAACGAAAAAAAGAAGAAGTCTGTTTTATCTGAGAGAGTAGAGTTATCGAGCAACTGCAGCTAAAGCTCCCCTCGGAAAAAGGGCGTTCTTTACTAACTTTCTCTCTCTCTCTCTCTCTCTTGCGGCTCGTCGCTTCCTTCCCTTCTAGAATTCGATCTAAAAAAAGTCGGCCACCTTTGCTTTCTATAGGAAATAGGAAACCTATATCCTGTTCTAAAGGTTTCGGCACAAAAAAAACTACCGGGAGATAAATGGATAGATAGATTGATTGATTTTTGGCTGAGATCTCTTTTTCTACCCTTATCCAGCTTTGATAAAGCTCCTACAACAAGGAAGGATATGTGAACTTCAGCCCTGAGAAATATAAGCAACTCATGGCATGTTTTTTATTTATGCTTAATGTATTGGCGAGCTGTAACGGCAGTTGTGTTGACTTTCACATTTTTTTATCCCCTTTCTCCAGTTCACCTTTCTTGTCTTTCCTCTGTAACTACTGTTATTCCATTCCCAGCTTTAACCAGTTATAGGCCCCCATGGAAAAATGCTTTTAGACTCTACATACACAAATTTACATACATGGGAGCACACTGGATCCGAGAATATTGGGGGAGAAATTAAGTGAAAGTTGACTGTGACAACGAGTCGAGGAGCAAGCTACCCACATTGTATTGATGTGCGATGGAAGGAGCTGAAAGGTACTGAGGAAAATTCATTGCATAGATTTGAGGAGCCATAAAGAAAGTATAGAATATAATGTGTACAGCTGTTATGTAATAGTTCAATAACAACATTGAAAAGATTTGTGATTTATCCTCCCGAGAGCTTTTCACCCACTCCCTGTAGTAGCTTTTTAAATCCTTCAAGCCATTTTCAACAACCATATCACACAAGATAAAAATCCCACCACAAATCTCTCTTCCTAGAAAATAAACAAGGCTAAAAAGTAACTATGCCATTTGGGTCATTCAAAGGTGCAGATTACGTCCGAGCTTCAAACGTTATTTTCTTTTCTGTCCCCTTGTACTCTTATGATTCATAAATTACATAGCAGATGCCAAGAAATCTTCGCATATCGTCGTTGAAGGAAGCAAAATGCCTCGAGCTCATTTGAAATAAAAAAAAAGAAACAACAAGGAATTTCTTAAAATTCAAATTGAATTAAGAACACGACATTTTAGCAGTACTTAATTCAATTTTGATAAAAGAAAATCTCAAAGAGTCCCTTATCTTTTTAAGTACACATGTAGACTCCGTTCGTTTTTCTCCTTCATCAAAGATGTGCAATAACTTTTCAGCAGTCTCTCCTATTTTCCTAAGTCATAAGGTTTGAAACGTTCAGGAACATAGGATCCAATTTTACTTAGAGATTCGTCCTAGAGGCTCCACTCCTACATGTATGATTACCAAGGGGTAATATATGAAGGTCATTAGTTATTACTCGTTGGTAGTAGTCCCTATAGGGAAATTTCCTTAGAAATTATCTGCAGATAATTGGAACTCAGTGCCACGTAAATGGAATTTAATTTCGAGAGAGATTCTCACTTTTGGACTACATACGGGAACCCCCTCCTTATTTGGGTTCGTTTTTATTTCCATTCATTATGAAAATGATTTCCTGGGGTTTCTTTTCATTATCCTATTTCTAAAGCCTTACTTTCCCCCACAAATGGTTTGAGTTTCTCTCACTTTTAATCATGGTTCCTATTTGTTATCCATTTCTTCCCTTGGAATAACAGGGACTCACAACAAGAATCATTTTCACGCTGGAGTACCTTCTTATTTCCGTTCCTGGGAAAATGTTATTTTCTCCACCTTCCTTGAGGGTCCTGTGAAATCCACTATTTTGAGTGGAACTAATGTCAATACAGAACAGACAGGACTCCTGGAAGGCGTGGGGCTTCAAACGTGCTCTCCGGAATGTTTCCCTCCCAAAGGCAAATGTATTATCATTGATAGATACATACATACTTTGAAAGGTAACTTTCTCCAGTTTTTTTTTGTCTGGTTTTGTGACTTCCCACAACATTCTTAGAATTCTGTGCTTAAACGGTGGAATGCATAAACCAAGAAATGGCTCCCAGGAATGCCTTGTTGGGTCAAAGCGCATATCTACAGCAAGGGCGGAAATGATTCCCTCCGAATGTACCTCATTGGCCAAGTTGGACATGACATGTTGTGGTGGTGAAAGGGGAAGGTTGTTATCAAAGCTGCTGGTAAAGAATGACCCTGTTTAATGTTAACGAAATGACACCTGTATTCATTATTTGTAGCTTGGATCAGGGCTATTGATTTTGTGCCGTGGACGAGCTTCCCGGAGAGGAGAGAAGTAGAAAGCAATAACAGAAACAGTAAAAGTCGTTTTCCCTCCAATTTATGATTTTCCAGAGCTATCCCTATATATTTATCCCCGCACTTGTTAGAAACATAATACACTTCAAGTTCCAAGTTTCAAGTTGATGGAGGTTCAAAACAGGCCCGGCGGAGCTCCTATTTTTTTACAGTGTGTGTGTGTGAAATACAAGTTCACCCATGAGGCACTTTCGAAACACTCCTATGACTTCCATATAGTTAACTCCTATTATGTGTTTATACCTCGAGTTTTGTTGTGAGGGAAGGAAGGGAACTAGAGGAAGGACTTTTACTCCCTTCCTAGCTATCAAATGCAATGATATTAAATACGATGCTTAATTAAACCTTGGGCTCGCATGGATTTCCAACCTGAGCCTTCCTTCTTACCTTGTATGGACAGTGGACTCAATTTTGTTGACGAGTTGTGCCCAGTCCAGTCTGATTAAGTTTCCAAAGGATACCCTAGTTCCGGTATAGTTGTCTCCTCCCTTCATTCCAACTCGAGTCATTAGTTTGATGAGGGGGATTTTCAAGTTTCCAAGTCCTTATTTTTCATGGTAATAATTCAAGAATCATATAAGGACGAAGGGGCTGAGTGAAGGTGAAGTGTGTCGTACACTCATTAGGAGTTCCATGATTTTAGTACGAGTCAATATGACTATTAAATGGGCCTTGTATGTTCGAGGGGATTTTTTTTTACTAGGCATCTGCAAATGAGTTGAAATGTGAGTTCATTGAAAGCATGTCTGCACATTAGCATCAACTTGAGGGAAAAACTTTCCCAGACTTTGGGAAGACCACATGAAGTAGCTGTGAGGGAAATGTGAATTCCAAATGGACCTGCTTCCTTGCTATTCTTTTCAAATGCATGCATATGTATATACATATAACTAGGCATCCACGTTTAAGAGTCATTTCCGATGGGTTCGTTCCGTTGAGTAAGTACGCCAGTTCTTTATGTATGGGTACATACGTCTGTGTGTGTGTGTCTGTGTGCGCGTCTCTACAGTGTATACATGCACATATGTATCTACATGCATGTATGTAATTACATAATATACGAAAGGACGAGCCTATGTAAGAATGCAATTATATATTACGATTGTATGTAATTACACCCGTCGCTGTGTCTGTATGGAGGCATGAGCCTCTCTACACTTGTACATTCCAAGCTCTGTAAACACGAGAGCATTTATATGAAATAATGACTTCATGTTCATCCTCGACTGACAACATCTCCACATACTTCTCAATTTGCTCGTCAGCAAACCCAAGCTCACTCAGACGGAGCCAAGATGACAGGGAGGAAAGTTATATAGTGGGATGACAGTCCTTGTTGTGAATGGGAAAGGATGGAGAAAGGAGCCTATTTTTTTTTTTGGAAACCAATTGAAATGCAATTTAGCGAGAATTCCTCCCGTCTCCCACCATCATATATGTGTACTTGTCGAAAATTGCAAAAAATCTTTAAATTTTACCACTAATGAACGCCCAAATAAAAAATGAAGACATTCCACTCTCCTCCCCCTGGAATTTCCGGCCTCTTGAAGCACCCGTAGATATTTTAAGTGCTCACGTTTGATTAAAAACAACTCATATTATGTACAGTTCGGGAGTCATTTCAACTTAATTCACAAGCCTGAGTTCCATCTCAAGCGGACTTATACAATCTTTAAAATTATCTACATATGTGCCTGGCTGCGTAGGCTCCCTCGTAATTAATATTAAGTAGAAAAGTGAATGCTCACGTATTTCCAATTAATTTCAGAACCAGACTTGCAATGTCTCTCCGTAAAATATGCCCAGGTTTTATATTTACGTTGTAAAACGGATCCTGCCAAGAGAATGCAAATGAGTCGGGGGGGCTAATGTGCATAAAATCCGTGCAGCGGAATAATGACAAACGGGCTTCGGGAATTTCTGCATCACTCGTGGTTTTATTCAATAAAATTTTTGGTTTACAAGTACGCAGTCAGTGGTCCATAAAATCCCATTGACTATATATGTATGTATGTAAGTATATGTGTATGTACATGTAGATATACGGAGATGGATTTTTCCAGCACTATTTTTATCCCACAATGGTTTCATTTCCTTAAATTATACTTCCCATGACTTACAGGTTACTTTGTATCCTACAAAAATTGTTTTGAGGCAAGGAGAAGGAACAAGGGGGGGGGGCCTTTGGGGACCTTAACAATTTCCCATTGAGCAGTTAAATGAGTTTTTTCTAGTTTGTTACAGTTCCATTCATAAACCACTCGCTGTATCGTTGCTTTTTGTCTCGTACGGAAGATACAGGTTTCCCTTAGACATTGCTTCGTTCATCGATCCTAAATATAATTACTTACAATAATTACACATATGTAGATACCCGGATTGACCATAGAGAAATTGGCGAGCACTCCAAGTCAGCACAATTGTTACACTTAAAATAATTGTCAGGAATTAATAACACAGGTTGGAGTTAAGCCCTTTGAACAGAACTGCCTGAGAATTGACTGTTTGGAAATCCCATCCTGTTAGAATTTTACATTATATTTTTAAATCTTAATTTTTAAACAATCCATAAAAAAAATTGTAGAAGGGAAATAGTATAGTAGTAGTTGTATGTAGGTATACTCACAGGATTGCAATCCAACCTGTAGCCAGGAGCACATTCCATTCCGTCCCATATCTATAGGATGTGTGTTCCTCAGCCGCTATCCCTAGCTCAACTTGGAACTTGCGGAAGAGAATTTTGAATTGATTTTACATTTCCCTTTAATCAATGGAAGGAACAGGAGTTTAATAAATCCTTTTAAATCTCACGTAGATACTCCGCTCGGTATAAAATATGTCTATAGATTGCAACATTGAGTTGAAGTTTCCCAGACCTGAGGCTTAAAGTCAGAAATAATAGTTGTGAAGGGGTTATTATGCAACGATAATAACAAGCGGGGGCTGTAACACGTGAAAATACTTTTGGCAAAAGTTTATCCATGGAAATCCTTTCCACATACAAAAAAAATAGGTCTAAGGATATGAGCCTAGTTCATACCACTTTGCATTCCTCCCCTGGCATATGCCATTTCAATGGGGAAGGACATGCCCTAGAGTAGGAGAAACTAAACTTTCTCTCACTACTCCAGGGTGTCCTACTATTTGGAAAACCTTTGTATTACAGTAAGTTGGTTAGGAGCGTCAAAGAGGGAGTGAGGAGTTTTCTTTCCTCTCACCAACTTATTTCCCTAGTCTTGGTGTTCATAGAGTTTTCAAAGGATATTCGTATTTACAATAGATTGTAAATCCTCGGATCCTCATCACCACTAGGTAATTTACTATATATAATTTTCATACCAGACAGGAACGTTGTATTTTTAACTCAATCATTTAATCAACTTTCACCCATTAACTTTCACTGGTGCTGAAACTCTCAGGAATGTTAACGGAAGTTCAGGATTGGGGAATAAATATTAATTCAATATTTCCAGGAGGACTGGTAGTTCAGTAATTAATCCGATATTACATTTATAACGGATTTCACATCTGTGTAGTAAAACCCGTAGGCAGTCTATGTATCTATCTAGAGGTGTAAAAAATGTAGAGGTTAAGTATTACAATTTACTATAGCGTCCTTTATAAATAGGTGAAGATTTGTAGCATGGCAATATTCGATTCTGATACTCAGATTAGAGTTTCAATTATTTTAATAGATAATTACATATTTTTTAAATATAGGTCTCAAGCATTCTCTCACTAGATATATATAGTTGGCTTACCCAAAACATATGTGGAGTTTGGTTATCATGAACACAAGATGTTACTTTTGTTTTATATGAGTGACTTCAATACATGAAAGATTTATAGGAGCGTATTCATTGGCAATTGAGTAAGGGTATAAATCTTGGGTTATAATATTGGATGAATTATTATAGATTTTTTTTTGTGCCGTCGGATTTGGTTAATTATGAGATATCGGAGATGTTGGAGGGAGGTTCTTGTTTGGGAGTATGAAGTCAAGTGTGGAAAGCAAAGGCGGTGGGGAAAGGGAAGTGAAAGGGAAAATTAAAAAGGAAATGAGTAATGAACCAGGAAGAAAAATCTGTGGCTTGCTAGAATGTCAGACAGGACAAGGATAATTGGTGGTGTAAAAACTGGGAGTTTTCCCTCCAAGTATGAAAACATTAGGATGAGGAATCAAAGAGCAGTTACACGTCTTTACATCCAAGGAAGAGAAGAAAAAAAGTCTGAGGTTAAGTTCCCGACGGGAGTGGATGGACAAGGGAAATAAATTGCTTGCATAAATCATACTTAATCGTCAAGTAATTAAAAAACCATAAGAATAAATACATGTTCATATCTATACTCATGTGTTTGGGTGGCTCCTTCCAGGTCTCGGAGTCAGGTCTGAGGGACTGTGAGAAAGGAGGTGAGTAGTAGTAGAATATAGCAGAGGGAATTGCTAGAGAAAAACTTTTTCCCCGTTTGTTACTAACATTTAGCATATGGTTTGGTTTCCACTGGAACCCTCCGAAAAATAACTTTCCTCATTCTTCCTTTCCCATGGATCTACAAAACCGTACATGCATTCATTAGAGAGACCAATCTCTTCCCGCAATCCGCCAGTGAGGAAGGGTAGGTTTTAAGTGCCTGTCTCTCCCAAACATAGCAGACATAGTGATTAGAAAAGTTTTTCCACCAAATTTCTTAATTATGAGTTAAAGTGGAAAAATTTTGCTCACTCAAAAAAGAAATGTGGTAAGTTACGACTTGGATGTCATTAGCAGGATTTTTTTAAAATTACACGGATGAGCAATGAAATTTACATTCAGCAGCTTTCTCTCTCTCTCTCTCTCTCTCTCTCTCTCTCTCTCTCTCTCTCTCTCTCTCTCTCTCTCTCTCTCTCTCTCTCCCTTTAAACCTCCAACCCTGTCTTTGAGCCCTGGACTTTCCCTCTCGTACTATTTATAACAGGGGATCAGTGGTAGTCGACAGAAAAAGCAAGAATTTCTCCAGAAAGTCCAAAGAGAAAGTAAAGAAAGCACTTCCAAGAATGTGGAGAAACTATGTTTGAGAAATTTGGAAAGTACTTTTGATTAAGTCGCAACACTCTGACATTGCAGACTTAAAAAATCCCCAATAGGAAATGGAGAAAGCCTCATCTCAACATCAGTGTCACAAATACTGAAACTCCTGATGGAAGACTCTGAAAGGAATAATGATCTCTCTGGTCACCGTACAAGGTTCAAAAGTCCTGAAATGAGAATTTATGTAGATGAAATAACTTGTGCTAACAAGTAATCATCTATACATAAGTAGCTACAGTACTTGAGCATCGGACCTCCTAAAGGAGATTCCCTTAGCTGAACTAATCTGACAAGTGATGTGGTATTTACAATAATTATTTGAAGGGAATTTTCTGTAATTCTGTGAAGTCTAAGATTACACAAGTGAGGAAATTCATTTAAGGATGACCTTATCTTTCGACATAATTGGACTAATTATACTTGAGCTGGGAAAATTAAATGTTCTTAGGGAGGGAAATCGGATCACTTGCCACTGATGACTTTGCAAGGCTCCTTCCTATGACAACCTCGTCCCTACGTAACAGTCCCATCCAACTTGAATTAAACATCCTGTTATCTCCGTCAGATTAATTCTCGAGTATCTCTCATCTCCACACCACCCAGCAGCCCATATGTTTTTAGCCAGTCTTTTAATCCCGACTGTCTGTCCGGCTCAATCAATTTTATAGAGTTCAAAGTAATTTCAAATATGAACTCTATAATAATTCCATACTCAAGTGAGGGCTACAACTATTTTCCAGAGAAATGTAATAATTGCTCCGTATAAACATGTGACCATCCCAGAATCATATCTATGGAGATATTCGAAATTAATTCTAGTAATGACAGACGCACACGTACTGGCGTAATTACAGAGCCAGCCCCCAAGGTGAGAGTGACAGTATTTGTGAATATATAGGTACGGTCCTGGGACTATATATAATTACGTCAATGTAATTATGTAATTTGTCACAGTTACTAAACTGAGCAATGCTTCGGACTCAATCTCTCTCCAACTCATCCCAACTTCCGCACTGGCTCTTATTACTCATCCTCACAACTCTTCCTCCGTCCACACTACTCTTACTATATACTCACAGTCCTCATACTCCAACTCAGTCCTCACTAAACTCTTCCTCCGTCCTCACCACTCCTACATCAGTGGAAGTCAATGGAACTCCAGGTGGCCAGAGGACCACTTGGAAAGGGAAAGTAAACTCACACCTCCTTTTTGAGAGAGCCCGTTCGATCCATTAGTTTGAAGGAGGAAATTAAAACCCCTGTGAATGAATCAAGTGTCTAATTACATCATAACTATATCTACAAGTAAATGCACCACGTATAATTAAATGCAAGGTTACAAATGGTCTTGGCACTGTTTGATTCCCATTTAACAGCTGGATGACTTCTATTAATGCTGTAATTACTTTATTTTCTTCCTGCCTGCCCCTCCATCCATCGGCTGAGAACCACTCCCCACTCACACAGCAATACATTATAGAAACTTGGCGGATTTGATTTTCAACCAAAATAACTAATTATTATTTTCATGGGAGCTTCCAATAGTAACTCGTCGACTCCAAATTTTAATTACAGCTTCGCCTCTTTCCGCCCAATTCCCAAACCAATATCTGAATCTCCCTCTGGACCAGTCCTCTTCAATTCCACTGATGCTATTTAAATTCCAAGTGGATATATCTATGCATGTGTCCTACATAAAACTAAATTCAGCTTTTCCGAGCCCTGTCACGCATTGAGGAATCAATGAACAGAGCGGGGTTTGCATATAGTAAAAATTGATGAAATGAGTAGATACTTCCAGCCCCACTATAAATAAAGTACATTAAGGTTCACCTCCTCCCAGGTTCCGGGACTGAGAAGGGGGAAATGTGCATTTACAGAGTCTACGCAAAAGTTGAAGTGTATAAGTGTCCTCCAAACAGGTCGATTTAGGAACAAATAATATACTTATTCAAGATGCAATTTCCGCCCAAGTATTTATACAGCTCGGGAGTTCCTATTCGGCTCTGACAGTTTCCATAATGGTGCGGGCCATGAGGCCTACTTGCCTCCTTTGGCTTTTCCAATTCTCCTATGAGTTTTCTCCGCTTTCACTTAACTATAAAAACTTTTGGTGGGACGATTCCCATGGAAGAATCCCTGTCAAGTCTGAAATAGCAGAGGTAGTTTTACCGGCAACAGAATTATGACTCATTTTAGGACTCATGATGAGAGGGGGGAAATCATATGTATTTTACAACAGATATAGGTATAGTAATACCTATATCTATCTATATTTCCTGATTTCCAGGAACGGCTTTCTCTTTGATAAGGAGTAGCTCCCACGTCCAAAGACTGGCTCGAAATGAGTTGTATTGTTTAAATTAAAATAATTCAAAGTCTCAATACCTTCCCCGCACTCTCGGACTCTCTCCAGGAAAATTTAAAGTTCAGAGGGACCGTGGTATGGCTTTTGCTGAGAGTTTAATCAAATTTTCATAATTTCTGAGGGGAGCTGAGCCTGGGATTGTAGAATCAAATGTGGGGGAATGTTCAGGCAAGGAATTAATTTGCTCATTCCTAATGAAAAACTACAGCTGGTTTTTGAGGTAGGGATGGAGGAAGTTTTAAAAAAAAATCTCTGTTTAGGATTGTAGGAGCAAGATGACGATGTACTCTCCAACACGCTCCCTGCACTTTTATCAATGTCGGCCTTGTGTATAGATGCAGCGTATGTTTTTCAGCTGGAGTGGAGTTTAATGCGGTGTCAACAGCTTGTTTATTAGTGTGTTGCGTGAACACTTTCCCTCTGTACTCAGATTTTTTTTTGGGGTGCTCAGGACTACTAATCCTAGATGCAGAGCCTGTCACCGACGAGAACTTTCCCTAACTTACCTTTCCCCATTCCTCCATCGTAATTCTGGACTAACTTTTAAAGGTGCATGTTATAAACAAATAGAGAATGGTTACCATCTGTCAGTGTCAGAGTGCCGTGTTTTAAATGTACACAGACACTTCCGGAAGGGATTCACGGAAAGCAACCAACCCTTGGATTATCCATCAATCACGGAGCTTTTATTACATTATTTCATTATTTGTCACGCTCCTTCAAAAAAAAATCCCCGTTGACATGGGGAATATTTACAAATCAAATCCATGCAGAGAGTAACATCTGCTGGGGTCGACAGGAGCGGACTTAATGAATAAGTTCTGTAGGAATACTTCCCTAATGGATTCGGCTCGGAGACCATAAAAATGACTATTGATTTCCCCTTCCCCAACAGTACGGTCTGTCAGGGAGGTGATTAATTGTAAATGTTATTTTTCTGTCGTAACTTCAAGGTGCACCTTGCTCATCACCCAGGACGTGTCATTAGAGGAAGGGACGGAGAAAGTCCACACCCTATTTGAGACAACTCCGCCCCCTTTGAAGGAAATTAAGGGAAAATTCAATCGTTTACGGTCACTTCGTCTCCCCCAAATTTATAGAGACAGTTGGTAATTGTTTCGATAACGGGGGAATTTTAGGTAAAAAGAAGTATAGGGATTTAAGGGAAAGTCGGAGGCACAAAAGAGGAGATGGGAATACCAATGGAAGGAAATTTTCCCCGTTAAATCCTTTCACTTTTACAAGTCTTCAGTGAAGCTTGAAGTGACCGAGTCTACTTCAGTGTATAATGTTATTACGTTGAGAGAGAGAGAGAGAGAGAGAGAGAGAGAGAGAGAGAGTGAGAGAGAGAGAGAGTAAAAGGAAAAGGAAAGTTTCAAATGGGAAACTTTTTTTTTCACTCGGAGGTTAGTTTATTTATTGGCATGCATGAATGGATGATGTAAGGTGCAATCCAATTCACCCACTTCTCCTCATGAACATTTCCTCCTCATCTCCTGTAACTTTTATGCTCTCCCCTCATATAGACTTGACTGGATGTACTGTTGAGGACAAGAGAGATGAAGATGTCAGACATTATTTGAATTTTGTCATTGTTGCGAAGGAGCGTGGATTGCAAAAGGACTGAATGAGCCAAGGACGGATTGTGAAACGAAGAGGAAAACGATAAAAACCCAGATGGGAACTATACACAAGGGCCGCTCCATATGCTTATATGTATCCTCATGAGTTTCCCCTATCTCAAGGCTGAGGCTCAAATATGCTCCTTGGGCGTTGGAGGGAAAATGACACGACTTAACTTGTGCCGTTCTGGTGAACATGAGAAAGTAGTAATAGCTGGGATAATTCTGGTAGTTGGAGTAACAACACATTGGAGGTGTTACCCCCCAGTGAGCTTGGAAACATGCTAGTTGATTCAAGGAGATGAACGGAGATGTTTCCTCAATATTCAAAAAAAAAAAAAGGAGGAGATAAAAAAAGGGACAAGCTCCTCCAGTGCGGGTTCAAAGCTCTAGGAATATTCTCACAGAGAAAGTAAACTACTACTCTTCCTTGGGAAGGTGCTTGATTCAAAAAGTTTTAAGAGATCCCGTGATATTCCCTAAGATTATGATAACGGACTAGTCCCTTCGGATAACCATGAATTTTTTTGTGGGAGAGGGGGGGGGGGAGGAACAGGAAGCATTCAATGAGGCTTGTTCTAGACTGGGAACGTATTGAACTCGGAAATTCGCCAGTTGCACAATGTTTTTATGACTCTGGTATACTTTTTCCCTCTCAGCCCCAAAACATCCATTTCAATAGAAGTACACACTCACACACTCCCAGAGACATTCACACACAATCACATTTTTCTTCCCGTCGTTTACTTATAATATTGGTTTTGTCCTCAACTTTCCAAAAACGCTCCAACTTATTAAGGACATAAACCCCTTCAACATCCCTGGGATGGAAGACTGTCCAGGATTCCTACACTTAAGCTACAGACACGTCTCAGGACACGCACACACAATACATAAGTTTTGGACACAATCCCAATTACCTCCACACCCTATAGTAGTATCCACTACGTAGGGACTGCAGTATTCCAGTACTCAAAACATTTTACACACATACAGTCAACCATAGGACTGGTAATCAAACTTGGCCTGTAGCTTCCTGATCCGACACAATTCTTTGGGAAGCCTGAAGGCGAAAGCGTAGGAGGGGGAGGGAGGAGAAAGAGTTGACACTGCAGTTATTATTGTTCATGTTCAGTCAGTACTGAATTATTTTTTTCTTGCATTCATAGCTATCATCAGATCCTAGTTATTATCATATAAATCACCCTAGATTGCTTTCCTCCTGGAGATCCCCAAGTCCCAAACTCTGGCTCTTAATAGTAATGCAATGGATTTTTCGATTAAAAAATCAGGAGATTTATATAATTACAATTTTAAGGATTTTTAAGATTTCAAGGATTTCAAGGATTTCAAGGATTTTCAGGATTTTCAGGATTTTTAGGATTTTCAGGAATTTTAGGATTTTCAGGAATTTTAGGATTTTTAGGACTGGGCGCGAGAGAGGGCTGTGCGTTAAAATCTTCATACATTGCTAAATCTTAGCTTGATTGTATTAGTACATGTTCTGTTGAGTCTCAGTGTGAATGGAATTGCTGCGGGGAATCAAAATGAAGTAATGTCTGAAGTCTTAAAGGATCATCATTTCTGTGTAGTAATTGCTCTTATATTAATAGAATCCTTTCGCTTATAAATAGACACTCCTTGAAATAAAATTAAGGGGGAATTTTAATGGTTTTTTTATTAGCTATTATTACTCCTTTCCCCTAAATCCAGGTAATGTTGTAATGCAGGGGGGAAGTATAGAGCAATGGAAATATATGCTTATCAGCTATGTATGTATATATTATAGGTAAATATAGGTATACAAATGACTTCAAAACTGCCCCTTTTGGATTTTGTTTGTTTCAGGGCTAGTATTGTAGCATATTTACTGTAAGTATGTATGGAACTATTTGTAACTATAATAATTTAATTTAAATTGACTTCACAATTGTATGTAATTATGTATATATGTAATAGCAAAATGACAGTGGAGTCCAGACTCCGGTTTTAAAATTATGTAATAATAATAATAATAATAAATTATAGTTAGTACGTAAATACAGTATGGTCACATATGTAGGATTGTTCTCAATTTGTTTCAATATCCGACTTTTACACATTAAGGGCAAGGTACTTATTTTCCAAAGGGGTAACCAAAACCGAATCTCAAATTGTTAGTGTGGCAATAGTGGAGATGTGGATGTTGAGGAGATAGACCTATTGCACACGTAATTATGCTTAGTATTGGAATTAGTTTTAGTACTACCGTCACTATATAGTTCCTTGTTTTTTTATACTTATAATAATAATAATAACAATAATAATGGCTTGACATATTACAGGGATTTTTGTTGATTGCTGGAATTATCACTAGGAAACAGTGGTTTGGGGTTAATTAAGTGTAATTAATTATTTGTATTTTATATTATTTGTATTTTAAATTATTTTGTATTTTTAAATGTCATACTATATATATCGTACGTTGGATCGTCGTACGCTATATGGAGCACATTGCATATATATAGAAAACTTTCAGCAATAATGCAAAGGTAACTAACTATAAATACAACAGGCTGTACAAACATGTTCGTTTAAATTCTTGTAGCACATACTTTCGAGCGTACATTTTTCTTTTACAATTTCTTGATATATTGTTTGTTTTTTTTTTAAATCGTGAGTGACTAAATTGTAAGTAACATTATCTTTTTTCCTCTACAATATTTATAGAATTGAGCGTATGAACAGTGTTCCGATCTATTTAAAGACTGGGGCTCTCCCATCCTCTCCCTTTAATTCTCCCAAGGTGGGCCTTTTTTGGGGCCGACTCCCATTCATCACATCAGTTATGATGCGTTTCATAATATTTGTTTCTGTCCTGGCATCCTCCTCTAAACCTGTAGCTTCCGGTTCTTGACTGTGTCTCTCAAACCTTAGTAGTCCCGGGGACTTGAATAAATAACATATAGAAGTGTGGGTTTTGGATCTTCCTGAAAGTACAGATTTGAAACATTATGGTCGTCTCGGTCCAGACTCCCCCCCACGCACACACAGACACACACACACAGAGACACACACAGACATAGACACAGATGATGGTCGAAATACAGAGGTTTGGAAACGTTCCGAGAAATGACTTCAATACGACTCCTGGTGACCGTTGGAAAAGGAAGGATAAAGACGATAATCTGAAATGAGCAGACTTGGGAGGATTCCAAATACGCCGAGACTTAGCCTTTCCCACTGAAAACATTCAATGATCATAATTAACACTGGTCATAATGTAATGGGCAAACAAGAAAAAAAATAATGCAGCTGTCAAGTCATTATATTGACGTCATTGAGGTCCGTACAGCGTGCAGGCCATCAAACGCCTCTGGGTTTATTAACCATTATTTATAATCCCTGGGACATAAATTCGTCTTTATTTACTCCGGTCTTTATCCAATCCCTAACATTTCCTTTCCTTCTTCCAAGTCAGTCCATCTATTAATTTATGTATACACACAATCTGATCCTAATATCTGAACCCTGATTCTACTTTATAGAGTTTTTAACACCAGCCCTCCCAAAATAATTCCTTGGCAATATGAAAATCCCGAAAAATAATAAAGGTAAATAGAAGGTTATCCTTGTCACAGGATTTAAACTCAGAGAAAAATTCCCCTCAAAAATACAATTATTATTGTGTACAGATAACATGTGTCTGAAATAATATATGCTAAATCCCAAATTTCTGGGTTTCCGAGAGCCCTAGCCGGATTTAAAAGTTCTGGTTGAATTCCTTGGAAGCTCTTGGTCAGCACGCTGTACGTGGAGTATCCGGAAAGATGAAAAAATGGCCGGAGGAGGACAAAAAAAAATATAGGACGGAAATAGCGAAAGTGACCGTATCCAGAAAGCGTCTTGAGGATTGCATCGAGATTGGAAAGTTTGTGGAGCTGTTCTATTTTTTTTTGCAATAATTACAAGTCTTTCGCTCCCCACTTTCACCTCTCCTTGCCAACAAAAGGGACTCGACTCACGTATTTGCACTCGCTGCTGGTTTTGCGGTAGCTGATGCTATCTCAGATAATCGAACGTCGATTGGAACACGATCATCGTAGAGAGTTGGCGCTTGGAGAATAATGCCGGCAGTGCCAGCTAATACGGCTAATGAGAATATCCATAGGAAAAGACGATCTAGCACCATCGCGACGTACTTCCAATCCTCTTTGACCTGAAATTATACATAAACATTCATTACTTACATGGATTTCCAAGGTTTGGCAGAGTCAAGCTCTATAAAGTAGTCTCAGTGGAGATTGCTTTCAACTCTACAGTGCACACTCTCTCCAAACTATATACTTAGAAGGAGTCCTGGGAGAGGAAGGAAATGACTCTTTAGTCTGTTTCCTTTTAAAATATGGGATAGAAGAAGAAGAAGAAGACCGGAGTAAAAACGGATTTTAGCCCAAGGTTGTTTTTACTCCAAGAGTTTGGTCTGGTACAGGGGGCTTGGGTGTATGGAGCGAGAGTGCACTGTACTATGATGAAATAGGTTTTTAAATTTGACCCAAGTTGGAATAGTATTAAAAGATGAATTATTCAAGGATCGTACCCTTATTGACTCCTCCTCCCGACGAGTGTGTTCCGCAATGTACCTCACCCCATCAACGGCTTTGGAAATCTCCGGACAACCTGGCCATTGTGTTCGATGATGTCTTTCATTCCCTGTGCTCATCATATCAGGGTCATTATCCCCCTCATTGTCGGCATCGTGAAGCTCGGTGGATCGCAAGAGCGGGTGTTGGGATGCGGCTCTTGACGGGGGGACTGGAGGAGGCGGTGGAGGTGGTGGTGGCATTCCGTGAATTTTACAGTTCCCATTCAGTCCCAGTGCATCGACCACGTCACGACTACAAATTTAACAGAATCACGTCAAAGCAGGGCTGTTATCCCCTAAAAGAAAGACTTTCACCCGAATCGCTCCCCGGAGCGTAGACTTCCCCCCACGCATCTACATATGGATTGTCACACAATTGCTCAAATAAAGAGCAAGAGTCAAACTCTGGTCCTGAATCCGAATAGTCAAATAAAACCTGAGAGATCACAAAGAGCCTGGAGTTATTACTCAGCTGGAATTTCCAATATGAGTTTCTATTCCGTAAATAGATCAGAATGGTCTTGAAAACTTACTGGAGGGGGGGGAGGGGAGGGATGGGAGGGACGTATATTTTAAAAAGTCAACTTCAAACAGGAATTTTAAACTAAAATGAGTTGGCGAGGAACTACCCGAGGATCTGGAAAAAAAAAACAAGGTAGAAATTCAAAACAAAAAAATTGAATAAATCAACCCCTCAAGTATCAAGAATATACTATTGCATAAAGGCCATTGCCGGGACGTTTGGAAATGGGTGGAAATAACAGTAAAAGCTGTCAGAGCTATCTTAGAGTAAGGAATGAGAGAGAGAGAGAGAGAGAGAGACTTGTGGTTTTTTCCCTCCCCAAGTACCTGAGTAGCACTACCATTCCAGGGCATTATAGTACATACATAAGGTACGTGTATGTAGGGAGAAACTCCAATGAAATCAAGTCCTCCTGAAAACGAGCCCGAGAACGAATGTCTTCCACAGTTCCATCCCATTCAGCTCCAATTTCCTTCCTGGCAAATCTAATACTCCCATCTAGAGAACGATGGAAATTGTTACTCTCACAAAAATGTGAATCCTTCCCCTTCCCCGACAGGTAACAATGTTGGCAGACAAAGAATTGTAAAATATTGTATCTATCTTCCTTCCCCCTAATATCAGATTTCAGAGTCCCGAGAACTTGTACTCCAATTATACAAAGGGATGGAGCGGCCCGACCGGAAATAGAACGGATGAAATTGACAAAGTCAAATTCTAATTTGAGATTTTCCACAACGCCAGATAAATATAAACTCCAGGCTTCTTTATCAGTCTCTTCCCTTCCCCCCCCCACCCACCCATCCCTATCACATGATCGGAGCGGACAGTTATCAAAGAGCTCCTCACACACTGGAGATCCCCACAAAAGGCTAATGGAATTTCCTTTGACGTTGACAGGTGTCATTTTAAATCCATAACTGGTCTATTTTTGTCAACACGTTCGCAATCTAGAGGGGGGAGGAGGGATGACGTCATGTCAAATAAATAGGAGGATATTGAAGCATCGATTTTCCACCTCCTCCTCCTTATAATACAAAGGCAAGGACTCCCCCATCCGTAAGTATTCCAGGAATCCTGGTGGCTTGGATTTAGTCCCTGATTTACCCACATGCATCAGTAATCACTGGGAAAATTGAAAAGGTCCGGGCTAAAATTCCCTCTCAAAATTTCTACTCCCGTGTATTTTTTTCCCCTCGAAGCACAATTTCCCCAGAATTTATTTTAAAGAACAAGTTTACATTTTACATTTTTTTTTTTGGCGAGGAGTTAAATTATGACTGCTTCTTGATTATTGCTTAATTGAGTGCGGAAGAGCACGCATGCAATTCGGAGATAGAAACATACGGACTGTGTGTGAGTGTGTATATGTATATTTGTGTGTGTGGGAACATAGGTCCATGTATGTATGTATATAGTACCTAGGAAGGAGCCAGGGCTCGTGGTAATAAGGTTGGTAAATAGCAATTTATTAACTCCGCACTTGAGCTGTGAGTGTAGGAACTAGGGAGGCGGGAGGCCAATTGGGATGATGGCATTTGAAATAGGCATCTTCCATTATATGCTTCTCACGTAAGCTCCCAGAAGTTGGGGGGAATGGTAATATATTATAGAAATAGGGATTAATTTTTACAGGAGGTTTGTGCGGTACAGGGAAAGAAATAAAATGGAAGTTAATTGGTCCATAAAGCATTTTTGAGTTGGCCGTAAAATGCCCTCAAGTTGGACATAAATGACCCCTTGGTTGAGTAACGGGGGAGAGACGGAGCTCGTGATAAAAATGATAATTCCTTGGACTTGAATAGACTCAAAAAAATACCATTGAATTTTGTCAGGAGTGTAGTAAACCATTTCAAAAACTACAGTGTCCTACATTTAGAAGAGTCATTAGCACAGGTTTGTTCCAACAATTTCCCCCCCCTTCCTCCCTCCCCTCCCTCCCAGGAGGAAAAACCTCCTCGTACGTAATTGGGTACCTAGAAAAATGATTGCATTATGATGTTAACTAATCATGTCATTCCTACGAGCTTTGATGGGAGATGGGAGGGATGTGATGGGAGTTGGCTAAAGAAAGACCATTATAGTAACAATAAGTTTAACTATTAAAAGTGGTCGTATACATACGCAAGTGAATTTCTAACGGAGGTTTGAGCAGGATTTGCACGCAAAGTATGACACATAAAAGAATCGTGTGTGAGGTTGAGGGTACTCGTGGTTGGGAATCTTATCATTATTATCGTCATTTTTTTTCAGAACTACCACAGTAAAAGTGTGAAGAAGACCTTGGTGAGTAGTCATGTGGAGACCGGGAACCCAGAAGATCACCCAGTCCAAGTGCTTCCCGAATGTCTCGCAATTGAAGTGGATCATGAAGTGACAGTGTTGGTCGAAGTTCCAAACCATTACAAGTTCGTACTAGCAATCTCCCTCCACTTCCATTCATTGTTTGACCAGTCTTTCCAGCCATCCTGTGAAAATCATAGAAATCCCAACCTTTACAGATCCATACATATTAAACATAACCTTACACCTAGCCCCATATATAATATAACCCCATACAAAAAAACACATATTTATAGATACCATAACCCTACAGGCACACACACATCTCAAATATAACCCTCGAGTACATATCCCTGGAAGTAGGAAACGCTCCCAAGATCTTAATGTCCCTTATGGAACCCCAGGATTTTCTCCGGTCCCTATACATACATACGTTGACATTCTAGACGTAGGGAGTGCTAACATGAAATAACCATTTCCCCACAAGGACTTTAGGTATAACCCAACAGAACAAATCACATCATCAAATTATTCTTCGCTCAAAGCCACCAAAACCCCAAGACAGGAGCTCTATCGAAATGTAGATATTTTCTCACGAAGAACTGTTGCTGAAATGACGTTAACATCATTTTCCTATCTGCCCATATGTAAAGACGTGATGATAATACCCAATTGATTTCACCCACACACACACACACACACACACACACACACACACTTGTGAACCCGATAAGATACACTCACTCCAGAATATAACCGGAAAAAATATCATCAATCATCAATTTCACTAGCTCTCCCTCCCTAGTTTACCACGTAACGTACATACATGTGTAATTTATAAACCCAAGTGTGAAAAAAATTCCTGTACCTAGCCCTGTGCCGAATACCCTCCCTGAGCCATGTGTGCCTCTACTTTTTAGAAACTAAGGATTCTCTGGGTGTTTGTTATGTACGTATGTATTATAAATGTATCCATTTACACATGGGAAGGATGTAGGGATAATTATATGTGTAGGTACGTGAAATCAAAGGGGTATGACTTGAGGAGGAAGTCTGGAGCTAAATTCTAAAGTAAGAAAAATGAGGGGATTGTTTATCAAAAATAGGCTCATAACCGCTCAGGCCTGGGAGTGTTGAGAGTAAATAAAATAAAAAGGGGGGAACTGCTTTAAAACAGTTTCCACACTTGAGTAATGGTTTTAGAGAGAGATGAGAGGGAAAATTGCACATACCTTTCCAAATAGTATTGCGGTCTTCGCATGACGAGAAGCCGCGGAAGAATATGAAGAAATACACGTCTTACCCAGGGGGCCATGGTATGAGTCTGAGGCGTGCGGAAATGAACGTTGAGAACCACCACTGTCACACATATACTGTTGGCAAGTGGAGGAGCCAGGAAGAGAGGAAGAGAGAAAAAAAAACCATACTGTTAGTATTTACTTCAAAGCTTATGAGAGACCAGGAGGCGTACATATATATGTACATACGTGTAAGGAAATGAGTTGAGTGAGTAAGTCCATCCATTTTTGTCATACAAACATCTACGTTTCGAATGTTTACGGAGGAGCTCAAAAAAAATTGCTTTCCCCTGCATATATGCAAGGGCTGTGTCGAAGGCTGAGAGAAAGCACATTTCCTTTTGGGGAAATGTGTGTGGGAGCCCTAGGTATCTACATGTTATGTGTACATAGGGAAAGCTGGGAGAAAGTAACACGTCAGTTTTACCATCACCCCTACCTTTCCCTGATGGAACTTATATATACCTTGAGCCGACTCCATCATCTTGTACTTGTACTCTACTAACACGTGTCCGTAAGGTATTTTGACAAAAAGTCGGTGATAAAAATGTTCTGTTGCTCCCAACGTTCCACTCACAACTTTCTCTCAATGTCTCCCATTGAATGTTGTGTGAGCAAGTTCCATGTAAGAGATTGCTGGGACGGATAGTTCAGGCCCATTAAGTAACTATCTCGTATGTTATTCCTAAAGTATTGCTCTGCGTGTGTGTGTGTGCCTCTACAACGTGGACATCTACGTGTGGAGGATGATATATGTATTATTTTTTCTTGGGATAGAAACCTCTGTCACTTTTTCCTTGTACATAGAAGGGGACCGTATGAAAAGAGGAATAATTTGAGTGTATTTCACAAATCATTTTTACGTTTCCTCCCCTTTATTTCTTTTCAATATTTTTATACTTGTATTATGAATTCCAGTGAGGAGTTTATAAAGATTCTTTGAAATCCTAAATTTTTTCACGCTCTGCTAAGTTCCTTCAATTCTTGTCCTCAAATAGAAATCCTCTGTGAGGTTGTCGGGAGGAAAAAGCTATAGGAAGAAAGAAGGACTGGAGCTTCCAAGGATGTATCTGTAGACCTCCCAATGTTTGAGGAGACCCACGAGGCTCGGAAGACTCTTCGATATTAACAGCAAGGTCTATGGTCATACCCTGATAAGGAAATTATTATTCCAGCATACTGTGAAATAAATCTCGCTCTCGACTAACTTTCCTTTACAACATTTGAATACGAATATCAATGTGTTGGAGGGAAAAAACTTTCCAGTCATAAATGCAACTTTTCTTCCCCCAAAACCCCATGCACCCTTCCACTTAATGGAAATATTTGCGGACTTTCAAACAACCAACTCAAAGCAAGTCTAATAGAAACTAATAGGGAAGTCTTTCCGTCTTCCTATTTAATACTTGTGTAGCTATTCAATAAAATATACGCTGACGCTCTTCCGTTCCATAGACACGCTGAACTTTCCCTATTGCATTGGAAAAATGAGAGACACCAGACGTGACTGGAAATTGTATACATGTAGATGTAGATACATACTAGGACTGAACACAATTGGACTATTTGGACGTATCTACATATGTCTTTACAAAATATAATGCAAGTATGCTCATACATAAGTGCATATGAAATATAATGTGAATAGCTAGCGTATGTACATACGATACAATATGAAAATTTCTGGAATCCTACATACGAAATATGTGAAAATTTCTAGAAACGTGCATACGAAATGTATGAACATTTCAGGGAGGGAGCGTATATGTGAAACACATTACAAAAAAATTGTACATACATAACAGCACTATTCAACTGCTGAACACAAATCCAGGAACGTCTGTAAGTTAATAGGGAAAGTATTTTCACTCGGAGTATTGTATCTCGGAAAACAATAAATATACATAGTGGCCTAGTCGTAGGGAAGTAGGTTTAAATAAAAAATAATTAGAAAATAAAAGACCTTGGAAGGCAGTTAAGTTCTGAGGAGAAAGGAGACAGGAAATAAAGGCAGCATATGTATAAGTAAGCCCGGAAAAACATGAACCGTCGAGCGTGACTTCATTAATGTTTTAGGACCTACCCATGTTCCAGAGACAGGGAAAGACCACGGACCTCTCCTCTACAATTGACATCGTGAGTGGCTTGCCAAAAGACACATTTCAAATTTATTTCCTTAAAATTGTTATTCCCTTTTAAAGAACTAAGAAACTAATAATTATTCTCTATTCCCAGCATCTGCTGAAGCATGCATTGCATTCCCTCGATAAATTTAGAATGTGAATTTGCCTCCAACATTTTAGTACCTACAGCTGAGGATGTTTGTCATTATCTACTTTGAAATGAATACTTGGATTTAATCCCTATGTAAATTTTCACTAAAATTCTTCCCTTTGCTCCATGTAAAAATTTTGAGTCAATTGGACAAACTTTGGAAGGATCCTTCCCAGCAATGCTGGACCGTAAAAAATTTCATTTGGATTCTGACTCGTTTTTGTAAACTAACCTCAATGGACAGTTACTCACTCAATGTTCCACTACTTCAGGACGGTTCGGACACGAAAGGATCAGGAGATCATTGACATTAGGGGGAAAGTACAGTACTACAATGAGAGTTAATCTGACGTTACCTGACAGTATCTAGAATCATTGTGAAGAGTACGAATTTGCCAAGAAGAGGAACAACCAGACTCGTAGGTGGAATGATTTCTGCCAGCAGCAAGAAGAACACAGTGAGAGATAGGAGAATAGATATCGACAAACTGACCTAGAGGGTGAGCGATGGAGGGACGAGAAGAAAAGGACAGCCAGGAGGTAGGCAGTTGAGACGTGGCACGAGGAAGAGAAAGTATCCCCCACAAAAATTTTTCCACAGTGAGAGAAAATGGAAAGACAAAGAGAAAGAGAAAGAAAAAAAAACACGATCAATTTATGTGCACTCTATGTTTGTTCTATCATTATTGATTGCCTTCGAGGCAAGATAAAAACGAATTTATCCAACTTTTAGGAAATAGAAATCCAACATAAAGGTATATCCCCCATATGTACGTGGGGATATAGGAAGAAAGAAAAATACACTGTGTAACTCATAGGTGGAAATCTATTTACAAAAAAAAAAAACTCGGATATTTTTGTCAGCAGGGTTCCCCAGCATTATAGACTACCTTACCTCCGATAAAAAAAAACAATACTCCAGCAATGTGTTTTACTCCTGAATTTATGTAATTCTATTTATATGGATGTGAAAGATACCCGGAGAAAACTTACTTTCTCTCCCGAATCGGACGGAAGGTAGAAGACTAACAGTGTCAGAAACGAGATTCCCATACAAGGAATGATGAGATTGACTGTGTAAAACAGGGTTTTACGTCTCATGGTAATGTTGAACGTTATGTCCAAGTAGGGCTCATTGCAACAAGTGTAGAACCTTTCGTTCCTTATTGCAGGGACCTCCAAAATATCCCATTCCACGGACATGTAAAATTCTGATAGATCAACTCCTATTGCTACCGTTGGTGTCCCCGGCTCTTCATCAATGTGACGGAGGTCCACCTTTTTCAAATACAACACATCAGTCCACATCACACTCCTGGAGCATTATCTATAGATATCTGTTTTTTTTCTCCTGGACCTAGCATCATATATACATATGCATACCAATGTAACAGCTCCAGTTACATCGGTATAAGCTATATTTACGTCAAGCATGTTAAGCAATACTGGAGTATGTAATGGATACAGGTCCATATACAGCGGCATAAGGCCTGGGGCAAAAAAACTGAAACCTCTCTCTCGAAAAACCTATTACAAAACCAATTTCAATATTACTTTGAAGGCTGACAGAAGCCCATGGCTTGGGAGGTCATATTGAGTGCTCTGGAAAATCTTTGGGAGATGTGAATATGGAAAATGCTTCCGAAAGCAATCTCAGCATAACTTTCACACCCAGTAGTCTGACTCTTGCTATGATCCGAGTCATAGAGATAATAACTCAAGTGAAAATCAATGATAAAATCCGGGAAAAAAATGTTGGACTGGTCCATCCTGACCAAATGAATTCTACTCCTTCGGGACAAAATCCTGTACGAGAGAATTGGGTTGAGCCATGGATAGATGGAAAGCTGCCACAGTGAGATTTTGATTGTCCATCCACAAACTCTCACTGATATGAAGGGCTACTACTTATACTACTGGACTTTTGTGGCGGAATGCCTTCGCTCTAGGAAACAATGTGTGGGGGAGAAGCGTGTGCCCTCTGTACATAAGGAATTTTGCGGGTAAACAAACCCAAATTTGAGGGGACACTCCCAACCCTTTCAGAGCTTGATTGGTATCTGGTGACTAAAAGGTTTCTGAAAAGTAACTAACCACATGCACACTCCTCACTTCGAGTTAGTAAATGGGGTATTGGAGGGTAAAATACATACCTGAAATCCATCATAAGTCCAACTACCAAATTTCATAACGCATGTTTGTTCATCAAAAGGAAAGTATTCCACATCAATTTCACATGAAGATTTGTAAATGGCAGGCGGTTTCCACTCCACGAGTCCATTGTGGTACAGTGTGGCTTTCGTGGCTAGTGTTACTTCGAAGTTACCGTCCGCACTAAATTCCAAGAAATAAAAATTTAGAATTTATAGGAGTACACAAAGAAAGACACAGCGAAAGAGAGAGAGAGAGAGAGAGAGAGAGAGAGAGAGAGAGAGAGAGAGACACTTCATCCAGAGAAATTTAATATTCATTTGATGGGACCGTCCTTTCACCCCGAGTCTTCTCCTCAAGGCTAGATTCTGAAGTCGGTCCGGAGGCCCCAAATTATATTGAAAGGAACACTAAAGGGAGTTAGTTTTGAGGAGAAAGTGAGCCCCTGGATAATTTTTTTTCGTTTTACAAGAGTGAGTGACTGGCAAATGATTCACAATCGTCACTTGCAATGTACGTTGACTTTCTCCAGGAAATCACCTTTTCTTTCCTTTCGTGACTCCCCCACGCAGTACATCACATTTATTACACTTCCATGGGAGAGAGAGAGAGGGAGAATGAGAGAGAGAGAGAGAGAGAGAGAGTGGACGGGAGCAAGAAAGGACGGAGTGAACTTACTTACACATGAGATGATAGCCAAGAGAGATTTGATTGTCAAAGTATTACGACTGGGTGGTTGTAACATGCAAAATAGCCGATGAAATAGCAAACACCCAACTGCAGTCCTGGGTTTTTATATGAGTAATTATGTATTTATAAAGTATTGGGACATGTAACATGTAACGAGACAGAATGTAAATTTTAGTGTTTCCTTCACGTGCCAAATCCCTCCGTTCATGTTGCACGTCTCCATCACTCCGTAATTCTCATGCCTGACATTGTCTGCAGCACGAAACTAACTCGGGGATTGTGCCATGAACAAATTATTGTGTGTAATAGCTACATTTAAAGACCCTTTACAGAGGAATTGCCTAACTTATTGCCTCTATAACTTTTCAACTATCTATCTTTTTTACCCCCTATTCCAGTGCTTGGGAGTTTCGCATGTAGTCAAACATGTTCCTTCGGAATTTCCATGGGAAGGAATGTGGAGCCCCTGCGTTGTTCTCTTAGTACCTGGTCAACGACCGTAAACCAATTTTCACATTCTCTGATTCTGTACTTTTCCAGTTATGTAAATATATAATGAATAACTGTAGGGAGGGACAGAGGGCATGTACGACACTGCTCCTTCTCCATTCATCCACTTGGACGTACATACATACTGGTGATTTGCGATCGTTAAGATTTTTCAGAACCTCCTTATCTCTGAGCGATTGTAGTATTTCCCGCATACATGCATGCCGAGTGTTTCCTCCTTCCATTTGTCACCTTCAAAAAAGTTGTAATGTCCAAGTTGTTGATAATTTTTTTTTTCAAGGGAGAAAAAATAATGGAACAAGGAGGAAATAAGTGTGGACGTCGTGAAAAATTCAGGGAGAAAGTAATGTTTTCTCCTTGCGAATCGATTTCTTCTAATTTAGGGCTTGGAAAATGGGAACAGATTTACCGTGGATTAGTTCAATTCCCTCAGTCCTCTCTCTCTCTCTCTCTCTCTCTCTCTCTCTCTCTCTCTATGTGAGTATTCTCGAAGAGAATTTATACGGATTAAATGGAGAAGAAGGATCCTCTCAATCTGAACACTTTCCCATTGCTCTTGTGCCTTGGCATTTACAACCGGTAAGAAAATATAAAACTGGCTCTTATACTTCCATTCACACTCCTTACTAGGATAGCACTTCTCAAGTCAGAACTTCAGGGAGGAAAAATCTGTTGAAAAACTTTCAGGAGAAAGTGCTCTTTCCCCGACTCCTTCTACATCCCACATCCCTGGACTCTTCCAACAGAGCTACCCCGCGTAGATAAGCATATCTTTTAAAAAATCCTGGGTTTCATAGAACGGAGATAATTAGATATATGATGCCCCGGATACATGTAAGCGGGAGGTGATGATCGTCAACACTATTTTAATTCATCCCAGCACTAAAAGTTTGTATAAAGAATTTGCATTTGTCTCCTGAGAAAATCCCACGGGATTCCCTTCTTGTTTCAGTTGTGCTTCCGATATGGACTTTTCCCACTCATTTTTACTCCGGCACGTCCTACTGCGTCAGATATGTATATGCACTCGCATGATACACACTTCCTAAAAGATTAACCTTTTCAAAAAGTCTAGTGGCATAATAAAGAAAAGTTTCCTTTTTGATTGCAAGTATTATTTAAACAAGGACTTGCTAAGACTCATTTAGAAAAGCCTCTCTCTCTGCAGGTATTCCCTAAACAAACACAAGGCTTTTGTACAGTTTCGGGAAATTAGAGGGAAAACTTTATCGTTACTTAATTTCCTTCCACTTAAAAAACCCAATGGTTCTGTTTCCACATATAAATATATGCTCTGTTTACTCAGGGGTCTCCCCCCAAATTTGGGTTCGATCAAGGTTTACTTTATTTTGTTCCGGAAGATTTTATTCCCTTCTAGACTCCTCATCTCAACCTTTGATCTCCAGTTTGATTTTTTAAGAATTCCAATTGATTTTTTTTCTCAAGGGCTCGTCACCCGGAATTGGATTCGAAACTAAATTGCATTTCTGAGTACGAAGTTGATATTTTTTTGAGGGGGAATTTTCTTCCCTTTCTTTTAGGAAGGGAGCCACTGTCGAAGTTTAAGTCTAAGTACAGTCGTGTAGGTTTTTATATACAATTGTAGCTTATGTACTGTCCAATATAATTAGATTTATGTGTTTGTATCGGTTAGGGAGTAAAAGGGCTGGAGTGCGGAATGAGGAAAATCTGGAAGTAACAGGATTTAGTGGGAATTCAATCAGTTAGCACGCTGACTATTCCACGGCTAAGGAGTAAGGGGAGAAAGAGTCTAATTGGGGGGCGGGGGAAATGTGCTTTCTCCCGTGAGGAACAGGGTCCCAATTCTATTAGGAAATATAAAGAGTCCTTTAAAAGCAGGTGGTGCTGAGGAGTGGGAGATGAGAATGAGGTGCATGCAAAGGAGATGTAAGTGGGAGAAGAAAGTAGATGAGAAAGTCAGAGAAAGTGAAAAAGATATTTACTTATTGTAGAGGACGATATCGGGGCGCCATATATGGTCTGAAGGCACGTGGAGCATTTTTACACCTCCGTACTCGTTGGGGTCCCATGTCAGCTTGTAGTCGTACCAAAACTTTTAGGAGGAAAAAAAATCAGCATTAGCGTCATTAGTTATTACTTATTACATGAGATTCTACCTTCCCCACACTCTGCTCCCACCACTGAATCCAGACTTATTTACTGGCACTCCGCAGCAGGAACAGTTTAAAAGAAAAGCGGAGCTCTGCATTACTACATGCGCTTTCACATGCTTTCTATCATTCTCCCTGCCCCAACACTGGAAAGTTTCCAGGCGGAGTTCTCCTCAAGAAAGCTTTCTCACTAAAAGTAACGAGAGGGAGAAAGCAAGCGTTAATGTACTGTATTATTATAAGCATTCACAACATAGTCACATAACTTTCACCCATACGGTCCTCGTAGTGAGTTCCCAACCCGTACATTACATCTTCCCATGATTTTCGCGGAGGGACGGTCCGCGTAATTTACATCACACGGGAATCATAGCATGTACATGCCTAAGTACACGGAACTAGTAACTACAATGCTTCACATATGTATACCTATCCTTGAAGGTTAGTCCTTTTACAATGGGACGGAGGGAAAGCGAGGGCTAACTTTTTTCTTTTCTGTATGTACCTACAACTAACATAAACACAGACGCTGCCCATTCGGTTCTTTAAACTTGATCGTATAAGTTTTTCGAAAGAGGAAATTTTTCCTCCTTTTTCTTCTTCCTACTTTCTATACTTTCTATTATTTTCTTTCTTCAACCCATTACCTCGCTGGAGAAACTTAGTACGGAATGCATAACCCTCATCTTTTGTTTTCAAATAAGTTTTTCCCTTCCCCTAATTTTCAGTTTCAAATCTCCAAACTAGATTCATAGAGAAAGTTTCCTTTTTCCCTTCCGGAATCCTTAAGCGTCCAATTTTCTCTCGAAAATCCGAGTCTTCCGCAAAAACCCGAGATTTTAGGGATCTCACCGTTGGAAGCATTTTATTGGAGACGGGAAAACAAGGTAAACAAGATTCTCATCAGGGTTAATGGCAAGGCTAAGGGCAATCCACTGTACTGTGAGACAGATGACAAAACCATGATGACTACTCTATCTCCAGCTGCTATGACCTTTTTATGTCCAGGCTTGGGGTGAAAGCAGGAGAAAGTTTGAAAATATTATGGTGCCATTATATAATTACATAATTACTCGGGATGAGCTCCAATACTTTACTAATGAACCTGACTTGGACCCTGTATGAAATTTCTGTGTTTTGAACTTAGCCCAATATTTGGGATGCTCCTAATAACTCCATATAATGAGGTACATACATAGATAGATGCACACACATCTCTGAGAACAAGGAAGGGTAAGATCCGGAGTCAGCTTTTGTGTCCGCAGAGTCGTCTACTTCCCATACATAATAAATAAGCCATGAGAGGGAGAGAGAAAGTAAAGACGTCCTTTTCTATGAAACAGAAGAAAAGTTGTGGAAGTGGTGGATGCAGTCAACTGCTTAGAAATAATAACTTTGCTCTTTCATTCCAGCTAAACAAAAAACTTCCGCACAGTGTCTAGATCAAGTAAATTAAAAAGTTGAAATTTAATTCTTAATTCCTCCCATCTTCATTATTTAATAGGTTGATGCGTACGGGGCTGATGTGCTTTCTCCAAGAGCTTTCTTGATATAGAGTCTGAAAAAAATTGGGCCATAATTATGAGGACGATATCGTCCGGAAAAATAGGGAGAGGAGGATAGTCTCTCCCCTCAAAGACGTTCCACTCTGCGGTGAAAGTAATAAAGAACCCAGAGCTTAGGCTTGCATAATCCCATGGAACGGAAGCTATTCTTTTGATTTCCTTGCAGAATAAAACCATTTCCTGAACTTTGTATCTCAATCTATATAACATTTCCAGTCAATTATTTCCCCACAGTCAAGGACCCTACATATTACAAAGTTAATTTTTAAAAAAATTCAGCCCCATCCGCATTCACTCAGTATAGGGCCCTGAATCCGTACATACTTTTTTAGATATCCCTTCATGTGGGCGCCCATTCAAACCACTCTACGGCTTCTATACTTTCACTTGAGCTTTCTCCTTTGAATTCTTATAATCGTATTTATGCAAACTTTCTCCCTCATTTCTCCATCCATTTCTATGCTATCTATTGCCTCAGAAATTTATTACAAAAATATTCCCCCATAGAATCCAACCGCATACTATGAGAGGAAAGTCTAAATGAATTTTTTCTTAGAGGGCAGTATTTTTGTACACGTGCTTCCTTTTTATATCACTAAATCCTTATCTCCCATCCCCAGACTTTGCTTATATACCAAACAAAGGCCAAACGAGATTGTGTTTTGAAATTGGAGCTTCAAATAGCCTTGAGATTTTATTTTTTGAGCACTTTGTTTATCTTCCGTTGAAGGAACGAAAACAAATGGTGAGAGTAAATAATTTTTTAAGTTCAAAATCTCCCCTCATTTGCTCCCTCCGCCCTAATTCTCATCAACTTAAATGACGCGGGGATAAAAAGACAGCCTTATCTACTCATTAAGGAAAGAGGTATAATTGAATTCCCTTCAACATCTACTAATCATAATTTGCCAAGGGTTGGAGAATTCCAAAGGATGTACGCAGGAACCCGGGATATTCCTAAAGAAGGAATGATTTCAAGGGAGTACATAGTCAACATAGAATTCAAGGTTTTGGAGGAATACGGAGCTGGATCGGGGAATTAATATATTTTGACAACAGATAATTCCGTTATCTAATAGCATAAAGGCCCTGGTCTACGTCAGTATTTTCCCTCCAGAGAACACGGAATATGTGTGGGGTGCGGGTGAAGCGTAATTAATTTTTGACATTTACAAATGAAGCACAAAACTCTTTCACCAACTTTCTCCCAAACTCATGTGGATTTTCTCCGATGTATCAACGACACAAGTAATTACTTACATACTCTAAAAGCCACCATTTCCCGTCTAAAAAGTTTACCCTTAACATTTATCCTGAGGACTGACAAAAGCATTACCTTGGAACCTTCAGCTCTTCCCAGGTAAATAGCATATGAGTGTGGAGTTTCCCTACGTCTCAGTAGGAAAACTAAGACTAAACAATGTGAGGACGGAGTAGCCTGAGAACACAAATATTTTTCATTCCTTGACAAGTAATGGGGGGACAGTTTCATATTAAACAACAATTAGGGAGGTTTAGATATGTATCTAGCGTCGTTCCTGGAAATGTTTAAGACAATTAATGGACGAGAGGAAATTTTAGGATAAAGTACAAAAACCCTGAATTAGAGAAACTTTCTAAAATGCGTACACAAACAAAATTCTAGGTTTCTGGGAAAGCACTTGTTATTTTTAAAAGCAGAGTGCTTTCATTAAATACTGGAGAAACCAGGGACGTCCCCTGAATAGGATTTGATTTCCCAGGTAGCATTTGACATTTCCTTGGAACAAGATTCGTTCCTAAAAATAATTGAGCCTTTTCCTTCCAAAGTGAAAGCACTTGCTTTCTCCAAACATGGAGGGTTTGAAAGACACCTGGATTTGGAGTGCTGGAGTCCCCAATTAATAATTAAGTATTTTTCCTCGGGGTTTATGCCCTTTCTGGGTCATAACTATCTCTACTAATTTTGTAATTAAGATTAAACTACAGGAAGAATTCTGTTTTTGAATAAATTGAGAGGAGGAAGCTCGCTGAAGGAATTGTTTATGAAAGGGTGAAAAATTAAATAGCTCTTTGTGGAAGACAAAAGCAGGGGATTTATTGTGAGAGGAGGATTAATTTTTAACTAATTATAAGAACTCCAGGGAAGGGGAGATATCTATGATGAGGAGAAGGTAATAGGAGGAAGTGAAGAAGGGGAGCTTTAGAAAATTAAATTCTCGATATACAATGGGGAAGGGAAGAATGGAAGAAAATAATCCCAGAGGAGACTATTAGTAACGCAGCACAATTGACACTACCTTTGACGCTTAATCAATTGCGAACAAGTTAAGTAATCAAAAGTAAAGTTAAGCCATCAAGTTAAGAGTTGATGACTTAATTGTCTCATTTGTATAAGTGTAGCATGAAGTCTCTCGCCAAATTACTGGAGATAAGTCTGTATCTTCAAGACTCAAATATGCCCAGTCCAGGCTCCTTCCTACATATTTTTCTTACAACAGCCCCAAAGAGCATATGCAAGAACTTTCTACATACACAAGGAACACGTTGTGAACCAAGTGTAACCAAGCACTTGTCCCCCTCTAGCCCAAAGAGCAGGCTTGTCTCCACCAATTTAATTCCTATCCTGTCCTGTAGAGAAATGTCTTCCGGATTTTACAAAATTACAAGCATTCACCTCATTACATAATTCCAAATGCAAAAATTCAAAAGAAATATTTTTTTAAACTTTTTGTAAAATCCAAAAAATCTTTGGCTCTCAAAGGAATTCAAAGTCATACAAAAGAGACGAACAGACAACTATCTCCCTATATCCTGTACTTCCAGTCTCTTATATTAAATTTACAACCTACGCAAAAAAAAATCTTTAACACTTCCTACGCCCCTTTCGACAGCTCATCTTCCAATTTCCAACTTTTCGAAACCACTTTCGTGCTCATAATTGTGAGACACTTTCAGCTCGAGCGGACATATGTATCTACCTATGTCATTTAAACTGCAAGTTGTGAAATGGTCCCCTCACTCAGAGGACTGAGTGCAAAATCATGAGTACAACGGGAGAAAGTCCGTTTCAAGTTTTAACCATCCTTTTGAACACAACTGAATTTCCGTGAAAGGAACTCCTACCTCCATGACTCGAGACTGGGAGCAGGTATCAGGAGGATTTTGCAACCGTCAGCTAAAATTGTGGAGATGACTAGGCAGTCGAGAAGACAGCAAGGAAATCAAGTAGTACGGTTCGGTTCATGGTGAGTTAGCAATCTTGTGAAAATAGCTTGAAGCATTTACACAAACCGGGCTTTTGTTTCTCTTTCCAATAGATAGACTTGAACCATATTTCTAAATGCAGCAATGTAAACACAATGTTTCGGGATAACATCTTCCTTAACATTACTCAAAACACTATAAACTCTAGGATTTACAGGCCTAACCAGGTTCCTAGTATTATTTGACACTATATATCCTCCTACTATAAATGCTTCACCGCAATGTTTTCAGGAGCATTTTCGTACTCACTCAGGCATTTGACGTTCAGACAAGTCTCAGCTTAAAATTTTAACTCTCATATAGAATCTTGAGAATCCAAAATATTTTGATTTAATTAAATCCTTACATTTCACATCCCTTACTTTGTAAACCCACTAGGAGCTGTGATTATCCGAGTATGTGCTAAACTTTCCTTGGAACCGAGGGGTTCCATATGAATGAGCACACTAATTACATATTATTATTAATGGTAAATTAAAGTCATGCAACTGTATCTATTTACTTTCAGGGAAGGCAGGCACGCCCACTATAAAAAAAATTAGAGGGAGTTACTCAAAGGAAATTAATCCCGCCGCAGTAAATCTAGGATGTCAATGTAAATATGAAACAGATGCTCAAACACGAACATGCATGAGTAAACCAAGCGGAGCAGGGACATGCAGCAGTGAAAGTGATTCATGACAAATTCAACAAACAGACAAGAAATTCAATTACCTGCTCAACCCACAAATTGGTTGTCATGATTTGATTCTTTAAGTTCTGTAAAGTAAACAAAATACAATATTTCAGTTATAAAAAACACGACAGATAGATATACATCAATTTACTGGTTATGGATATCCCTGGAAATATACCACTTATTTAATACACTCGAGTATCTATCTATATGTAACTTTTCCTCCACGCATTCTATTCTGTGAAGAATGCATTCTCTAGAACGGACTCCCTCATAAGGGGATTTTTTTTTGCTCTGGGGGCAAAAATATTTGGGAGAATATCATTTACTACAATGTTATTGTTCCTCCTTGTACAATCAGCTCCTCACAGGAGCCACATTCCTCTTCCTTCAAGGGCTCCCTTTAGACGGAGATTGTACTGCACTCAGAAGGACAGTCATGAAAAGGTTGTATCATTCGTAGTGACAGGTAATTTTGTTTTTATTAGATACTATCCCAGCTTTTCCCAGGGAAAGTTGTCAGTGTGCGGTCCGATGACGGGCACAATATTTTATATCAGATTTGATACGGTAGACAGGCGGGAAATAAGTTCAGTAGATAGGAAGTGACGAGGAAGAGACTCTACCACAACGTGTATACAGTAGATACAGTACTCGTTTTATTTCTAGCAAATTGTAAATATTGTAATAATAGATTAGGACTAAATAGAAGCATCCCAGGGTCCCCAAGAGTTTCGACTACTGTATGGCAAGAGCAAAAAGAGGGATGTAAAGTTGGTATTTATTTTCAGGTGCTAACCTCATCTCGTCTTCAGATTACAATGTCCCTGTTTCAATTACAACTCTATTGCAAATAATGAGCAAATAAAAACAGTCATCAAGGGTTACGGGTTTTGTTTGCGGTAACTGCCAAAATACATATTGTCCTTGCTCCGATGAGTCTTCCTTAAGGAGGATGTTGGAACTTAATGGACGGGCTGTTTAGCGTGCTCAAAGCGTATGAGAGGTAAGAGTAAATATAATATGGGAGGGTTGGGACACTCAAGAGGTAGAGTTTTAAGGCTGATTGGTTTCTCCGCCCTGGAAATATTTCTTGTTTCATTTTGTTGTGTCGAACATTTAATCTAAGTGTTCGGAGAGAAAATACCGAAAGTAAGGGAACAAATGGGATAATCATCATTAGTATATCGACCGGAGCACATAACTGTGACTGCAAATTTCCAAGGCGTTATTTCAAAGGTCGTTCGAACAAAGGCCATTTAAGGAACTGTAGGTTGTCTTAATCCCTTGAAATAGGATTTATTTAAATGGGAAATGATGCTGATGGGTAGGACAGTACAAATTAATATGATGGGTGAAGATGTATCTACGCCTAATTTACGTACCAATGGAGAAAGTGGAGAAAGTTTTAGGTAATTTAAAATCCATAGCCAGAAAAAAAATCGTGATCTAATTAAATCTCAAATAGTTGTTGTTCGAAGTGTGGGATACTGGCTGGGAGAGATAAGAGATGAAACAGACTGGGACTCCGGGCTGAAGTAATTTCTGCTCTCAAGAGACATTCCATTTTAGAGCCCTAACCTTGACATGATGTTTACTCGTCAAGAGATAGGATGAGAATGAAAGTGAATCAATGGGTTTTTACTCCATTCACAGTAGCCAATCTTTGGAATGGAGAGGGAAAAATCCTCTTAGAAACTTTTCCCATCCAACTGTGTCTTCTGCATGTAATTTCTCATGAGGAATGACGGGACTGGAGAGAGAGAGAGAGGAGTCTTCCCATTAAAAATGATATCACTGGGTGAATATTTTTGGTGAAATACCATTCCTTTGTGGAATCTTCCTTGGGCACTGAGTCTTTCAACTCAGAGCTTGATAGACTATTAAATTGCTCTGTGAGCTTGTAATGCATAATCTGGGTTTTTGTCTCACCAAGCCCGAGAGCAAGTTCGACGTTAGGACCAGGATGAGATGAAGGAGCCAATGAGGAAAGAAAACCAGGAGGAATGTCTCGCAGAAATGAACTATGACTATTCAATGTAACTCGGCATTTGGAGAAAGAAAGGAGCGAACAGGAGAGTTGAGTTGGAGAAATGAAGAATGAAGAAATCTATTCCTATCTTCCAGTGCAGATGTCACATCTGTCCCAGTTCAACTACTTCTTGGTTAGCTCTCTCTCTCTCTCTCTCTCTCTCTCTCTCCCTTTTCATCTTTTACTTTTTACTTACACTCATCTCCTTTCCCTTTCTCTCAAGTCAGTTACGGCTTCCTCCACTCACTCCCCTTCCTCCACTCTTTCATCTCTTTTCTCCGCTCGTCCTCGTGTGCCTTCCCTCCAACAAAGTACTTACTACAAGTTCTAAGTGTGTGCAAACTCCGGCATTGTCCTCAGTTAAATGACAAATACAACCACTACCTCAAAGACAACAAAATTTCCTCCAACTACTTGCTCTTTTTGTAGTGGCGTGAGTTACGATTGAGGAAGCGAGCCTGATGAGACCTTATTTTATTATGAATTTTCTCTTTGTCATATGTACAATTGCATTAGGGGATCCAGCGCCGGGGCTCCAACTCTTTATTCTCCCTTCATACATCCCTATAACCATAAAACTTCAAACTATGTATCTATGGACACCTCCCATCGACGTTTCTCTTCCCGGGGAGAAAGTATATCCTGGATAATTTAGTTAACAACACATACCTCCACATATTGATGAGCAGAAAAGTGGATTTTTGGGTAGGATGAAAGCTTTCTCCAAATGAACCACACCTTTGTCCTCTCTACTAATTACCTATCAGCCCACCCGGGCACCCTCATATGAGGTAGGTACAGGAGTAACAATTTTTAGGTATGAGGTTCAATAAGCTCTCCCCAAAGTTCAACTATAAAAACAAGATACTCATTAATGGCTACAGGCAATTACATACCTTTTGGGAGAAGGTAGGAGTGAAAGTAGCCCTGCTGAATTACGTACTAGGGAGACTTTTGTATTGGTATGCGGGGAGATAGTGAGTGCTAGAATTATAACAAAGTCTGTGGGAAGAATGAGCTGAGATTGAGTTCGGGCTTTAAGTCAACAGAGAGAGAGAGAGAGAGAGAGAGAGAGAGTCGATCGATGACAACCTGGGAAGAGTAAATGTACACCACAGAACAATTTGTCTGAATAACCCAACCAAATGGAACTCGACTCAATCACTCGCTCACTGGTTGTGGTGAGAGTCCTGTTGTCATCAAATCACCAAACGCTCCGTCCTCCAGTAGGAATGAAATTCTATCTATGGAGCCGGCAAATGTGGGAAATCATGTTGGTGAGCTGGAAATGATATGTATTGGCTGGATGGCTCCCTACATATGACTGTCATTATGTCCCGTGACGATTTCCAATATACAGTCAACAAAACTTGGAGAGCCAAATGACTCCAAGTCCTCTATTCGAATTCAAATGAAATGTTGCATCCATGTTGCTCTCATTGGGAAAATTGCGGTTATGAGGTTAAATTAAGTCAGTTTCTCATTTGCTCCAAGCTTTCTCTCAAAAATTGAAATTTTAAGGGGTTGAATAATTAATCTGACAAGGAGGAGTACTAGCCCCAAACGTATATTCTAATGATCCTCCCAATTCCACTAGATGAATTAGCTATTCTATATAGTCATGCATGTTTCCAATGCTGCAGTTAAGCTGAATAAGTAAAGGGACAATGAGGCTATAAAAGTCAAGTGCAACTTTGCAGACTTTAACTGGAATTAATTTTTCAGGCTGGACTTAATATTACAAGGGATTCAGATACGCTCTTGTCCCCAGCAGCCTCTCCCATGGATGTTTCCTTACGTCGGGATTATTCCTACTCAACCTGGCTTACAGGAGACAGTCATGAGGCGCAAGACTAAATAGAACCTCATGAATCCCTACTAAGCCAGGTGAACTAGAATGTACAGGGAATTTCTGGTGTCCTTTCCTCGGAATCCTTAGAGTTCTTATCTATGCTGGCAGGAAATTGGTTGGAGGGGAACCAGACGGGGGGAGATACATATTTGGACGATGTCTACAAAAACATATTTGTCAATCTGAGATTCCCATGCTTACAGTAATGTAAAGAGCGGGTTTGGACATGAAAAAATGATTTGTTGTGTGCAACAGCTGTAATGATTTGACATGTCCTTTTCTGTTCTTGAGGCAAACACATGTGTACACTATTGATCTGTCGGACTGTTTTGACATTTCTTCAGCCTCCGTTGTAGTATGTACGGAGGGAGTCCAGCCTCACAAGTTTGTTTGTAGAGCTTGAATAAACATGAAAAGGTTCTCACACTTAATTATGCCCTTACCTACTCCCGTCCGAACAATACTGACTACTGCTCTGTGTCTTGGGGGGACGGAATTTTTTAGAGTTTATTTGCTCGCAAGGCTGAGCTTTTAGCCCAAATGTCTATCCTACTTCAAATTTCCTAGAAATTCCCAATTGAGAAGTGGAGTAATCAATTTGAATAAAACAAATGTCCAAAACATTCAATTTCAAGTAGCCCATTGATAGCCAGACCGGAAGGAAAACATGAATAAAATGGAGGAGGGAGTCTTTGACAGTAGTGTGAGAAGCCTTCACCTGCCAAACTGTCTTGAATTGAAGAGAGTTCTTTTGCTCTTGTGAAATTTGATTCATTCTAATGGATTGCTGTCAGAAAGGTTGGGAGGACGGTCTCTGAAGCATTGACATTCTTTTTTTTGGGGGGGGGGGGGTAGCATTTAAAAAAGTATTTGCTTCTACCCAAGACCATGCATTCTTGAAAGCTACTTTAGTGAAAGTGGGAGGGGACGGGGAAGTGACAGGAGACTTTCTCAATTTTAAAGAGCTTCCTTCGTCTACTTTCTCTGGCTTTCTTCTCCTTCTTTTCCTTTCTCTTACTTTCTTCTAGCAAATCTCTACTTTCTCTCACTCCAGCGATTTCCCTGGGATTCTAAATGCATTGCTTTTTCTGCTAGGTTTCATCCATACCTACACACACTGAGGGAGAGCCGAGACGAGGGTAGGAGAGAATCCGTTAAATATGGAAGTAGGACACTCCTTGGGTTTCGGGATGATGGTTGAGTAAAGTGCAAAAGTCGCTTGGTTGAAATAATGCTTAAAAAGCCCACACACATACTTATAGCTACACAGCCCCTCCGTGTTATGCTGGTGTGCTTCTGCCAGACAGAAAGTAAAATCCCCAAGGGTTATTTCATCTTCAATAATTCCTCTTTCGTTTAAACTGTGCAAGTTCCTATAGTGTCAGAACTGGTATTTTCTTCTTTCCCAGCATCCCCATCTCCTTCTCATGAGTAACCTATGAGTTTTCTATTTGTACCAAACACTTCCGCCTGTGTATGGGATACTCTGATGAGGAGCTCGGATAATGACTGGAAATAAAATCCATGATTTCCAATCCTTGTCCATCTCACTTGGGACGCTTGTTGATGAGAAGATTTCCCTAGAAGGTAGTCATGGGGTCTTTCGGAGGGAAATGATTTCCAATTATAATAACATTCCATAAAGAGGGAAAGTACAATGGGGGGGTTGAAATTCTATCCGAATTGTTGCTTTCTTCACCTTCCCTAAGATCTCCAGAGCTGATTCCAGAAGAGCACCTCATTAAATGGAATGATTTTGAGAATGAACCATGCTGAGAAATTGACACTTGAGAATAATTTGTTGGCGACATTCTCGATCAGGAACTTGTCTCCTTTCCCTGGAACTGACAGGCTGGGAACTGTACACAAAACAAATTAAGGGCACTTGGACCCACTAGGACCCACCCGACAACATGAGAGTCGTGTTTACTTCTTTACATCCCACTCAGTGTAATGATGCTCATATCATCAGGGAAGAAAGTCCTATCCTCGCATGATTAAATAAGAACTTGGTGTAAACATTGCACCACAACCATGTCCCATCCTCTGATAGTCTGTCGTCCCTGGGATGACGAGTACACTAAACTTTCCCAACTCTTGACAAAAACTACAGGACAACAACACGCCTGTAGAATCCCCTTTAATGACTAGCTACATGTCTGCCTGATCGTAAGTTTTTTTTGGGGAAAAAAATGAGCGAGCCGAGACAACCTCAGGAGGAGGATCGACTAACTTTATAATACATAGTACTCCAGCGTCCCAAGATACCAACAAAAGTGTGTTGTTGTAAAGTTTCTGGGACATGAAAAGGCTCCGTCCCTCTCCTTGTCAACCGTTCCACATGTCAGTGTACTCCATTCTTCGGGCTAGGAATGAGGGAACAAATACACGCGTATCAACTGCTTACTAAACACTGTACAGTCTCTTTTTGGAGAAAGCTTTCTCTACAATTCTGACCATTGAAATTCACTTGGGTTGTCGCTGGGGAAACATTTGTAACCCACCTCTTGATGAATACATTCCAACTGTGTAGTTTTCTTGTAGAACAAATCAAATTGCTTTTAGCAGGCGGCTCTACAATTGTTTTCACAGGGAATGCACTTTTGTTTCTCAAACTTAACATAAACAAAAAAAAAAGTGCTAAGACTTTCTCTCTCGGGTTCCTCATTGAAACCAAACAATGCCATAGATCTCTCTTGATACATTACAGATCCGTACTTTACATGTAACAAGGACCGGTGCGGAGGAGAAAGCGGGGAAAGCAGCAAGCCATAGATACTTACATTGTGGTTTCCCTAAGCCAATTAAAAATATCTTGGCTGGGAGACAAAACTCCACACATTAGAGTCTCCCATACCTGTGCCTCATCATCATCAAGGCTGGGAGAAATTTTCAAGGAAGAAATTATGAAGAGGATGAGTAAGTGCTGAAAGACTGAGGCTGCATCCTCACATACTATTTAATAGCTCAGGAGCGACTCTGCCGACAGTTGTGTCCAACCGTGTGGTTCGCCGTCATAAGTCATTTGATACGGGGGGGCTTCGTCCTATGAATAATTAATAGACTAAGGGCTCTTGACATATGGAAACGAGCTGATCCGTAGGAAACTGGAGATGGATGACGCGAGGAACAATATGCACCAAAGGCTTATTGTTCCTTGCAAACAGTTCCATGTGCATATTGTCCCATGCTTATCGTTCAATGCATATTGTTCCTCGCATCCTTAATATGTACTCATCCAGCTTTTAATGTGCTTTCTCCTGCTCATCTTCGCGCCATTGCTCTGGTCACAAGAGTACATCTCTACAGTAACTCCTGAATTCTAGTTCTGGCACCAGTACAACTCTGTCTCCTCATGTATGAGTTACCATGGGAAAAATGTGTACTTGAGGGAGAGAGCCAGAGAGAGAGAGCCAGAGAGAGAGAGAGATCCAGAGAGAGAGAGAGCCAGAGAGAGAGAGAGCCAGAGAGAGAGAGAGTCACGCCATCAGAGAGTAGAAAGTGCATGGAGACGTGAATTCTCGACTGCGAACAACTCTATAAACTCCAGCCTGAGAAACATGCACGAGGTCCAGGCTTCCCTTTCGGCTCCACTCCCTAATCTGCATACAATGAGACCAAAAAGCCTGACAAGCATGTCAATCTGCCCGCATATGATATTCATGGTAACTGACTCCACTCAAATGTATATAACTTGTATTCAGTGCACAAAGAAATTTCCCAAATACTCTCTTCAGACTTGTAAATTTCCTCTAAAACCTCCAGACACACGCGTACACACAAAGGTATCTATTGGGAAACGTGGGAGAAGATTTCCCGGCCTAATTTTTCCTCCTTTCTTCCCTCCTCCCATGCTCCTTCCGTACTCCTGTTCCTCCACTGTGGGCTTACACTGGGATGAATTGAGTGTCAGTATCGTCAGTTTATGCATTCATGTATGAGCACGCAGCAATTCATATCATTTGATGGGAGGTAAGTCCTACGGGGAAGTAAGACTTTCCACCAGCGCTCAAGTGATACATCGTGGTGTAAAAAATAGATATAGAAAGTTACTCCATAGTCAAGTGTCTCTTTCTTGGCTCAATCCCGAAGAAAACATTCCAAGGTGTTTCTTTTCGCATTTCCTCTTACAATCCCATTATACTAGTATTTGCTCCTTATGTACACAATTCCAGCCGGGAAATCTTTGTACGCAGGCCGCTACAGTCACTCAACCTCACAGAACACGTACATTCAATCATACAATCACACAATCATACATGGATAGGTACTTACATATGCACTTTTTTCTGTCTTTACTTATTCAACACTCACTCCCACCTTGAAGGAGCTTCCCACTAGATTTTTTTAACATCACCTATTTGTAACCACTCCCTCCTAACAATCTCATCGTGGGTAGTTTTTTTTTCTCTAAAGGTACTTACTTACTCCTACTCCATGCTAATCGTCCCTCTCCATATGCGAACTTTCCCTCATCACATAACAAGCAAATAATATTACAAGGAAATTTCATCCCAATTCCTAAACTTCCTCCACGTGAGATACTCCAACTTTCTAGAAAATCAATACAAGACTTTCCGAAAGTCACTGGCTTCCAATCTGAGTGTTGAACTGTTCATTGAGCTGCTTAAGAGTTGATAGCGTTTCCCAGACGGGGTATCCATACCCACCTCCATGTTAGGATCTCTTAACACCTCCAAATCCAGGATGTTCTTCTTGACTGATCACACGTTGGAACTTTTTCGAAGGAAGGTTTTGTCCTCCACAGAAAGAGAACTGTAACGAACTGTGAAGCCCGGATGAACAGTTCGACACTTGGTTTCAGACTCACTGGCTCGAAAAACAAATGTGAAATTATTTCGGGAGCTTATACTAAGCTCTGCAAGAGTGACTTAATTTGTGCTCTTTAATTTCTAGCATTAAATTAGTAAGCTCAAGTAAGTTGCAAAAGAGATATTCTCCTGTGAAATTAAATCGTTCTAAAAAATAGTCGGGCCTGGGAATAAAGTGGAAACCTTTTGTAGAAGATTTTGTAGAAAATGGTTCAAAAATCCAGCAATTATAAATATTCAACATTTAAGCATTTATCCGCTGTAGACTAATACTGGCGTTGAGGGACGAGAGGAGAAATTCAAAGAGAAGAGAGAATATGCAAAAAAATTTTTGCAAATTGGAAAAATCGACTTCACATTCTACCATTCAAAGTTAAATTGAGCTACTTGAGCTGATCCTGGAAAGGAATTTTATACGATGCATATTAAGAGCTCCAGGTTATGAAATGCGGGAGATTATCTTCAATTTACAGGACCATTGTATACAGAGCTCTCCTCGTTCCCGTATTTTGTATCCTGACTTGAATGAAATACTTAACCCAAAGGCTCCTCCTCTCTTGTTCTCTCAGCACGTCAAGGAAGTGGGGGGATGAATATGTATGTATCCCCAACCGTAAATCCCAATCCAATGAGGGAGCACAGCAAGAGCCAGTGAGTTCCTATGTTGATATTAGCTGCATCAAAAAACCTAATTACGTGTAATCCATCGGTTTGCATAGCCAAGTTTTTAGCTGAGGCTGAAAAGGACTAGCTTATAGTGGATTATTCTTTATTATATTGTCGCTTGATGATGGAGGAAGAGAATATGTGGGTGTGTGGATGTTCCTACTAGCCCGTATATATCTAAATATACACGGGGGGAGGAACCACTGCAAGAACTATTCAGAACTGAGAAGAGTATAGGAAGATATAGAAAACCCACAGCATGAAAGGAACAGATGCGTTCTTCAAGCTTCCCATTGGTTTCCGAGTGTACACTAAACACTCGAAAATCCACGGAAATAAAATTTGTAATTCAGCCCCAAAAGAGGAAAGGATATTATAAGCTGAGGGGAAAAAATCCGCCCATCAATTTCCTCTTGTTGAGTCTTTCAGTCAAACTACTCATGGAGCTATCCATCTTTTATATTATATTCCCCTGCGGCACTTAAAAGCTTCCTTTGTTGGGCCCCGGTGAACGTATGCACATGCCTTGGAGGATTTCTGGTCAGATTATCTCGCAAGATGTTAATGTTGATAGTGTCATGCAGCAAATGTGAAGGAATCCGGCCATAAACTAGGAATATTGGTAAGTTCCCCCGAAGCTCTCCCACGCTCGTAGCCCATTTCCAGTAAAATATGGGTTTGTGGTACATATGTTGAAATGCTTGAGGAAATACCACCGGGTTGTGGCTCCTGCATACAAATGAAATAACCATAAGGACCTATTATGTTTGAATTTTCACTCAGAGCCGCATTCCTCCCGTACGACATCGACGGCAGGGGAAAAAAGTGAAAGGAGGATGTTACTGAGTGAAAAGCCATCAGATCAATCGATGGGGACGGAACAGGCTGAGAGCACTTGTACAATTGCAGTAAGGCCCATACATACGGGGCGAGGCTTATCAGACAGCCTGATCACAATATACATACTTTGCTCGTAATCAAACTTTATCTCTTGGAGGAGTGAGGACTAACCTCCACATCTCAATGATGGTTCCAACCCTCATCCTCGGTTATTACGAACATTATTCCCAGCTGTTAGACCCTCGCATTATTGCAAAATTCAAAGATTAACTATTTTTCTCGACTCTCCTTTCTCTATTAACTTCCTCAAAGTTGCATTACCTTTCATTAATGCCGCATGTCGTTCCTGTACAGTGGGAATGGAGAGCTCCGATTCTCCCAAAACATACGAGCAGCGGAGGCTGGCTTGTACGTGCATAAATAATGTCCCATTTTGTTGTTTACTCAGTGCTGTCCCATTCTAAACATATTAGATCATGATGTGTCTCTATCAAAGAGCAAAATGTTCAAACACTCACGGTCATTTCCGTCCAGACTTTGTGAGTGCCTCTCAGCCGACGGACCTGGGTTCAGCTCCAAGTGGGGATAGGAACATACTCTTACAGCGTATGCATATACATATATGGGAGGGGAACTGCCTAAGGAAGTACATCCGTTGTCTGGAGTGAAAGTACACCACATGTATTTAGTCTGTCGTGAGCCCAAGCGTATGTACATACGTTACGACTCTGGTGAAAGCACATTCAAAAAGAGTGTTCCAAGTTACTTACAACGGCCATGGTGAAAGCACTTGCAAAAATTGTAGTGAAATGTACTCACAAAGAGTGAAGGGAACGAACATGCGAAAACTACACTGAAGGCATCTACACACATAAAAACTCAAGTGAAAATGCTTACAAAGGATATGGTGAAAGTAAGTCCATGCAGGAACCATTCTGAAGGAAATTATATTATATATACAAAAAAGCTGAACTATTTTCAAGGTATATGCAAAAACTAAACTATATTCAAGGTACATACAAAAACTAAACTATATTGAAGGCACATACAAAAACTAAACTATATATTGGAGGTGGACACAAAAACTAAACTATGTATTGAAGGTATCTACATACAAAAACTAAACTATGTATTGAAGGTATCTACATACAAAAACTAAACTATGTATTGAAGGTATCTACATACAAAAACTAAACTATGTATTGAAGGTATCTACATACAAAAACTAAACTATGTATTGAAGGTATCTACATACAAAAACTAAACTATGTATTGAAGGTATCTACATACAAAAACTAAAATATGTATTGAAGGTATCTACATACAAAAACTAAACTATGTATTGAAGGTACATACAAAAGTTAAACTTTATTGAAGGTACATCTCCCAAAGCTATGCTAAACGTACTCACAAAAGTAACAATGATAGCAAATACGAAAGTCCTGGTAAAGTACATATAAGTAGTCAGTAGTGAAAGTGAATGGGTAAACTGGAGGGAAAGTACTTGCATGAGCATCCTGGGAAAGTACATAGAATGTGAGTAGGGAAATTACATGTGTAAAATGGGAAAGTAAGCAAGTGAAAGTACGTATGTAAGGAATATTAAATGTGTCACTGGAATGACTCGGCCCACAGCCTCAGACCCAGAAAGCTAGCTGACTCAAAGCGGGAAACCAAAGATGAAACGGGGCACTCAGTCTGGGAAATGAATCATTACGCCTGGCTTATCACAAGTTTGATTATGCGATATTAACCAAGGGTTTAAATGTGTGTTCGAGGCTATCTCAAAATGTTGCTCACAATCAGGCCCTACTACAATAATTATTAACTTGAAAGTCGTAAATGAACCGAATCACAAACACTCCTCGTTACCCATCCTGAATAAGAGTTAGTGATTCAACCATGGAGGATCCTCTCCCCGTCTCCATCTTCACTGTATCTATGTATCTACATCTATTTATACGTTAGGCTGAAAGTCAGGCATGAAATTTCCGTCGTTAAAAGTGTATAACCCACCAGTTCTAAACTTTCCCAAAGTACATGCCACTCTCTCCGAAAACCCCGTATACAGACACAACCTCGACTACTAAACAGATACGCACAATCAGGATAAATCCATCTTTTGTAGGAATATATATCTTCCTTGGAGGTGGCGTCGTTTAAAGAAAATTCGGTTATATTTAGAATCATCAATGTATGGGCTCCAGCTCACATAGGCTAGTGAGGGGAGGAGGTAGTGGAAACTAATAAATTACTTTAAATTTGCTCACTCCTCTCTAACGACTCGGAAATTTATTGAACTATATCGAATGAGAGATGATTCTTACCATTTCCACTTGAAAAAATACCCTCCAAAACTCTCACACATTAAATATATAGTTGCAAGTGGAGCAAGTTTTTCAAACCGGGGCTAATCTACATTCATTTTAGAACGAGAGCTTTTTAACTCTGCCCTAACGTCTGATTTTCCTCAGTCAGAGAGCCAAGATTCATAAATTCCGTGTAAGTCATCCAAAAAATTTAGGAAAGCAGGCTCAGGGAGCAGAAGCTATAATAATTCACACTTGGGTCTCCCAGCCTATATACTCTCAGCTCTGAAATCTATATCAATTCCAGAGGAAATTGCCTCGGAAAATTCAATACCCAGTCCTACCATTTTTCTCTCTCCTTCCACTCAAGCTCCTCACAGGGCTCAGAATGGTTAGAAGAGGAAGTTTGAGAAGAAATCAGGAGCAGAGAAATATGTCAACCTCTCCCATCATTTTTGCTAAAGAGCTTCCAGAAATAAAGGAGGCTCCGTTGAGCACAAGGACTTCTCAAGATTTACGTATAATTATCTTATGTTCTGTGGGGGATTGACAAAATCCTAAGTGGAGGTGCAGAGTCTGTAAGATATTCCAAGTTCGATGGAAAATCACATGTGGATCAATCACATTAGGTGACTGAAGTTTCGAGAGAAATTGAATGGAGAGATTTTGACAATTGTGTGTAGTGACAATAGCATTAGGCAAGTCATTCTTGGAGGCATTTGAAGGGGGAGTTTTGCCAAATTCATTTAACTCGCACCTTCCTTCTTGAATGCAAAACTGTAAGATTTACAAAGCATGGAAAGAACTTATCTTTTAATATTACATGAGGGAAAGTACATACAAAGGAGAGAGTCAGATAGAAGTAAAGAGAGAGAGAGAGAGAGAGAGAGAGAGAGAGAGAGAGAGAGAGAGGAAGAGAGTTGAAGGAAGACGAGGAACTTTTCCTTCGACTCTTGCTTCCCCTTGAAAATATTGCCGAGAGCGATAGTGAAAGAGACTTGGAATGCCATTACATCTCACTTGTGTTTTTCCTAAAATGATTTACATGTAATAATTTAGATTCTCTCTCCTTCTGATCCAGGGGAATTCACTTAAATATTAAACTACGACAGGACTATCTTCATTTGATGCCACAGGAACAGATTTCAACTACTTAGGTTCCCTTAGAGTCCCCAGGACAATTCCTTTAAAAAGTCTCTCTCCTAATTGAATGAAAAGTGTTGCTCAATAAGTATCATCCCAAAAGTAGCTCTATGGTTGTTCCGTCTCTCCCTCTTTTACGCTCCACAATTCTTGGGGAAGAAGAATACGGAGACCGACAAGTGTAAGTAAATACAAAATAATGAAGGTTTATCAGGGGAAACTCAGGGAGTTGACTTAAGCCCAGGCAGAAAAGAAGGAACTTTTTGGAGCCTATTCAATAAATCAGGTGGGTGTTTGGGCTCGGATTTGGCAGTCAATGCTCAGGCAGGAGGTGAGACTGAGTCCCAACTGTTTTCATAGTATTCTCTCCACATGCAAAAAGGTTCATCTTTTCCCTAATCTGATTCGAAATAATCAGGATGCTCATGAATCCCTGTCCATGATGCTTGGATTCCCTGCTTTTGGGGGAGTAAACCTTCCAATAACTTGTGGAAAATCAAGGCTTGGAATTTCCTGAGCTTATCTTTTCCTTTAGTTCCTTCCCCCTTTTGTATCCGTGGGTTGTCAACGGTGCTCTTGTCTCCGTTCCCAATGGTGCAAATTGGAGATGTCTAAATTTCTAGAATTATGCTTGGAAAATATCATTCTTCCAGTTCTCTCGAAAATTTATCTGACGCTTAATGAAATGTAATAGTATTTACGATTGCTGAAACAAAGTTGAAGGGAGATATGAACTATAAAGGCCTTATCAGATAATTAAAATATTTGGCTAATCCTATCCCACGAAAATAAACTTCCTGCTTGAGATTGAGAAACCATGTTTATATCCTTTAATGGAATCATCCCGAAGAGTAAACAACGGCTTAAGTATAGTCCCAGCTTAAATTTCAAGTATCAATTTCAAGGTAAGAATTACAGAGGAGCTGAGCTGGACAGATAGGGATTGTTAATTTAGATAAAAGTGACCCATTATTTCATCGAGTCCTTTACAAATGCAACTTGATTATTACGTCCTAACTCTGGAGGTAAACTTTCTCCGAGGTAAACGCTTCATAACTATGTATGTACATGAGTTGGTGAGACACGCCTTTGAAATTAATTTTTTTGACAGTGGCATTAAACTCCCCTGAAAATAATTGGGAATGAGAGGTTTCTGCAGGGATTAAAATACAAGAAGACTTTTTGGGTGTAAAATAATAATTCCTTACCACATCGATGAGCTGTGACAGTTTGAGTTTGATTTTGACGGTGAGAGCATCCGTCACATTGACAACAGGGCGAACGAGTTTATTATAGTTGGACAGGAGGTCATCGTAGAGTCGTTTTGCATCCGGATTTCCGGCAGAACCTGACTCCAAACGAAAACACAAAAGCATGAGACACAGTATTCGTTGAAATCTCCGTGAATGAGCTGTCATCCTCAATAACAATGCACGATGGGATGGAAGCTCTTGACGAACCCTCATCAATCTACAACATTGGTCTTGGTCTTGGAGACGAATGCCAGAGCTAAGAAATCTACTCCTACTTATCCCTACACATCAGTTCTAAATGGCACAGCCTGCTGACTCAGGCTCCAGAGTCAGAGTTCATGGTGAAAGTGGGGGAGTGAAAGTTAGTAAAAAGGACTTGAGAAGGGGGTTTTTTTTTTTCGTTCTGAGGGGGAGACCTCAGGTTGGAACGTCACACAAAAAAGTTGTCATGGGAGGAAATTGATAAGTCATGGTAAGACTTATGAGTCTCACACTTATTCATCATGTTGAGAGGTAATAACTACAGGAGTAACCCAGTTTCAAGTACATTTTTCCCTTCACAATGTAATGGGGGGATGTCAAAGTGGTAAGTGATTTGCCCACTCGTTTCTGTCAACTCTTCTCCCACTACAGAAGAAACACGATTATCAGTTGAGGAACTCCGTCATCTCCGTCTCCTTGAGAGAACGTCGGAAGGAGATGGGGAGTGAGACAAGACACGCGAGTTTCTTAGAAGACACGCACTCTTATTTTTAGTCCGAGAACAAGTGGTAGGTGAGAGATGAACATGTAAAAATATTTTGCCAGGAGGTGAATCCTGGGAGAACGTGTGAGGCTGAAGTGAGAAAAAATTGTGGGAAAAAATCCTTCAAGGAAGACTCGCTGGTATTTCTTGTGAGAGATGGGCGAGGATCAGCGAGGACACGATGCAACCCAGACTACACATTCTGAACAACTGGAAACAAGCGGGTGGAAACAGTCCCCTTCTTTAGTGACACTTGATGAAGGAGAAATGACACCGCCGTCGCCGTCACCGCCTTTCCAAAACAAGAGAGAGAAAGATCCAGAGAAAGTAGAGAGAGAGAGAGAGAAATGAATAGAAAAGGGGCTGATCTCAAGGGACCCTGTCCAGAACTGACAGGTCAGCAGATGCTGGGCTCGGACTCAGACGTCTATCCTGTAGTACTGTAGAGGAGCTTCTGTACCCCTGGAGAAGGCTCAAGTGAAAGAGAGAAAGTGAGGCTGGAGATGAGCCGGCATGCACTGTACACACCAACTCGTCCTTCACGACTACTCCCTGCTCCATATAACTCCCGGAGAACGAGGCTAACTTAAATACTGCTACTCCGTGGAAATTCAACCAACAACTTAGCGTAGTTTGAATGGAGAGGGAAAACAAGTCCTCCCTTACTCATCATTTCCTGGATCAAACGTGAGAGTCAAACTTCCTCCTCGTGTGGATTCGCCTTACAGATCCCACTGAACCAATCGAAAACAGGTGAAATTCTCAACTACATAGCATGCCAAGTTCTCCACGATAATATCCTTGCACTCCATTCCATTCCGGAGTCATAACTTCATTTATCATTCGGGACATTCGCACACTTTCACTCTTCTTTTTTTTTCTCCCCCTTCTCCATAACCTCCACCTCATTGACCATTGACGAAACATTTCATTTCCATTCTCCCACTCTCACCTTACACACACTCCAAAAGTTAATCACTTTCTCACCATCCTCACACCTTGCTTTCACCATTGTTTCTCCTGTCCCCGTCTTCAGTCGTCCTGGGAACAACTCTACCTTACGTCACCAGTCTGTCCTCTCCGTGGACTTTATTTCACAGAATCTTCTCTTTCTAAAAATGTCCTCACTCTTTTTTACTGATAGCAAAACCATGTATGTAGCTAATCAACCATCATTCACAATTTGCGCGCAAATGTACGGAGCACCATCCCTTACATTGAGATTGGTACAGTTAGTCCCTCGAAAATCCTATAATTTCCCCTGTAAATATGTACATATATCAGATCTGCCCCAACGAGTCCAGCCAGAGCGGTTTCTAAAGTTAGAGCGCGTGTCTCCCAATAAGCAAATTTATTATAATAAGCTTGCAGTTATAAGTCACCGTAGTTTCCTTCCGCAACGACATTTCCTCTTCCTGCAACCTTCCCTCAAGCCAAAGGTCCTCATATAATTAGGAGGAACTAATTTATGCATAACAATGCTGACGCCTGTTTATAACTTTCACTTGAACGTCTGCCTCAATATCCAGGGAGACGCGTTAAAAATTAATTCCCGACCTCATCCTGAATATTTCTGCTCCCACAGTTACAACTCATGTTTCCATTAATAATGGAGCCTCTCTAATACCCTCAGTTTCACCCAGGACCAGGTCCTCAGCTGGAGTTTGTCAATATATGGATGGATATGTGAAGTTTCCTGGGAGTTTCCCCAGTCGAGGCAGTTCTCAGATAAATAATATATAAGGTATGAACGCCAATGTCAATTCATAACTCGTCATTTGTTATATTTACTACACGCTCTAATTAATCTTGTCAGCGTGTCATTTTTCAGCCCGTGACTTGTTTACTAGAAATTCAATTAAAGTTCTTATAGCAAGGCTCATGGTAAATTGGAGGGACTGTCGGGCTCTCTCCATGCGTGGCTATCATTTATTCACATGAGTATGTCCAGATGTAGCTACAAACTTTATTTAGAATTTACATGGATTTTATTCCATACCTTCTATCCCTCCCCACGGGTTTCAAATGTCTGAAGTCATTTCCGACATATTGAGTTACTCCGCTCAACCCCCTTCTCTAAACACTCAATTCGCTCTTTAGACTCAAATAATAATATTATTCCAGTTTTACATAGCATTAGCCATCTGAGCTCCGGACTTGGGGAAGGAGGGGTAGTTTCTATTTGTACAGTGAAATGACTGTTTACCCTCCTCGATGCTACAAGTAGGTATATTTGTAACAATTACAACCAATTCCAAGTAATAACATTAATTAAAGCCAATTGGATTGATTGGAAAAAATAGTATTATTTTAGCAATCCCTGAATGTGAATAATCCCCTTCAATTTCCGGAATGGCTGAAACCTACTAATTTACAGTGTGACAGGCCGGTAATGATCATGACCACTCTTGCCTTTGCACTTGTTGACTCTACTCTGTAAATATTCCAGAGCTGAGGCGACACTCCTGGTGTACAGCGAATGTCTTTCAGGATCTGCATAAATAATAAATACTAATTATATTGTGTGTATCAAAACCATGGAGTGGAGCTATTTCTGGGACTTACGTTGCTTGTTAGACGGAGTAAGCACTCGGAATAATTATATTTAAACAACCTTTGTATAAACAATGTTCAAGCCATAACTAACCCGTAGCTAAAACCAGGATTGAGGTGAGTGGTTTACTACGTCAATGTCTCCACTTTCTGAAAAAGGCTTAAGTATTGTGCTCTTCTCTAAAAGAAACAAATGCGGAATCATTATAAATCCAAATAAGCTCTCTCCTTTGTGGAGTCTGTATTCATATAGACTGAGAGAAGGAGAAATGAGATATTGGGAGAAAGTATGAAGAATATCATAATCTGATGAGAAGGAAGGAAAATCATGGGAATTGTCAGGGAAATCAATGACTCCTGGAATTGCACTTGTGTGAGGACGGGGAGAGCAATCAACATTCTGAGGGAAATGGGTAAACCAACAGCAGATAAGTATCTCAAAGAGAGTGGCAGGCTGGGGAAAGTGCAGAAATGAGCAGATTTAATGCAAAAAATCCATTTCTAGAGTTGAATGAGCATTCCTTATGAAGGGAGATTCCCCTGACCTAGCACTTTCAATGGATCTGTTGATACAGGTACTATTTGCCAGCGTATAGGCTCTAAATATAATTCAAATACTGTTCCATGATGAATGTGAACTACAGGGGATGTCGGCTGTTCTTTGAAGATGAGGTAAAAAAAACCGCCTAGGATTTTAGTGAACGAAGAGAAAGTGAAAGTGAAAGTGGAGAAAGGTGAAAAAAATTGTTTCGGGAAGACCAACAGGGTTTTTCCATTGTGTGGGAAAAACTGTGGGAGAAAGGACCTTTTAAAGTTAAATCACGTGGTGAAAAGGCTCAAATGTGATACGGTCAGCTGTCAAAATGTTTCGAAGGAGAAGGTCCTGCCTCGGTCCAGACTACAATGAACCCATAAGAAAGTATTTCTCTTTGTCTCACCCTTTCCCTCCTCTCTCTCTCTCTCTCTCTCTCTCTCTCTCTCTCTCTCTCTCCGCTCTTTCCTCCAACTCTCCCATCAGTGGTAATCCGGGCCTCAACGCACGCATAATGTCATTGGGCTACCGACAACCAGGCGAATCTATGATGATCAGTAGGACACAAGGTTGAGATACCTTTTGGTGGATATCCCTGAGCATGGTGTGGACTAAATGGATGCACAAGTTAGCTACTTATTTGACTCATAGGCACGTAGAGCTCATTCGAGTATACGGACACATACGGACCAGCTTTCACCACGTACCTTCATTCAGTCCATGTGGGGCTATGGACTAAGCAGGAGGAATATCGACAGACGCGTTCGTTCAGAGCACTTGAGCTCTTCCACGCAGATATCGATTGCGCTATGTTTTCCTCCAAAACTCCTCCATGGTGTATAAACGTATGTGTATGTGTGTGTGTGTGTGTGTGTGTCTACCCTCCTACCCTACAGCAGTTTTTCACATTGGCTATCTCTCTCCTGGCATGGAAATGCAGTTCTCTCTCTATTCTCCTACCAGGCCCTAGTCCTTGTCTCCGGCCGGAGTCTTCTCTCAAACTGACTATAGCTCACTCTGTAAATGACTTATACGTGCAACTTCTCTACTTTTCTGGCTCGTTAACTCTTGCCAAAGAGTTGAAGGATTGGGAAAAACGCACCTGAACATCCTTGAGAGAGCACACTTTGAACTCGGCCCTTTTTAATCCTTGGTCTCTTTCTGTCTCTAATCAACGGTGAAAAATAGGAATGATAGAGAGCATTCTCTTCCGTTTGAAATCATCCTCAGTCTATAAGCTCTCTATTTTCTTTTACTTTCTCCCTTCCCTCCGTACGCCCCTCCTACATAAACAACTCTCTCCTTAGAAGGACACAAGTGGCTACTCAGCTCACAATTATCCAAACAACTTGTAGTTCAATTATATCTCTGTGTGTGGGTACTCAAATGTAAATCAACTTGGGATATTTGCTCATGGGAACACGTACCCTGCTCGGGATGACAGATCATGTGGGGCTTAGCTAGACATTATTTGCCCCTCGGAAGGGAAACTACGGGCAGGGGTAGGGTCTAGCGTGGAAATGTGTCTGTACCTCCTGGGCTGTAGGTATTTATATTTGTGCATGTGATTTTATCAGGACGGACACGCTATATGTAACAGTATGCACGTGCTTTCCCTTTATGTTATTGTTTGAGCTGGTGTTTATAATAGTACTGCAATGGAGCGAGAAAGGCTGTAAAATTTCCTTCGGCCTGCTCCTATTTTCCGCAATATGAGCTAAAGTTTGATAAATGAAATATCTTTTAAATTATTAGATCTCCTTTCATTGCAAATGAAAATGTGGTTTTACTTGTCTAAACTATCGTCTTCTTGTAGTAAGTAGCGCACTGGACCACAAAGTTCCTCCAAATATCTCTCTCTCACTCACTCACTTTTTTTCTCTCTCTCTCTCGCTCGCTCGCTCTTCTCTTGGAAAATATCATCTTGTTCTTTTCCACCGTCCTCCCTACGGGCTTTTAAGGAAATATCCCTTCTCTTTGCAAGAACGTTTCATTTTTACTTAGTTTCACCGAATTCCGAAAGATTACCTTTCCTTCTGCTCCTCTGCGTCCTGTCGGCTCAGCTGCCTCTGAGGCGGAGGAGGGTCTCAACCGTGCAGATCCATGTGGGCCCACAATGGTCCGGTAGGTATTGTAACTTTCTCTTTGCATTTTATCCATCTCCAAGCAATTATTTTTGCATTTCTTCCCCTATCTGTTCCGTTTCCTAGTTTCCCTACTTATTTTTTTTTCCGGAATGCATACAATCTAGGCTTTGTTTGCTAAACATGACGTTACTCCGTCTCAGCAACTCGAGTATGAAACTGATGAATTTTACATTTTGCCTGTCTGGAACTCTTTTGTTCCGTGTATGCCGAGTCCTTTGAAAAAATGTTTTACTTTGCTTTTCCTCATATAGAACCAAGCAATTGAAATTCAAAGAAAGATTATTACTTTTCTTAAAATTTAACTATCATCCAATTGTACGTCTCCATGCCAGTTTTACGGGAACAAGGCTGACGTGGGAATCAAAAGATGTGTTTTGTGGAAGCGAGATTTGAAACTGGAGCCTATTCTTACTTTGATTGATTTTAATTCCTCATGAATAGCATTTTGTAGCTAAAATTTCCGGAAGAAGAGAAAATTCCAGTTATTAAAGAAGTTTTGAAGGGGCTAATTTACAATGGGAAAGACTTGTATCTATCTATTCTAAAGACGGTACGAATTATTAGGTTCTTTTCTTGGAACAAATCCTTGACAATGTTCCAATTTAAGAGAAAGTGGGATTTAAATCCGTTGCTTTCTCCTGCTTTCCCCGCGCCTTGGCCGGCATAAATAATTCTGAGGCAATCAACGCTACACATTGTTTGCTAATAAGACAACAAAGGATTGGATTTCCAACCTCCCTCCTACTAACAGCTGGATTTTACTGATCAGACCCTGGAGGTGTTCTCTCTCTCTCTCTCTCTCTCTCTCTCTGAAGGATCCTCCTTTGAATTGAAACGAATACATTTTTCTGATTCCCATTGGGCTAAAGAGAAAGTTATACTTTTGAACTAATCCGTAAACATGACTGAAAAAATGATTATCAGTGTAGCTAAATTATACACTTGTTGTGCCCAAGTTTTGAAGAAAGAAGCAATTTGCAATCTAATCCTACTTGTTCCCTAATGGATGTACTTTTATTCTCGTAATTACGTAAATTGTAAAGGGAGGGATGATAGCTGAGAGCAATTTTTTATCTCTCTATCAACCTCGAGCTCTCATTACGACAGGAACACACGCAATGTTTACAAACAGATTTCCCATTTCCTCCAAGACTCCTAGGTCTAAGCCTTGAATACACAACCAGTTCTTTTCCTGGGCTTAATTCCTTTCCTGGTCTTCAAACAAGTCTCTAGATTGGTTCAAAGTTTCCCTCAACTTGTTAAATATGATGATGGGGAAAATTTGCTGAGGCAGTATTAATCAAGCAGTGTGCTTTTACCTGCTAATAAATAATTGCTCCATGAATTACTAATTGTAAGATCTGTAAATATAATCATCTTGGATCTGAGAAGTAACTCAATCCTCCAATAGCGGATATCCTTCTAAACTTACGATTCACTAAGCAACAAGCAACAGCAGACTCGAAATATTTCCATAATACAGTGGAAGCTGGATATTTCAATTGGGGTTGATATCCTGTCAAAATGATAATGAAGGATGTACATCATTACTCAGAAATTCAAGAATCGGCCCCCAGAAGCGTCTGCATTCTCAGACACTATACCAGAGATAAACTGCTGATACGGGAGCGGAAAGGATTACAAAGCCGGATTTCCATCCTGATCCAGTTGCTCCCACGGAGCGAGCAACTCGGAAGATGCGATGAGGCTTGCTGGAGCTTACTTTTCTAAACGGTGGATGGTGCTAGAAGTTTCAACATTTTCTCATCGCTTTATTTCTCTTCCTCCTCCCAAACCTTTGTTCCTTATGGAGTGGACATGTTCCTCCAGCTTCCACTAACTTTCACTCTGTTCCCAACTCCCCCAACTATGAACTTACACCATGTTCCGTGACTCAATGAAATCATTCCATACCGTATGTATTCATTAACCGACCCGAAGTTAATAAAGCCTAAGTCTCTAAAGCTGGTGAAAGTTGAGAGAAATCCATAAATTTAAACGTAACTTTTATCCCCCCTCAATTATTTTTGATGGGAAATAATCGGACGAAGTGGCACTACTGCAAGAGAAGTTGCGTTGGAGTAAGTGAAAGTGAAACAAGTGAAAGTAAAACAAGTGAAAGTGAAACAAGTAAAAGTACATCGAAGCCCATGATGGTCTTTGAATATCAAACACAACTGGTTATACTGTGACTTGATAGAGACGAGAGTGCTAGATGAAAGGCAGTTTATGTGAGGACAACGTGCGTGGGACTCGGCGTCTGTCTGTATTTGTGTGGGTGGTGGTGGGAGTCGTTGAAAAATGTATTGGAGAGGATGTTGTTGATATGGGAAAACTTACTTACTTTAATTCAGTCACATGATTAATCCTTAGAATTGCACAAAGGAATTGGGTGGGAGAGAGAGAGAGAGAGAGAGAGAGAGAGCGGACGGGAAGAATGTGAAGGGAGAATGTCCCTTTTACCACGTCAAATTCCAAAAGAATCCTGTCATGCATGTTGGACTATCTGCATGCTCCATCACAAGCTTAAAAAGTCACTGTCGTGCTTGTCTCACCCAGAATTGTCACACTTTTTCTCCCGGACGGAGGGGAAAAAAATAGTCTCAGACGAGAGGGAACGATGAAATTCAAATTTATTGGTGCGGAGAGGAGCTTATGCATTTGGTTGTGGTTGGAGATATTATTGAGCGTACACAGTCTCATTGTCACTGTCACCTTCTAACACGTTAGGAGTGGGAGAGGACACGTATATAGAGCCGGAGCAGGCACCTTTATCGATGGATTTTCCGGATGACAACGCAATGTGTGTAACTCTGCCAGAAAAATACAATTCATTGTACTTATTTCGAGGTGTTGGCATCTGCCTGAGAATCTACACACACACACACACATAAATGAATAGACAAGCTTTGTATACAGAGTTCCTACATAAGAGTTTATGTTCCCAAGCATTATATTTTTTTGATAGTGAAATGCCGGGGAGAAAAAGGAGGGAAAGTGTACTATAAACGTGGGCTAATGGTTCCTTCCATTTAAATTGTTATACGAATGATATGCAGGGACTCCAAACTAAACCTCCCCAGCTTATCCTCTCCTGTAAACGAACTTGTCACGTTCATATTTAATCATGTGGATGAGGTGCATGGTAAGTTAGTTCTAAGTGAAATTTCTTCTCCAGCTGTCAAGAAATTTTCAGTAATTGTTTGGGAAATTTATGCCCCTCACAAAGACTAGCAGTTGAAGGTTTATGGATATAGGGACAAGGCGAGGAATGTTCTCATTGTGGAAGACAATGCTAGATGATAATTCAATGCTCTCTTCTGCTCCTCTCGCAGTGAGTTTGATTTAACGCTTTCACATTCTTTTCCCCTCACAACACACTTTTCAACACTGAGAAATGTGAAAGAAGGAAATGGTGAGAGTGGGGGGGGGAGGGAAAAAACCTCTAGTTTCCAGTCAGACAAGAGAATACTACAATTTAACATAGGACCTGCCTCCTAACTAGTCCACAGTGACTGGAGTTAGCTTCTGGGGGAGAGAAAACAATGGGAAGGCTTTTCTCCTAAGTTGGACATCTAACTCCACTCTTTATAAGCCCATGCATACATCCCCCATCTAAATACATATTAAATAATACAAAACACTTCTGGCTTCATATGAGTAAGTACACAAACCTCTGAAATTCTCCTCTTCTCACTAGGTCCACTGGGCTTTATCCTTTCACTGAGACACATCCTCACGTTTTTCCTGATACATTATGTGTGTGCCTCAACCTGGATTTTACATGAGTCTATCCAGAGCTCAAGCTCCCATAAAGACACGTCCGTCCATTAAATATAAATATGTGCCTCTCTCCCATCTAACTCTGTATCTACATAAATGTGTGCATTACATATGCACAGATGTATGAACCATATCTACAGTGTACATTGCACATGCATGTATCTACATATGTAAGTACATATGTATGTACTATAAAGAACTTTCCATGGGCTCAATCAGTCCTTTATAAATATATAAATAACTTTAATATCCACAGAACAGATACTTGAACTACAACAAGACAAGCCAAAGTAATAACAAATGCTTTTCACAATTATAACAGATAATGCAATATTAGGCAAAGAAACTATTGATAATAACAATAGCCGTGATAACCGAACCGACCGCTAAGCTAACACAATACAATAGCAATGGTCGAACCGACCACTATGCTGATAGAACCTGCGAAGGAGTAAGAGTTCAATTAGAATTCATAAGCAAGAGAACGAGCTCAGAGAATCTCAAGTGCTCGCGATTCAACTCTAGCGTCGAGCTCCTCAGACGGCCAGAATGAATCTGAGGAGATTAGGATGTTTTTCCTATATACTGTCTACATGAAATAAATAAACTATTTCTATTGGTTTGATATTCATATTAACAATGTTAGGAATTGTAAGCCAAGTAAACAAATAGTGGCTGCTTGATCACGTTGCCATGGGAAAGAGTAAAGTATAAAAATACTTTACATTACTCTCCCTTAAAGAAAGACTTGACACAGGTGGACGGTTCTGATAACTTGCTATCGACCGTGCGATGGGATGTACAAGGTCAGCATTTTCCTGGTATCCCATAAGATTTCTTCTGACAACTCAGCACCCTTCGATTGGCGTTGTCGAAAAATCCATTTTGCTTCGGCCGTATCAAATGAGCACGCATTAAACTCAACCGAACCACGGAAATCAGCATAGAACATCGTGACCTTCTTTGTGACCTCAGTGTCATGGATCGAAACAGAGATGTTGCGGTTGAGTACAATTTCGGCAAAACTTGAACCATTTACCCTTACAACACCAGCACCAACACCTTCACGACTCAACGCAGAGTTGAGTGCAGGCGGAGAGGAATCAATTCCGTCTTCAGTAGAGACCTCTTGACATTTGAAACCCTTAAAGATCCTGGCATAGAATGCAGCCGAACGGGCTTTTTCACGCAAATAAGATGATTGACTCTTCTTTTTTATCCCAGAACCTTTGGTTAGATTTCCAGCCTTCAACTGTACAAAAATACCGTTCGCCTCTGATTTAAGTTGGGATCTAGCTGTAAGCAAGGCAAAAGTTCAACTAAATACACGGAATATAGGAGATGAAATTAACTACTAATTTCATGGCATGTAAGACATAGAATTGATCACTAAATATAAAAAGTTACGCTGATTAGTTGTGATACCTTGACCTCCACAATCGTTCAGTATCGACATAATTCTCAATAGGCTCAATTGCACCCCGAAATAATGAGTCACGGAATTAAGTAAAATCTCAACACTTGACGAAATAGCTTGACTGCAGTGAAATCAAGAAAAGAGAAGACTTGACCGCGCTTACTCTCGGAGCGCACGGTGAACCAGTCTATGCGACCTCTATCAACAACAAATCCAACAGCCAAATCCGCCAGTGAATCTCGTAGATGTCAATATGAACCTTTGGCCAAAGTTGGTTAGTAGAAAATCGCAACAAAGTCAATATAGCGTTTACGTGACTCATGCCACTCTCCCTTAAAAGTGATGGAACAAGCTCGGAAGTAATAATTTATTCATGGTCAGAAAATAATACTCATTAACCTACAAACGAGGACTGGAATGTCCGAAATACGAATGGTTAAGTAGGTCTCAGTAAAAACAGTGGACACTAACTACGGCTCGGACACGGTGGCTTTCAAGATTTTATAACCTGTCCGGGTCTTTAAAATTACATACAAACACCGTTGTCGTTCAGCTTCCATACATACAAAACTTAATACTCACTCATTCATACCCAAACACTCTCTCTGCTCCAGTCACTCTTACATTTTGACTCACTTGCCGCTTACTATGACAACGATTATCAACAGTCGTACAAGTCCAAAAATCATACTGAGTCGACATGTGCTGGTTTTAACCTGGACACATGCACCCTACCAAGAACCTTCGTAGATTTGGGACATGACAGCTCGCAGATATTTTGGGAAATCATTCTCGTCACACGATATGGACCAGAATACTTCTTACATAGCGAGCTCGTTATCCCCTTAGCAGTATTGGAAATATTCAACGCTACTGTAAAAACCATGTCACCCACATTATACCGTGCGCTGACCTTGTCTTTGTTATAATTTTTCATATAACCAGCCTGGCTATGAAGAGTGTTCGCCCGAGCCAGATTTCCTATCAATTGCATTCGAGCTGAAACATCATCCAGGCGGTCCACAGCCGAAAGGTCAACTTTGAGTTTATTGTCTAAAGGTGTGAGCAGTTCACGACTAAAGTTCAAATACGCAGGAGAAAAGCCGGTCGTATCGTTAACTGAGGTATTAATAGCAAAAGCTACCTCGTCAATGTGTACATCCCAATCTTTACAGGCTTCTATTTGAGCGACAATCCTGTCCTTAACCGTCCGATTGTAGCGCTCGCAGGGATTACTCTGCGGGTGATAAGACGCTATTCTCCAGGAGTAAACCCCAATTGATTCACACCAACATAAAAATCGCTTACTTGAAAATTGAGTACCATTATCTGTAGTCAAAGAACGAGCAAAACCCCACTTGAGGAAAACCATCCATAGCTTTTTAATTATACTCATGGAAGTTGCTGCTCGTAATCCGAAAAGCTCTACATATTTAGTGGCATAACATGTGACTACTAGCAAATACCTGAAACCCTTACGTCCTTTAATATACGGCCCTAAGAGATCACAAGATACATTTTCCCAAGGGGCGCCTACAGTAGGACTAGTTCCTATACCAATTTTATGCGTCCTTGCTGCTTTCGTCTTTTGACAAATTTGGCAGTTTTTCACAAAGTTGAAAATATCCTTACGCATACGTCTCCAATAAAAACGTTCTTCGACCCGCTTGTATGTTTTGCGCATACCCATATGTCCAGACAAGTTCTCGGAATGAAAGTACGACAACAAAGCTGGTACGAGCTGACTAGGCACCCACATTTTCCAAAACTTTGTCTCGCTTTCCCAAGGCTTCACGAGGGAACCGACGTACTTATACAAACATCCGTCTTGCGATAAAGAAGCATCCCTGGCCATCTTAACAACCCATTCGTCTTCCTTGCTGGATGGTGTCCTACAATAACTCATCACACGGGAAAGCTCATCATCATTATTTTGACCTTCAATGAAAGTCTTTCGGTTCAAAGTACTAATATCACTAACCATATAATTTTCATACATACGTGATAAACAATCGGCGGCTTCATTGTGAATGCCTCGGCGGTATTTCACATCGAAATTATAGCCTTGCAGCTCGAGCATCCACCTAGCAATTCGACCGGTAGGGTCTTTGATGGTCTTCAAATACGTCAGGGCTCGGTGATCAGTTTCAACTGTAAACTTGGTCAGATCAACAAAACCACGAAACTTTCTAATGGAATAGATAATGGCAAGAGCCTCTTTTTCTGTGACAGAATAATTTAATTCGGCCGATGACAAACCCCTACTCACAAACCATATAGGGTACTTAATACTGTCACGCTCCTGCATTAAAATGCCAGATATCCCAGTTTGTGATGCATCTGTCATGATTAGGAAGGATTCGTTTAGGTTTGGCATGAACAAGCAAGTAGCCTCATTTAAGCCTTTGCGTAAATTGTCAAAAGCGGCCTGACAATCGCTATGCCAAATGAATTTGGTATTTTTCTGGAGCAGCCTATACAGAGGTCTAGCTAGATTTTCGAATTTATCGAAAAATTGACGGTAAAAGCCCACGAATCCCAAGAATTTTTGTACCCCTCTGACAGAATTCGGAACAGGATAATCTTCAAGAATCTTCAACTTTTCAGCTAGCGGTTTATACATACCGTTCCCTATCTGGTAACCCAAGAAAATAACAGATTTCATAGCAATCTGGACTTTTTTCGGATTTATGTGAAACCCATTCTTTACTAGGGCCGTTAATATACATTCTAAGTGCACCAGATGATCCTGAACTGAGCTACTCCAACATATAGCGTCGTCTACGTATACGACAACGTAGACCCATAACCCCTCCTCAAGTGCCATCTCCATAGCCTCCTGGTAAGATGCCCCGGAGTTAATTAATCCGAATGGAACAACTTTGAAGCGAAAATAACCTCTGGGACCCCGAAACGCAGTTTTGTTTCGATCTTCTTCGGCTACCTCTATGTGGAAATAGCTGGAAGGCTGGTCTAGTACTGTAAAAATAGTACCATTAGAGAGTGCAACTACAATATCTTGGAGCCTAGGCGCACAATTCTTATTTGGAACTGTAACCTGATTAACTTTTCTAAAATCAAAGGTTACCCTATAACCCACTGTACCATCTCCATTCTTTTTAGGTACAATTACCGCTTCGGAGGACCAAGGGCTCTCACAGCGCTCTATCAAGTCCATTTCGATAAGTTCATCTACAGCGTTTTGGAATATTTGACGCTTTGCTGGTGACATGGGTCGAGCCTTACAAAATACCGGTTTCGCATCCCCAGTTATGATCCTGTGTTTCACTAACGTACACCTTCCAGGCCTTTTGGAGAACATCCTAGAGAATCGTTGAAACAATGATTTAAACTGGGCCTTGAAACTATCTGATAGATCGGGATTGGAGTTAATCTGATCATATATAATTTCCATATTTTCAGCATTATCTGACCTCTCCGGCAGAGTGGAACCAAGTCCTTCTGTCATTGGTCCTGAACCAACAATAATATCTCCAACTTCACTATCATTTGATGCTTTGACATTACCGTAAAATGGATTGTTACATTTGACTTTTAGTGACTCAATTAAATCTACAGAACTACATTCATCTACATCCAGAGACAAAATATTATTACAGTCAATGTCTTTTACCGTGGAATTGGGCTCGTTCACTTTCCATACGCCTTCATTTACATGCACGGACACATTGTTAACTCCAAGAAAGTCTCTCCCAAGAATAACATCTGCTGAATTAGTTGAGACTAACATAAACCGTATTGGTACTATACCTAAAGGACAATTAATACACAGGTCTACAAAACCTTCCGTTTTTCCTACACCACAAATGGTCTTAATAGGGAATATTTCGGAAACGATATTAATATTTTTACCTCGAACCATCTCAACGAACTTACTCCCTAAAATTGACACACTTGAACCAGGGTCTAAAAGTGCAGACGTTTTATTATCTAAAATCTCCACATTCATACATACAGGGGGAAACTGGATATCCAAGTTTCCTACATCGTGAGGTTGAACAGTTTCCATCTGGGCTACCCTCACTTCCGGCCCAGGGATTGTTCGTTTCCCGAATTTGGGTTCCCTCTGTCCGCTGAACTTTCACGGCTTCTCTGGAAATTGCCAGAATTGTTACCATTTGGATTATTTCCCTGCCAATGGACATTTCTATTAGGACCTTTGTCACGGGAAGATTCTCGCTCCCTACTCTGAGAGGAATCTCTAGGCTGTTGCTGAGAATTACGACCGCGTTGAAACTGATCCTCTCGGCTCAAATGCTGGTTGGAAGAGGATCTATTGACCGACGCTTGTTCGTTCCAGACCTGTTGACTATCATTTCCTTCACTACTACGCTCTGACTTAGGATATGGACTATCACTTCGAGAATTATGATATCTGTTGTTTTTCCCTGACTTACGCCAATTGGAATCTGAATCAGATGCAGCAAATCTATTATTATTCGGCCTTTGATGATGAGAGCTATACTGGTCGAATGAGCTTCTTTGCAATTCAGGGACCGTTTTATTTGTTGCGGCACTGTTTTCCGAAACTCTGGTGTTTTTATAAGATAAAGACGGTTCTAACCCGTGATTCGGGACGGGTTGTTTATATTCCCTATCGAGAGCTACACTAGTCTGAGCTTCATAGGCTACCTGCAACAAGTCTCCTATCTTCGAGAATGAACGCTGGAACGACATAACCTTAGCTCTATAGTGAGGATGCATAAGTTCCAGGATTTTCTCTATTCTGACACTCTCCTTAGTAGTGGGATCGATTCTTTCGTAGAAGTCGTCTATTACACATATGAATTTGGACAGAGGCTCCTCAGTCCCTTGATACCGGCAGTCCAGGTCCCTTAACATTTTCTTTACATAATTACCTGACTGAAATTCCTGACGAAAGTAAACCGTAAAATGTTGGAAGCTTTCAAAGCTAAACATTTTCATAACCCTACGGTACCAGAGATACGCATCATCTACTAGCGCGTATGGAATAACCAGCTTCAGCATTTCATCATCCGTATAACCGATGGCAACTTGGTACTTTTCCAACTCAATGAGGAAGTCGTACGGTGTCTTTTTTTCATGAGCACCCGCGTATTTAGGAATTGAAACATCTTTTGCCCTTAATCGTTGAGCTGGAGGCCCCTCTCTCAACTGAGGACCATCTACCAAACCACTACTATTATTTCCGGGGCCATAAAACATATTCTGTATTGGGCCCGGATGTCTAAACGGTGCGTGTACTACTCCAGGGTTTGTTGGTACAAATGACTGAACATTTGGATTAAAAGAAGGATATCCTGGAGTATTCAGAATATTTGGAGAGGGCTGTCGATTCACATTTCGTCTACCATCTACGGCAGCATCTCGCGAAATCTGTGGTACATGATGAATTGCAGAGTCTCCATTTCCCACATTTCCCAATCGACTGAATCTACTCGTCGGAGTTGTAGCATCAAATCTAGTTTCTCCTTCATAACTACCTCTACTTTGAACTGGATTCCTACTAGGAAAACTACTACCATTAATTATAGGAGAAGGGTTTGCCTTACTAAATTTAGACATCATGCGCTCCTCCATATCCGCCAATTTAGCAGTCATCAAATCAGCCATTTTCCCATAAATGACCTCACATAAACCGTCTAAATTCTCATTATTCGGACCATGAGACTGTTTACTATTCTTACTGACCTCATCCTCAGCCGTTGCCATGGTACCTATACTTTTCCTATTTTTCCTAGGCATTTTCTAATCGAAAATCAACTCTTGATCCCGGTTGAGCGAATTTATAAAGAACTTTCCATGGGCTCAATCAGTCCTTTATAAATATATAAATAACTTTAATATCCACAGAACAGATACTTGAACTACAACAAGACAAGCCAAAGTAATAACAAATGCTTTTCACAATTATAACAGATAATGCAATATTAGGCAAAGAAACTATTGATAATAACAATAGCCGTGATAACCGAACCGACCGCTAAGCTAACACAATACAATAGCAATGGTCGAACCGACCACTATGCTGATAGAACCTGCGAAGGAGTAAGAGTTCAATTAGAATTCATAAGCAAGAGAACGAGCTCAGAGAATCTCAAGTGCTCGCGATTCAACTCTAGCGTCGAGCTCCTCAGACGGCCAGAATGAATCTGAGGAGATTAGGATGTTTTTCCTATATACTGTCTACATGAAATAAATAAACTATTTCTATTGGTTTGATATTCATATTAACAATGTTAGGAATTGTAAGCCAAGTAAACAAATAGTGGCTGCTTGATCACGTTGCCATGGGAAAGAGTAAAGTATAAAAATACTTTACAGTACATATGTATGTACATATGTATGTACATATGTATGTACATATGTATGTACATATGTATGTACAGTCCCCTAACGTTCCATATAGAGTCCACGTCATGCTATGGGAAGGGAACAGACATATGTACATACCCTTGTGCATATGCAAACAGAGGAGTAGAGATGACTGAAGGAGAAAGCGGGACGGTAAAAAATGAACTTGTGCATTTTACCAAGTCAAAATGAGAAAAGAAAGATGGATGTAAGTTTGCTGAGGCTGGTTGAATGCTTAATATTTCTAAATGCCTCGAAGCCTTGATAATACTCCTGTATGTGGAAAAATGTGCGGGCCGAGCATAAATATTCCATATCATTCTCCCAAGATATAAACATAGACAAGGAGGCTCATCCATACCCACCACTCTCAGACTTTGTGTATTTTGTGTACCTCTCGAGTCTTATGATGCCACTCATGGTGGTGGTGAGACCTGAAGAAAAAAAACAAGACATCTCTCGATTCCTTACCATGATAGTTTCTTAAGCTTTTTCGAAAGAGATAAATGATTCAGGAGTTGGAGGCTCAAGGAAGTAGCGAGGAAAAGTGTTTTCTCTCCTTTCAGAGCCCCTAACTCTTCTATTCTCTTTTGTGGGAGGAGATCTAGCCGGGGCTTCAATCCTTGTCGTCCTTTCGTCTAGTAAATTGAAATTACTTGTGTATATCTATAATTATTATAGGAGGGCTACAGGGGATGCTCTCCCATGGAAAATATTCCCTCTAATTTGCATCTTTGTTTGTCCTATCTCCCAAACACATTCTCGGGATCCACATCGGTCACATGTAAAATAGTAGGAATCTTTTGACAGATCTCCCGCAAACTCCCCCCGAACAAACTCAACTTTCACTACTTTCTCTTATTTTTCCGGGTGGAATTCTCCTTGAGGAATTCCTTCCTCGTCGTAATTGGAAGAGATGCTCTTCCGCTTTCTCCCTACTTCACAAAAAGGTGTGCTTCACAGACAACAGAGAATAACAAATGAAATTAAAATCCACCATCACCCACAAGAGGGCTGGTTCATTAGGAAAAATGAATAATTTATTGAGTCTAACTCCCACTTTCCCCGCCAGAGCTTATTTATGCTTTGGAGCGGTACAATTATAACATAAATACTCCTTCATTTGACACTTGTACGCTATAAATATCAAAAAATAAAACCTCCCTAGCTCAACTCTTGGACATCATGAATATTCCGTGTGAGGCTGTGAAACTTGAAACGGAGCATGTCACCATACCCTGACTCATATAATACATCTATCTATACATACTCCTGTACATCCATAGCTACTCAGGACATTACATGAACCCCAGCAAAAAATATTAGTGGGCTGGGAGCGTGAATGCAATGCATAATAAGATGAGTGGTAAGCAAGCACGTCTTACAACTTGGCAACTCCCACTTGAGCTCTTTATGACTGTCATGACCTTTTCAAAAGGAACGTTTGGGTTATAAGTGTCAAATGAAGGGAGGAAAAAAGCTACTTTAATTTCTAATAGTCAGACCGAGGTCCTCTGCTATAAGTGAGCAACTCCTCATCTACGTGCACTCTCCTTGGATTCCTTTCCCCACACATCCTTTCAAATGATAAATACCCGTCGTTTAAATAACATGTAAAACATTTGGTTTTTAATGATTTAACTTTTTTAATTAACTTTTGTGAGGAGACTTTTTTTTACTCGAGGATGAAAGCTGGCTTTCTCCACTTTCTCAATTAAACTTTGTCTACTAAAAGCTTATCTCCTCACTAAAAGGACCACATAGGCTTCTCTATTACTGAAATGAACGCTGCATACATGAATTTAAATTCTGGCACAACTCATGTAAGCTTTTTTTAATAAGATAGCCTCAAAACATTCCTTTTAAAAAGTACAGGGCAATGTACTTGGGAATTTAATGCATTTTTATGTATCAATCTTATTCAGGGATGTGTGAGTTGACGCATTTTTTTCTCCAACTGATTTCTGTCTTTTTTTTTGCATACGATTTCCATGGGAAATTTCCAAGTGAAAGTGACACTTCTCTTTAGCATATTTTCAAATCCTTTGTCACTGGAGTGCACTTCCTCATGAAGAGCAAATCATATAGTTTCTTTTGAAGGGATAAGTAAGTACAGGGTGCAAATAAGCATTCTTTACCGATCTTGGCTTGCTTGGAGCACTGCAAGTTTAGTTTCGTTGTGTGTAGGAATGGATTATATAATAGTAGCACGTTTCCTTCCAGACTTTCAGGTCAGTATTTGCATCTTCAATGACCAAGGCAAGCCTGGATTTATTTTCAAGGAAATTTACATTTTTATAAACTTTTAAAGTCTTGACTTGGCTTCACAGTTTTCTCTCCCATGGTGAAAGTTACTGTAACTTCAATAGTTGACACAAGATAATACAATATGTTTTTTAAAAAAATACCTACGAAAACTTCCTTTCATGTTTACTACGTTAGTTCATCTACATAATGAGTGAATTTTGCATAGTGATTTAGTAAATTCCAATTTTCCTCTAAACTGCTGTGCAGCTCCAGTTCCAAACTTAAGCCCAGGCTTATTCAACCTTGGACGTTATTTTTATTACCATTTAACTTTCCGACACATTTTTGCTCCCTGTGCCAAAGTTTTTGATACAGTGGTCTCAGGTGGTGGTTGTTCGAAAGGCTTTTAAATTTGCTAGGAAATGCCGTCAAAGTTAGTTTTTAAATTTGAAATATCTATTTCTGGTGGAAAAAATAATGCGTGCCAATATTTTGCTTTACCAAAAAATTCCAGACTTTTCCCCAATACTTTCACCAATGCATCGAGAGTATCGAGAGACACAATGAATAGCTCACAAGGGAATATTTTATTCTTGATTTCGTGAGCCTTTTTATGAGGGAAATTGCAAGAATAAATAAAGGACCGGGATGGTTGCGGAATTAGGGGAGAAAGTCATTATTCAGATCCTCAATCCCATTTAATTATTGTGCGGATCCCGGGTCCGACCTAACAAAACCCAGGAAGTTATTCCATTAAATTTTTTAATGAGGAAAAAGTTTCCCAAATACACACGTCCCATTTGTTGTTGCTCACAGCACATAAAACTAGGATTAACATGTCCCCACTTAAACGGAAATGGTCCCAGTTGGATTAGAAGATTTTCTGGAGAAACGTAAAATTGGGGAGCTAAACCCATCTCCATGCTCTTTGGCCCCGTTGAGTAATCATGGATTAGGAGTATCTATCTATAGGCTCATAATAATAGGGCTAATAAAATTAAAATGCGTCTGCCAAAGGAGTAAATAGGGTTGAGGTAAAAGGAGGAAGACAGCTCCCAGGGAAAATAAAGTGCCTCTGGATAATCATGTTTTTATGAAGACGCTTTTATTAAAATAGTTTGCATTTGAGCTTTCCCAACCTTCCCAAAACCGGGAGGAACAGTCCTGGATTCTAAATTTCCTGGAACACAATTATAACAAGCAAGTGGTTTTTGTGGTGACTATAGATCTTGGGCACAACGCACAAGTACTGTACGTCCTGGAATGTGAGGTTTGAGGAGTCAGAATGGATAAACATGAGAGGGGGGGGGAAGAGTGTACGTAGAAATTCTCTCTCAGCTCTCATGTCTCCTCTTGTCCCAAGTCTAATGTCAGTTTGGAGACAGACGTCCCACTTGAAGCCTCAAACCTTTGGTTTGGTGATCCAGTTAGAGTCGAATTACATGCAGAGGACGCATGACAGCAGAAAATGAGAAAAATTGGGGAATTCTTCTCTATTTCTCTACATCAATTGGCACACTTCAAGTATTGACTTTTAATTTCCGGTTTGAGTATATTTTTCCCTCCATATCTCTGAAACTCACTTATGCTACTACATTATACTTTAGACTCTCCATTTGGGGCTCGGCGCTTAGACGGGGAAATGCAAGTTAAGTGAAATATTCTGGGGCGTTTAATCCCTCTAATTAAATTACGGACTCACGAGTGAACATAACATGTCGATCCTTGGCTCAGGGATCATGTACATAATTATTACGTGAAAAGGTACAGGCACGGAGGCAGTTTGTGTTCGACTGTGTGTCAGGGAGGTTATGCGGAAGATATGCACTTATTTGTCGGGGCATGTATACGCATATCCCTTAGGGTCCCCATCAACTGCTCAAATGAGTTGAATTGCCTTGTCTCCCAAAGAAAGCAACTTGTACACAAATATAGCTAAGGAGGGTTGATTTATTGCTCTAGGAAACTTGGAGATAATATGTGAGCTCTAATTTAATTTAATTCTACAATGTGAGTAGCTGCTGTACACAAGTTTCAACTACAACCATAAAGGAGTCCCCGCAACTCCCTCCTAACGAGAGGAGGGAAAGCTCACAGACTTGTGGGGAAATTCCGTCAAAATTTCTTCCTTTCGCTGGTGAAAACACAAAGACACACATCCACTTACACATATGTACATAGGTACTCTTCCATACAATCCGCTCCGTAATCAACTTGTGTGCTCTCCACCATCTCTCCGTGGGCTCGGAGGTTATTCTTGTCTTTTGAGTAGCAACGAGGGATATTTTCTACTTTCTCCCCCCATTAAATTTATCTCGTCATAATGTACACACTCTTGGTATGGGTTGGTCAGGGAGATAAAAATTACTAATGCAAGGGCGCACGGGTAGCACAGATTTCCCTCATTTGTTCTTAAATTGTTTAGAGCTAATAGGGCTCCAACCTCCGCCAACAACTACTACTCTCATCTCATCATCACTTGGAGAAAGTTTGGCCACTGCCCCGACTTTCTCCTTTCAGCTCATTCCTTTTGCATGTACATCTCTTCCCACTTTCATCAGACACTGTTCTTAGTGGTCTCACGCCCTAACCAAGTCATTATAAAGCCCATTAAAAATCATCCCAATACAACAGTCCAGAGCTGAGGGCTCCTTCAAGTAGTTCTAAAACTAAAGTAAACAAATTACATTCCTATTCTTATTACCCCGAAATCATTAGAAATCTCACAAAAATTATGTTTTTTTTAATAACAATGTGTTAGCAAATACAGATTTTTTAAAACAACTATTTTAGCTATAGCTCATATTTTAACTACTGACTGTAGCAGGAACAGTAACGCTTTCTCCTGAAAGTTTTATTTGAATTTTCCTATACATTGAGGGAAGTGTAGATACAGGAAATGAGAATTTTTGGTAACGACATTTCCATTTTCAAGTGAATAAATTATTTTCCCTGACATAAAAAAATATACTCTGGGCAAAGTTTTTTTCAGAAATACCACAAATTATGAGTAATGGTCAATGTCACATTTGAGTCTGCTCAATTTTAAAATGTGGGTTGTTGTCAGCTAAGAATTAGTCCAGAGAATTCCAGTTTCCCCAGCTCTGACAAGAAAGTCAAAATAATTTTTCCCTACTAAAAAAAATTGAGCAGATGACTTCCCTCGAAGTATTCTTCTGGTGAAAGTAACATTAAGCAGTGTGGAGGGCTGGAATAATAATAATAGTAGGTTGGAGACGGGGCGAAGGAGTAAAAAAGTGAAACCGATAGCTGGAATGCAGATCGGAAAACTCCCAAGTAATGGATTGAAGAGGATGTATGTAGATACATGAATGGTCCGGGGTTTCTGGAGAGAATGATGTAGGAAACGCTAAAAAGCTGAGACTTCTCCAAAGAATGGAATGTATATCATATGGAACATGTTTCCCCTTCCGCTATACTGTAGTCGAACGGAATGGAAGGGAGGAAAGTATGAGAAACGTGAAACCTTGTCTGATGATAGTTGTTCAACTAGTTACGCGTAACGTGTCCCAAATACATTCACTTATGTGAAGGTCTCATGAAAAGGCCTGTATGTAAATAGCTTTTAGTGAAAAGTAGCATTGTGAGAACCCATGTGAAGCTACCTGTTCCAATCCTTTTTTCCTCCCTTTCCTTCTGAGAAAGTTTTTATTTTCAGAAAAATCCGACATTTAAAGCGGGTAATAAAAGTCCCATGAAGATGAAAGCATAAGCCTACCACCAAATTGTACTTTCCTCGTTTTTCTCCCCCCCTTGAAAAAGTCTCTATAGTTATGTATGTCCATTTGAAAAAAAGGTATTTTTTTACGAGGCACCTCCACGAGTATACATTTTTCTACAAAAGATGGGCTCGATAAAGGAAAGTTGTGAAGGGACAGGGAAGGAGGGCAGGAGGAGAGTCATGTATTTCCCAAGTCTCCATACAATTTTGAATTCCACTGTTAGTCCCATAAAATTCCCTCACATCTTATGAAACCCCCATTACTTGCTTATTTTCCATTGAAACTAAAATTTTTAAGTTATTGCTCAAGGTATGATGGTTAAGAGCTTTTTTTGAGGAACCCCCTCTGAAACCCGGGAACGTCTCTGATTGAGATAGGAGTTTTCCTAGTGTGTAAAATAACCCTCGACTAAGGGCTCAGGAGGAGTGAAGGCTTTACATGGAGAAAGCTAGCCCCGTTACTAATGCATGGCGGGTATTCCTCTGAGAGACTCCCTACATTACTCAAGATAGAATTTCATATAAGGCTCCATGTAAATAATGCGACTTGTAAGTAGTTCAACTACATCTATTTACTGTTATTTCCTACCCAGGCTAGCCCCATGAATCCCCCTTAATTCGATTTTATTACGCTCTATATATAACAATTATCTATCCATTGTATATGTAGCCCTGTCCGGGCCTCCGATTCCTGCATCTTGTCATATGGACTGATTGAGATAACCCATTAAACCCGTCCTTGCTCACTTTCTTTGCTTATTTTCCCTGCTGCTGCTGCTGCTTCTGTTACTTCCCCTGGTTGGCGCCTTTATTGTTTCCAAAAAAAATGATTATTTTTTCCGCCTGGTAGACTTTTTAAAAATCAGCTCCCTTCTCTTCCCATAGAATATCCTTTTTAAAGAGGATCTGGAGAGAAAGTGGCTTTCACTCGAGCTATTTATTTAGGACCCCTGTTCCTCTCTCTCTCTCCCTCTGTAAATACAGAGTCAGGAAGGAGAGGTTTTCCTGGGCGAAGGCACTCCTAACCGAGAGAGAGAGAGAGAGAGGATATGAGGGGTATATGTACCTTGGAAGGATTTTAGCTTGATTTATTATTCTATCTGGGTAGAAAGCCAGGGACTAACTCCAGCTTTAATATTATGATTGCAAAAGAACTACAAGAGTTTCATTAAAATAAAGTTGCAAGAAAACCAGATGGTTAAGGGAATATAAATAAGTTGTTGCATTCCTGCTTGAATTTGGTGGATGAATCTTTTTCCTCCCATAGTCCCTCCTAGTATACATGTAGATATATAGGACTTTCTCTCCACAACTCACTCAGCCCAGCCGGCTGTGGGATAGATGGAGGAATAATTTTCTCACATGGAATTTCATCCAAACTGTTTATCAAGTCATAAAACATTACTTTGGCTTCGGATCCCTGACTGCACAAAGTCAGCCACAGGACAGACTTGCCCAGTCTATAGCTTTCACACGACCAGGGCTCTTCCTCTCCAGGAGTTCCTTTTGTGGTGAAGGTTGTTGTATCTACTTCTTATGAGCGTACGTCAGTCTATTTATGTATAGAGACTAAATAGACTTCATGAGGTATAGGTACATTTTTGGACGTGCGTCAAATGTCTCATATCTACCAGCCGGCTCGTTAGAACCAATAATTTGAACAAGTTTGAGTCAAATTGACGTCCCAGGAACGAAAAAATCAATTTTGAGGACAAGTGTGTGTAATTGTTGGAGTTTTTCAATGAAAGTACTCACTCTTGCCCTTTTTACCATGTGGAAATATATGCACAGTCAAATTTCTCCTTGGATTATTAAATTTTCCTTCTCAGTTTAGTTTTTGTACTTTCACCCGCTGTTAGCGTTTTTTTTTGTCTGGACAGATGTATTTTAAATGCTTTCTTTCTTTGCATGCAACCATACTATGGCTATTTTCGGAATTGTGTTTGAGAGGAACCAAATACTTGCTGTTAATATGACACAGTTGGAGAAGAAAATTATTGAAGGAGAAAGGAGGGAAAGTGGGATTGTATGTTGATTCTGTTCTTTGCCCATTCTCATTTCAGGAATGGTCTGCGAGATGTAGGAAAGTATTAAATAAATTTTAGGAGAAAGGGAACGGATGAGTTGCACCTGCGTGTTCGGCCAGGACTCCCTAACACGGACAGGGATATTTACAAAAGGGAGAAGAAAAATATCTGGATAAGAGATTGTCAATTCATATTTTGATGCGTGATGGGAGGCTCGGAGATAATTTCCTATGCTTTCATTCTCCCTCCTTCCTATCTGTCCATTTCTTGCTTTTGTTCTCTTTCAAAATCTATACTTGAATTTGATACGCTTTGTGTATTAGGGTGTGACTACGTTTTGTATAGATATCTTCATAGGGTGCCCCATATAACTAACCTATGTTTTTCCAAACAAGCTTCCACATAGGATCTATCATACTATGTACAATATAATCCCATTGTATAAAATCTTCCTGCCTTTTAGCACCTCCTTTTATTCACCTATACTTTCACCCGAGCTTTCCCCTCGGTGATGGGAAATCATTGAATGGAGAGTATATAAACAACTTACTCAACACCTAATTACATGCATAAGACCCTGAGCATGATAATATAGCTGGTGTTTATTTGAACAGCAAATAGGAAAGTGCTCCTTGCTTTCTTTCTTCACGGCATTTAGAATTCGGGGAAAATGTTTACAGTGCAATGAACATTGTGAAAGTATACACTCTAGAGAGCGTGTCAGGTGAAGCGGAATTCTCGAGATGGGTGAACCTACAGAGAGAGCTACATCTAGATACACTATGTTCTGCACACCTGTAGCTTTCAATAAATTTTTCCACGTTAATGTCTGAATATATTTTCTCCTACATGTCGAAAACATTGTTTCACGAGTACTTCCCCAGCGTCAGGAGAAGATCAATAGTTTTAATCAGGCCAATTTAGTTTTCATACTTTCACTCCTCACAGAATCCTTCCTGTTAGACATGAATCCATAAAATATCATCTGCATACCTCAGCTCCTCCACTACTTACATAGGATCTCTCATGCTAATCGTCCATGCTAATGCTACAAATTTATGCTTCTTTTACGTAGTCTCATATTCAAATCCTCACAGGTTGTGTAACTTCCAAAATCAGGTACTGAGGAAGCCAAACCCCTTTACTTTCTCCTTGAGAGATTTTATTATTATTTTGAGCATTAGATACATATATCTACCTCTACTTAAATTTTTAAATTCACACATAGTAAGTTGAGACGAAATAAATGGAGGAAACACTTTCCAAGGCTAAAGCTATAAGTAGCTTTCTCTTTTCTGGAAGTATGACAATAGGTACCTGGAAACGTAGAATTGGAATGAACTTTCATCATGGAACTTGAATCAATGCTTTCATATGAATTTCCAAGTGTTGGAAATGCTATCCTGGAACATCTGCTAATATTGATAGAATAATTGAATGAAATCCTTTATAGGTCCAAAGTACGCTGTGAGTTTGATTAAACATGCAATTATTAATGGTTTGAGTGTCTACCTAGGAGCACACATTAAAGAGTGGGGGCTTATTTAGAGGAATTCGATACGAAAACTGATTAGGCAATGGAATGCTCAGATAGGAAATCTCAGCCTGCCGCAACCTTTTCCCCACAATTACATATCTACCTCCCCTGGACTCTTCTGACAAAGGATCTTGTTCAAACAGGAGCTACATCGGGCATAAGGAGTAGATACTGCAGTGGGGAGAGAGAGAAAGAGGCGAGTCATGTATGTATGACGCAGAGGTGCCTCCACATAATCCAGGGAGTCAGCGCTGTAGCCGTAATAATTAAATAAAGCCTGCCATAACATAATATCCTATATACTCGGCCCCACTTGAAATATAACTCGTTCGATCCATTACCTCAATCTAGTTTCTACAGGTTACTGCTACATAATTACCCACAACTCAATTAGTGTCACGTTAGATAACAGCCAAATCACTCTCCTCAAGTACAAGACCGTCCGGGGTAGCCCTCATGAGCACCTTAATATTTGAACACGGGCGGAGTATATTACCTGGTGAGCCTCGAGTCACCGAGGGAAAGGGTCCAATTTAGAAGGGAAGCATCTCCCCCAATATTACGCTTCTTAATGTAATTTAAGTCCCATATTTGTCTAAAATGTAGAGGTGTAAGTTCTTCACGTACCTGCAATGAGCACAATTAGACAGAGAGTTGCGAGGCAGGAGGAGAGTCCAGACATCCTCACACAGCTCTCACTGCAAAATCAATACAGACAGTGATTACAGCTTTTCACAACCATAAACATCTCATCCCAACTCCAATAATGCTTCTCTTACAGAGCCCCCAGAAAAATATCATTACAGAGTCCGTTTCAGGGGATCCGTTCGCGGAGACACGGATGGGAAAGTTCAAGAGAAAACAAACCCCCTTCCATCACACTGGATCCATCCCAAAGCAACATAACTGGAAGGAAGGCATATTCAAAAGAATTGGAAAAAGTGTGGAACAAAAAGCAAGACGTGTAATTCAACTCTGAAAATAACCAAGGGCCCTACATATCTATAGATAGATAACTGAACGTAGGATATTACAGAGCTTTAGTCCAGGCTGATAACTTCCCTCAATACTCTCTCCGGTGTAAGTTCAAGAATGTAAATACAGCCGGGAAGGCTCTGTTATTATTACGTCATTTTTCTAAGTAAGACATAAGAAGGACTCAGCATCATCTATTGTATCATTAAGCTCTGCCTATGGCCGGAGTCGCCAGCCCAGGCAGAGGGAAAGCTTCGGAAGAGAAAGCACACTGAGAAAAATATGGAAAGAGAAAGCATGCTGGAAGATATGAAGAAAAATCACACACAGATTTGGCTTGGGATGAGGAAAAGATTGAAATGGCAATGGGGAAAGTGTACATATGTATGAGATGTGCGGAAAATTCTTGATAGTCTAATAGGGAAGTTGGGTGGGGTGAGAGGACTTTGGGGCTCGTATGTGCTTATGTACGGGTAATTTTGGATGAGTAAGTGTCTGGAAAAGTTGGTATTTGTCTGTGAGATTGTAGAGGCATGTATGCAGTCAAGTGTGTTTGTATGAGAGGGTATGAACGAATAGTGAGGATGAAGCAACGACCAACTTTCCCTCAAAACTGGTTGCGAAATTGTGAGCAGTAAGGAAACTCGAGTATATTTATAAGGGTTAGACATGCAACAAAAGTAGGAGCTAGTTGTTCTTCCATTGAGCGGCGGTGGGAACGTCCATGTGCGAGATCCATTGTGTTATTTCCCTGAAAGTATGTGTTTGGAGGAAGTAGGAATCAGCCATAGAGAGAGAGAGAGAGAGAGAGAGAGAGGGGAGAGAGAGAACGCACGAGGAGAAAGTAAAAATGTGGGGAATGTGCACCACTTTACAAACACACGTAGATATAAGTATAAGCCTTTTCAAGAAAAAAAAAAGCTGAGTGAGGAGGACAGTGCTTTCTTTTTTGGCGCGTTCCAAATATTATCCTGGATTTAAAATGGATGGATTTGTGTGAGAGTGGTTAGATTTGATTGCCTATAGTTCTCACTAAGGCCTGAGACCATAGGAGGGGAGACGTCTGAGGAGAGCAATGTAAATAGGAGCGTGGGACACGTAATGAGAACTAGATGATAAAATGCAGGACATAAAACGGAAGGGGGTGAGCAGTAGTCATAGATCAGGCCGAACTTGCAACTTATGTCAGAGGATGGGTGCATCCAGTGCTTTATGACGGATTTTCTCAAACTGTAATGCAGCAGCTAATGTTTAGAGCTTACCGAGCGAATGTGAATTTGATGAGATAAGTTGAAGTTGGTGGTGATCGTTCTTGTAAACCACGCGGGATTCAAAAGTCCTTCATCTCTTCGACTTTCCAGTACTTTCTCCACTTGCCTGCATATTTCAAGGGTTTTGGGAGAAACCCTGGGGAATGCTTCCTTGAAGATGTTGATTTTTACCTCTCACTTTCTCCCGTAAGTTTTAACACACACAAACAACGCACATGACTTCTCTCAAAGTCTCCTCTCACTCTCTGGCTCCCTCTCCTTTCGTTGTTTATCTTTGTTCTTACACTCGCATTAAGCAGTTTAAGTTAACCAAAATGGAAAACATCTATAAATCAGGATTTGTAACGTTCATCTCTCTATCCCACTTTTCTCAAGGCTTGAGCCGTTTACGTACTCAATTCGTCCCAGTTTACGACACAACCTTAGCAGGCAAGAGTCAAACCGGATTTTATTCTCAATTTTAAGCCCCCTCTCTCTTATCCACATTTCCTTTTTTCCTCTCTCCTCCTCTCCTCCACAAGGTCCCTTACCTTTAAATCATATTCAAGCACAGAACCGGAAAGGGAAGAAACAATGTTAGACTGCTGAACAGAATTTCCTCCTTTTAAGAGAGAAAGCAGAATGGGAGTAAAGAGTAAATTTTAACCTACTTTGATCCATTAGTTACTTTTGCACACTTCTGACATGGGCAAAAGCAAGGACCAAGTTTTGACATAAAGTGCAGGAGAATTTACACGAGCCACTTGCCTCCCAGCTACTCTTCATCTAATTCCGTACTTTGACTCCGAGATCCAGCGGAAAATCCGCAATCTTTAGAAATTTGTACCGGTGAAAGTTACTGTTTTACAAAATGTAAACACAAGACTGGAACTAGTCGTCTTTGAGACACTTATTTTATGGTAACGTTTTGACTGGGATTCGGGAGGAAACGGTTCAAGGCTGTGAAACAATTGCGAGAGAATAATTCAAGGGAAAATTCCCAGACAGACATCTACCACAAGTCTTTGTGAGAGGAGAAAAGGGAGACAAAGGGTCCCACGTTGAAGTAACAATAGTTAACAGGAAAGAAAATGTTAGTCGTAGAGAGTGAAGAGTTGTGGTGGAGCAATAACGAGAGGAGCGTATCAATCCAAGAGGTCCAGAATTGGTCACACACAGTTTTGTACAAGAACATTTACAACCGCACAGCCTAAACTTGCTCACTGCGTGTGGTCTCCTCAACTTCGTTCTTGGTTGTGAGCATAGAACCTTCCACCAACTCTGTTTTCCTGGCTCTGTTGGCTGAGTGAGTGGGAGAGTGTGTGTGTGGGGGGCTCTGGCTTGGTTCCTACGTTGTCTCAATCTGCCTCTCCGCTTCTAGCCCACTTGTTCCATCTCCAGCATACGGCTCGACTTGAGCTGTAGATCGTAAAGTTCAGTAGTAGTTCGGAACGTTAGTAACTTTCTCTCTTATTGTTACTACATGCTCCGCACGAGGATTCTCTGTGAAGGAAATCGTTAAGGAGGAAAAACGACCGGAGCTTTCTCTCTCTCAAGCAATCGCTTTGCCTTTTGATACTAACACACTCGAGGGTACGTAATTACATGTAAATAGCTGCATTTTATCGTTAAATGTAAATAGCTGCATATTATTGTTGCATGTAAATACAAACTATTCTTACTGTTTTATTGCTGTTTTCCTTTCCTTCTATTCTTCCTCTTCCCAGGAATCAAGACAAAGGTCTCTCACAAACAACTTTCCCGAGCATGTGAGAGAACGAGGGCAAGAGTGACGGAGAGAGTAAGGGGGAAACGAGTGTAGTACTCCTCTCTCAGTTATAAGCACTTGCAAAAAGGGGCCGAATCTTCTGTATTTATGATAAAAGTTGGCAAGTGTAATTGGCGAGTTTTTCTTGTAAGACAACAATATGCACATGCCTTGGAGGCTCACCATCAGGTACGTATGTATGTACTGAGACTTGAACACTAAACGATAAAAGCTCGTGAAAAAATGTATAGATTTTGGTTCAGGAAAACTCCGCCTTTGACTGTTGTATGCGCCGAGTCATCACTGCTTTCTTTTGCTTTCTCCACACCATCATACCACAACCAAGTGACTTCTTACAAGTCATCAGTTTATATTGTCAGATATAGATCCACATTAACCTTGCTTTACCCCGTGTAGAAAAATCCAGGGATGCATACGTGGCCTGTGTGTGTATCTACATATGTATATGTCCTGTCCTCGAGGAAGCGTGAATATGCATTAAGCAAATATAGGTGTAATAATTTCATAGTTTGTTTTGACAGTGTGTACTACACCAGCCTATGCACGTATCCCTCTAGGATAGAGATGGGGTGGAGGAGTAAGATAGAGGAAACCAGCTCCTGGAAAAAGAAGCTGAAGGAGAAAATAATCTGGGAGGAGAAAGTAAGCCGAAAATTTTTTCCCAAGTAACTTCCATATAGTGTTACTTAGCTGATGGGGGAGCCAGGGCAGACTTTTGGTGTATGTTCTTCTACAGCTAAAAAGTCAACTTAAATGATATTTTACAGGTTGCGTGGTGTAAGTACTACATGGCCATGGGAAGTTACACTTCTTTGTTGCCGAAGTGTAGAAGATATTTTTCTTGCTAAAAAGTTCTTCTTCTTCTCTCTCTCTCTCTCTCTCTCTCTCTCTCTCTCTTTCTCAAACTCACAGACTTTCTCATTCACTGGATGATTTCCTTTGAACCACCACCTTGAAACATGCGTTACTATGAACATGTAGGACTCCGTGAAACAGGGGTATGACTATGATGCTAACGTATGAAGTGAAAGTGAGGACGGTGATGATAATGCGACTGTATACACTTACATAAAATGAACTTCGTAAATGTTCACATAGACACTGAAACATCTCACCAATTTATCTCCATGCTGCTTGACAAGATTGACTATCGTCTTGGTTTTCCATATGCTACGAGGCAATCAGTGTGTCGTCTTCAATCTTTACTCTACGTGCTCGTACCTTGTTCGAACATGTCTTTCATTGATTTCCCACTAAATCATCATTTGGCAAATGCATCGTGCCTTTTCTTTACCTTTCCTGCTTTTATAGATTACATTTTCCCCCCTTTACACTTTACCTGTTCCGCAAAACCGGGAGCATATATACATATTGTATAGCTTCCGCGGCGGGTGGAACGATTGAATTTTTCACAATTTTCTCCCCCCTCCATGCCTGCTTTCTCTCAGTAAATTCAATCCAAATTTTAGTCCTACATATGTTTTCACTTACTTCCCCTTCCCTTTCACTTCCTTTCACCGGCTTTCACCTACTTTCACCCTTCAACATAGACTGCCAGCTTTCATGAGCCATCTAGGAAATATCCGGTATTAGATTAACCTATTGAGCTTCTCTCCCTCAAATTTGCACAAGCTTTCACTCACACGTTCCTCCATGATTCATATTCAACACTACCTTTCCCAGCTGACACTTGTGACTGGAGCTCTGAAGGTGGCTCCTTATTCAATCCATTATTTCTTCTATAGGATCACAGGGGAAGCAAGATCTAATGTATTCTTTTCTCTCCTAGTCCTCCAGTTCCTAAGGTCTGTCCCAACGGAGACATCATCTAGCTGCTCCCCAGGAAAAAAAGTCTTCTTTACGGGATGGTGTTTACAAATAACTTGACTACTGACTCAAAGCCGTTCCATAAACTTGGGAGAGTTATATCCCTTAAAGGGCTAAAAGCGGATTATATTACTCACACAAATTATTGATCAAAACAGTAAGGATCCGAAAAATCCTCCTACAGTTAATATCCCCAATTCCCGTCGAGAACTGTCTTCTTTTTATTTCTCTGTTAAAGATGCTTTCTTCCTTTCATTGAATCGGTGGTGAGCATCATGGAGGCTTTGGTATTTGGAAAGTCAAACGAACTGTACACAATGTTTCTATAAGCTGTTATCCTTCATTTTGCTTTTAGCATTAAAAGGACCCCGAGTGAAATAAAATTTTGACAGAATTTCATTAATTCCAAAATCCGGGGCTCCCCTCAGTTCGTAACTGGTTTAAAAAATAAAAGATTCTCATCTATGAGTGAACCTAATATGTATTTATGCGAAGTGGGAATTTCCCAACTTGAGTGTTACATCCTAAATGTTTGGAATACTAAATAAATTGCTACTTCCATAATGTCTCCCTTTAAAATGCATTTCTATGATTTATTTACTTCCTGTTGACATGTTAATGCTACCTTGTGATATGTTAATATGGGAATCTGTCCCGTATCCCCACTCCAACATGGTTGTAGTACATTTGTGCATATTGTATGCTGCCCCCCCCCACACAACCCTAAATTCATTGCTCATTGAAGAAGTTTGTTTTTACTGGATTTTACTTTGAGTTAAAACTTTCCCCACAGTGCATTAAGGCCCATCTCCATAGTTCCCATGGATTTGTACATGCCTCTGCTCAAAAGTAAAATATTTGATTGACTTAAATCAAGGGACGTTGGAGTGTTACCAAGGCAAGGATAGGAAATTTCATTCCCTTAAACTTCAGACACTTAACCACTTGAGAATAAATTTAATTACTCCTGAGTAAAGTAACTATGTAGAGGTTCGGACTTCGGACCATATATATATAGCCGGGCTTCACGGATACACGAATTACTAATTCAGTTTTCCTCCGTTCCGAAAATTTCCCTTCTATTTTATACGGTAATAAAGTATTTATGGAAATCCACACCAGGCGGGATGGGAGTGTTGGGGAAACTCAAGTATACAGGAAATTCATCAGTGTGATAAACAATTAGATAAATTGAGAGTGACATTAATCGAAAAAGATAGTTGATTATTTTAATAAGAGCTACCTCTCGGGAGGAGACAAAAGTATATACACACAAGGCCAAAGACAGGATGCTTGCTCAGTTACAAAAAGGATTTTCGTCACCATCACTCGGAGTTCATCCATGTGTTTAATGTAACAAATTGGAAAACTCGGATGTGTGCAGGGTGTGTGGAGGAATTTATAATTTGTAGACTTTGCAAGGGAAAATCGATGGGAAATCAGAGACAGACACAGAGGCGGTTCACTCTCTCTCCCTCTCCATTGTACAATTTCCTGGTTGCCTTTTATTTAGTTACATTTCTGTCTCAAACTTCCTCAAGTGAGTTGTCCACACATACTCCCTTATTATTCCTCTATAGATAGAACCTCAACCGTGACTTACATCTCCAACTCCTTTCCCTCCTACCTGCATGAACCTTCCCTCCCTGAAAGGGGTAACAAGTGGTGGATGTGGAGCGGGAGCAACGTTGGGTGAAAAGGATTTTGTACAACTCCATGCCTCAAACACCTCCAAACATCCCTCCGCAAAGTACATAAGTGAGTAGTACGAGGTGAATCGGAGCAAGTAGAAAGTCACAACAGAGTGAACAACTGGAAACTTTCACCTACATTCTTTCTCTCTCCCCCTTCTAACATTTCCCTCTACAAGGTATCATGCATTACGTAAATGGAACATTGTGATCACTTCAAAAGTCTACATACTCTCCGTCGTGTAGCTCCATAAAACACACTCATGCATTTACCTCCCTCCCCCTTTGACATGTTTACCTCCCTGACTTGAGTCAAGTCAGGTTCTTCTCAGGGGGTATTGGTATTTAAAATCCGTACCCCACACAGCCCGCTCTCTGTACATGCAAACACAGGTCATTAGTTGTAGATGGATTTCCTCCCTCGGATTTGAAGTACACAAACTTCCAGGAAATGTTGGAGAGCTCTATAGCATCACCCTACATGGAACAGGACTGAGTCAAGAACTCGGGAGAGTGGGACATACATACGACTGTACTACTCCACATGGACTTGTTCCACTCCTTCCCATAACTCGGGAATTCATGTGAAAATATGTGAGTCCACGTTGTAAATACTTAACTTATAAGTTACAACTCAGTACACAAGATAGGATTTCTCTGCAGTACATTCATTCAGCAATGAGTCAGCATGCGTATAGGATCTATGTATCTATGTAATGTGTAGGGACGTGCTCAAGTCCCACACATTGTATAGACACACATGACAACGTTGAGCATAATATTGCACACAAGTATAGTAGTTCTACTATATGTGACATGAGAAAGTGCTAACGCTAAAGTTTCCCGCGTATGCCAAGCCATACATGAGAGAGAGTACGGGGAAAGTGTGTACCCTCGAGTGCTTATTGAAGACAAGTCTTTGAAATTACTTCCTCTGTAAGTTTTCAATGAAATCATGCGAATCAATTTCAATACACATACTTTCTTACTTGTACAGACTTTCCCCTCTGCTTATTCACCCTTTCATCATACTTCTGACTGGAGCTGAAGAATGAAGTAATGTCTGGTAGCCCCATATGTATGTACTGAGTGACTCCGTCCAAAATACATACTTTCCAAGTATACACACTGTGGTGCGGGGAATGGAATCCATGATGTACTTTTGTTGTAATAACTCGTTCATTTTTAAGCTGTCCTTATAACTCACTCAGCATGCATTGGAGATTTCACGCTCTTCCATTTCCTCGTCCCCACGTTGGTTGCTCCACGACGGAGAAAGACCTTTCTCCATGGATACTTACGCATAGGCCGAGGCTAGCGTTGGGAGTTGAGGGGTACATATAGGAGCCATTGGTATGTACATATGTACGTAAGGTGATTTCCCTCCAGTAGTATATGCCTTAGAATGATGTATGCGATTGTCTACACGCATTTCGTCCCTCCATTTCCTTTTCCACCGTGTAGTCCTTGAGTGGCTATGGCAAGTATTTTTTTTCCTTTCGAATTATTGGTATCACTCCGATTGTTGTTTACGACAATATGTCCTTTTACTGGGGTCTCAGGGGTCTTGACACGCTATTTTTTCATCCTACTCTCAATGGTGTGGATTTGAGAGAATGTAACTTTTAGTAAATAATGATTCAAGGGGTAGATTTCCAAGGAAATAGGTAACGATGTGGGAATCACTACTGATGCTTGGGGACTATAATGCTCCCTACAGCTTTACTTGAATTTAATGCTGGGTTATAGTGAACATGACGTAGTTATGGAGGGGTTCGCTCCTGTAGTAAAAAAAAAAGGCTAATGCAGAAAGCTAGAGATGAGAAGATAAGCCGAATTTAGGAGATAATTTGACGGGACAAGATTCATGGAATTATAAAGAGCCCGGCACTTTCGCTAAACTCTGATGGTTCGTAACCCACAGATTTCCCTGGATTTCCCTATCACCACCCTCTTGGCTCTCTATGGACATATGCATGTATCTATTTATATGTACATATATAGTCTCTCCCCGTATGTACACGCGTACATGAGCGGGTGTCATGTTTATGAGTGGCACTTCTCCTCTACGTGTACAAGGATGCTCAGAAGGATCCTCCGTTAAGGAATCTCCGAGGTTCAGACTATCTATACTTAGTCCCATCCTAAGAAAAACCCTGTACTCATTGTTAGAACTAACTAAGCTAACAACCAAAAGCTACTGGAGACAAGTGCAGAGCCGTGAGGACTAAACGTAGGTATATTACACTCCCCGAGTGTGGGTTCCCTCTGGAAGTGGTTTCTTCTGATATTTTAGACCCAGCAAGAAAATGACAAGGGTTTCCGGATCTACGCATCAGATCGTGCATTACAGCACTCCTAAGTACCATTGAGTCATAAGTTTGCACAAAGTTGAAGGATGAGACCGAAGACCTGGCACTTGTATCCTCCAGTACGGACATTACCCCTGCCTCCGTCTGAGCTAAATACTCTGTGCGCTAAGTAAACCTCTAATGTATGGTGTGTTTATGGGAGAGGAGCGGGATGAGAGATAATATTGTTCCCGATAGCTATCCATCCAGAAGTAGATATATAGATATCGGAGAGACGTGAGGGGGGATGGACGCCCTTCCCAGCGTCAGTCAAGCCCTCAGAAAATGGCTAATGATGTAGTTACCTTCTCTCAAGTGTAAGGTTACATAAGATGGTTTCAGGATTCCATACCTTGAATTTTTATGGGCTCCTCTCCATACCATGTTGATGCTATGATTTAAATAACTTGTCATCCCTGGGTTATGGGAGGAGGAGCTGCTAGAGCTGTGTAGCGAGTGTTCTCAGGGAAAGCAACAACTAATGAATTAGCTATGTGGTTTATTCCGGGGAATGCTTCAGTACAGGGCACATACAAGTTTAAATCTATATTAATATTCCGTATTCAGTAAGTATTGGTATATAGGGTTGAGACTGTTGGAATACACAGGTTTCCACCGTATTGGGCTCCTTAACTGACTTAAAACTAGGGACGAGATTAGGTTTTCGGGTTGGAACAACCTCCAAGGAAGTCTGGGGGATCTCACATCAATTTTCATTTTATTAAAGGTTAAGTAACAAGGATCAAGGGAAGTTAATGGCAAAAACTTTTTTATAAGTTAATCATAACATTGCCTTTATACTTTACATTCCTGCTAATGAGATTCTTTTCAACCACGGAGCCCCCGACTCTGCACAAGAAGGTACTTCATTGTCTCTTTATTTACTGTCGTAGACAGACCCGAGCGGGATGTAGGGATCTGGAAAGCAACACCAAAATTCATTAGCTCTCCGTAACTCCATGTACAGCACTAGACAGTGATACAAAAACTAGGCTAGAACATCTCTCCCACTATCAGTATGGATGGAAATGTGAAATTAAATTTTTGGGCACCAAAGTATAAATTAATATACGAGGTTCGTTATAACTACTGGCAGCGTCCTCGACCTCATACACACACACACACACACACACACACACACACACACATACAACACACACTTTTCACAAATATAGACATACACACACACACACACACACAGAGGGATACACACAAGTCTACTGATCTCCATGCAGTTCTCTTTTGGGTTGTTAATAATCTAATGAACCTCAGGGTTTGGTAATTTAGTACAAACCGAAATTAAATATTTTATAGAGTTAAGTCTGAATTATTTACTCGGCGGTGTGGTTACTAGTGGGAATAACATTCCGAGATTTCTCTTGTAATGAAGGCCGTCTCCAGCTCGGATACAGTCATCATAGCGACGAAGAAGAACCTGCATCTCGGACCATACATCCGGGTCGGCTTTCACAGCCCGTAGCACGTCGTTTAAATTCAAAGAGCCCGACCCTATTTACAAACATAAATGGGTTTATTTTGCTATGAATGGCATTTTTCCCCCTTGGTCCTACGAGCCGTATCTCCCTTCCAAGGTATGTACCTTATGTATGGAGGTCTACTAGGAGAGAGAGATTGAGAGAGAGAGAGAGATTGAGAGAGAGAGAGAGAGCTTATTTCGCATATGCACTTTGAGGAGATTCTATTATTTAATTTCAGTTCATTCTGAGCTTTAATAGGCCCCAGATTAGTTTTCTTGTCATAAGCAACCTACATTCCAGTTTTGAGTCGAGTGCATAATTATATCCCTGCTTGATTCCGGGAAACATTTAGGTTCAACTTTGTTCAAGTATTTAGCCCTGCACAACATTGCTGACACCAAGAGGCTCGGCCGGGGAGGAAGTTGACAATAGGCCAAAGTCTACTAGGTAGGTCCAATTCAATGACATATAGGGGGACATAATTTCTACAAGAAAATCGGTTTCCACTCAAATAGCACACTGTGAGGCTTGGATATGACGGTGTTATAAAAATATCTATGGATGTATATAATAAGGTTAGATATAGATATCCCCTAGTATGTCCTGCTAACTGCTCTGAGCATCTGCATGGCCCAGCTTATTTATTCACATCTAACTAGAAATCCTGAAACTCTATTTTTTGGCTGCCGGATCGGTCCCGGGTTTGAGCCACCATTGGTTTCATACGTGAAAAATCCATGTAGTTAGTATTTATATCCGTTTGTATATAATTATAGTTTTTTTTAGTGCCCTTCTATTTGTAGAAGCCTTATTTTTGCCACTATCAACTATACTCACATACGCATTTCATTTTTATAGCCATTCCCATAAAAGCCTATTCTCAGTCGCTTAACTCCTTCCCTCTCTGATCCTCATAGGGGACATATACAAGGGTAGCAAGGATTGGTACTCAAATATGCACATGAATGGTCTACATTCATGTGAGTCTACGGAAACAATTTTCTTTGCAAAGCAGTCTCTCAAAACTATGAAAGGAAAATTGCATGCCAAATCTGAGCAAGGGATGCCAACGAAACGAAGTAAAGAATCTTCATAGGTTTTCCCCACTCCGTCTTATTTCACCAATTACATTTCAAATATAGAGCTCCACACACAATACACGATCATATCACATGGTCCTTCAAGTCAACACAATTTTTTCCCAAAATGATATTACTACATAAGTATTTTAATGTGATTAGTGCACGCATCCGTGGATACTTCAATAAGCTGTTGTTCAATAGGACAGGACTTTTGTTTATGAGGTGCGGAAAAATTACTTGTAGATAATTACATACAAGAGCAGAAAATTCCTGTCAAAATTTTATCTGAGACTTACTGGTGTAATATTATAGAATTTTTTAAAATGTATTTTAATGTTTGTATGAAACTAGCACGGGTTTTCTACTTTTCTTAGACTACACCAAGACAAATGGGACTTAGTCCCATATCTGTACGACTCGAACTTAAGAGTCAACGAGGTCACGACATCACACTGTCTGCCAAGTTGGGAGCAACAGCAGGAGACAGTCTCTTTCCTTTCTTCCCCCAGAAAGGGTGGATGTGCTACATGAGCTGTAGATGGTTCCCTTGTATATAAAACAATTATTATGATTATTACAGACCTTTGTGAACAAGCCAGTCCTTTGTACCTTTATGGACTTCCAACGACCTGGATCACGCACTAGCCTCAAGAACCCCCAGAAATATAGCACTGGATCGGTGTTCTTCCCAAACGACAAAGACTACAACGGATCTGGCTCTGCTATGTATATCTATAGATACATGTAGATATGTATGTATATATATGGCTCCTGTGTCTATGTATGTAATTACCTGAACAGATCTGAGGGATTTATGGAGGTATAAGTAGACCGATGTTATGAACGAGCTTGGCTAAGTCGATATGGGAATAGACAATGAGAGTATGTACGACATGAGATAATGTGTCTGAGCGAGTGTACATTGTCGTAACGGTAAACGGTAGGAGGAATATCTTGAGAAATGATATTACCAAATGCTGAAGCCAGAGCAATTAAAGGATTTCTACCACATCCATCTGATCTTTGGCGGATCTCCCCAGAACCACGAACCACCATGAGATGGATGAGGAAGAGGATTCCTCCGCAGAAAAGAACTCTCCATTGATTCATGTTGAGCCTTAATGGAAACAAACGCTTTGACGTTAACTCACACAAACACCGTCTCAAAAACTCAGCCTGAACACGCACCAAAGTCAGTTTGAGCAGACTAATTTATGATTATTCTTGGTGTTGCCTTTATCGAGAACCCGGCCGTAGTTAGGGACTTCTGTGCTCAGGTGTGTTCTCAAACAAAAGAAATAATATTCAATCCCGAGTTTGTTCTCTGTCCAGTTTCTTTTTATAGGTTTCCTTATTCCGTCCATATGGTTTCTTTTCTCTCTGGGCCAAAAAAAAAGAAAATAAAAATCCACATTGATTTACTTTCCAAATTGCTCTCTAATAAATGGATCGATTTGAATGTCCAAGTTATTATGTAAGTACCCTTGTGCTGGATAGGGTCGTGATTGTTATGATGGTTGATTGTTATTAGAGCTACTTTCACTGATTTCCTCTTGAGTACTGATGAGTCAGTTTAGTGGGACTGATTCCCTTCATGAGGGCATGATTGGAATTAAAGTCCTCCGATTTGACATGGTAACTCATATGGACTTGTGAGTCCTTAAAGTTACCCGTAGATGTAAGTACTTTACAAAGCCTGGCAAAGGGAAATTATTGATTTTTCCCCTAACCTAGTCAGGGGGAAAGTAATCAATTTACGGACCATGTGTGTATCTATATAGATACATGGATGTGTAATGCAGTCATATGACAATGTTTAATAGGGTAGCAAATCTGCTATTGGATTCTATACAGTCAGTGGAGCCAATCCGCTCTACGAACGGCCGTGCCAGTGGGCAGAAATAACAGTTCAATTCAGAAGTCGCTAGTTCGATAGTCAATTAGAAAAGTCCCTTCACATGAGGGACTTATCCGAGGGACTTACATGAGAGATAAATAAAAATCAAGTTTATGATTATTTTAGACCACTGTTACGGTCTTTTCACAGAATGGGAGGGCTGGACTGGTGTATAATAAAATAGAGAGATCAGACGTCAAGCTGGAAAGGGATTTTTTGTCGGTTACGGACTCTGTGAGAGAAAAGAAATAATTTGATTTCACTGAATCTCAACGATGTTTGCCAAAAGATGCTAAATGTCTAATCTTCCGTCGCATTGTAGGGCCAATTATATATCCTCCCTTCAATAGTTTGTCGATTCATGGAATTTCGATGAGTCAAGTTGATCCTATGATTTCCAACCAATGAACGCCTTCCGCAACTACAAATGTTCGTTCTTTCTTAATACATCTGTAATAATTAGATTTGACACCTGATTGTGTCTTGTTTTTCCTGGGCAAGTTTCCATTTTCGAAAAGATTATGGGGCAACCATTGTGTCTGCATAAGAGGTCATTTTAGCATTTGTCTGAGAACCCATTGGTCGACATTTTCAATATGGAAGTGTGTGGGTTGTAGTAGCATCATGAAACCTCTGCTCAATGCTGAAAGGTCTGTACATGGCTTCTCCAGGGTGAGCTTCAAGAAAATAACTTTTGGCGGCTGTATGCAATTTCTGCCATTGTCCACTCCACTTTGGTACAAGAGGGGGCTTGAGTAGGTCACGTGTCAATTAAATACGTCGCTCTTGTGCCCACGTAACTAATTTTTGGATGTTCAGGTCATGAGGCCTGCCAGAGCTACATGTATTTTGATTTTTGGGACTAGTCCTAATTTCGATAAATAAAAAAAGTATGTACCGGCTTCTTCCCTCCCCAACGTTAATTTGTATGTTACTTGTACGGATGCTCTGGACATGTACTTACATATGCATGGCTTCAGCATACAAAAAATATTTTGCGTGTACCAGCCTGGATAATTTATTTAAGTTTCAGTGCCGGACTTGTGAAGAAACTCAATAATTTTGTTCGTGTGCCTTCGTTCCTTCCAAGTATTTCTACTGTTAAACTTATATGAGATTTTATTGTTACAAATATAGGTACAATTTGCTATGTCAATGTCTTTACCTCTTTTTACAATACAATACAATAATTTTGTGAGTGTTACATTAGGAGGGTGAGGGATTCGCTGAATTTGTACTGTTGGCAAGCCTTGATAATGGATTGGAGGTGCTCTCTCATTTGCCCTGTCTTACCGCGGAGGGAGCAGATACTAATAAAATAAGACACTTGTAAAATATTTCGAGAATAGTCAGGAAAAAAAACAATTATGGTTGAAGTATCTACCCACACATGGGAGGTACATTTCACATTGACACAATCCTGGATCCTAGGAGATGATGCAACATGATTTTATTACATATAAAGTTTTTATTTATTTGTATGTGCCGCAAGATCGTTACTTATTGAGTCAAAATCCAGAATTGGTAATGGGCCATACGCTCCATGTTTGGGATTCAGAGAGCGAAGGACTTTCCTTTTTCAAAGTCCGGGGGTAGATTGTGAAAAATAAAACATTTGCTTGAACCTGGCGACTGGTTCCTTAACGTAGGAGTGATTATTAAGCTGTACAAAAAAAAAAGAGCGAAGGAGGTGGTTTTTTTTATTAAAGTTCGGGAGTAGTAGCTCCAGACTTGGTTTGAAACCACACATGGGGGTCGGTAAATGACAGGTTATTGTTCTGATTGCTATTGACTGGCGTGATTTCCCTCAGAACCATACACATACATACACAGTGCACGTCATGGTGAGAGGACAACGGAGGAAAGAGATTCAAGGAGTCAAGTGGAAGAACAAAAGGTAATTCGTTGAGGTTCATAGTTGATTTGAGATTTTCAGTATACCAACAGCCCCGAGTTTTCACTTTGGAAGTACCTATCGATGGAGGCATTCAAAAGACGTGTAGCTCCTCCTAGGCTGAGTTGTAGCAAGGTTTTCCTTGTCATTGTGTTCTCTCTACTTTGTACTAAAATTTCTGGAGGAAAAAATCCTTTTCAAGTTAGGTTGAGTATAAGAAAGCCGCTGAAATGTTACCCGCGGTATATGCATACATATACATATCTGTAATATTATATACATACACCTAGGGACCTTTCCAAGCTTATAGTGTAATTAATTGAAGGCATAGATGTGAGTAGGTATGCAACAGTAATTACAACTTCGGGCTAAGAACAGTCATTTTGTATGTGTACCGGAGGGTGAAGTAAAACAACAAAGCTAAGAAGTTGCATTAGGTCTCGCGTATAATTATTATTCTCTGTCAAGTTTTCCCTTCTCAACTCCTACCTACATCAACTTTCCTGCTCTTTGAACTCAGATATTTATCGGTGGTTTTAAGTGGGAGAGTAGTCTGCTAAAATTCCTGAAGGTTACGATTACGATTAGGTTAGTTCTTTAAGATTGTTCCCTTGCGTTTTCGGGATACTAACTTGATTGTACGTTCTATTCTAAGTTTATTTTTCCTAGACTGGGTTCGATTTCGTTCATTATTTTACGTTCAGTTTACAGTAGTTGGGATTGGCGGGGTTACGTTGGGTTGGGATTGGTTAGGTTTAGTTTGGTTGGGATGGGTTAGGCTCCGCTTGGTAGGGGCCTTGGTAGGTTAAGGATAGTTGAGGTTTGGTAGGTTAAGTTTAGTTGGGGTTGATGTAATTGGATTAATGAAGTGCAATTGGATTTTGTTAGTGTAAGTGTGATTGGATTTTGTAAGGTTGAGTGTGATTGGATTTTCCAGGTTAAGTTTGGTGAGTTAGATTTTTTTTCCCTGGGTTAATGCTAGGATTGATTATAGAGGAGAGTTGAGTAACTCTGAATGAAGGGGGACTCTCGCGAATGAACTCAGACACAGTTGGGGCAATTATTCTGGGAGCAATTGAGATTGCAAGTGTGGTCGTCGTCATCTGTGCATTCGTTCTCAGTCTCAGAGAAGCTGGAGGTGGAGAGGCAGGAAGAGCGACTAGTTCTTGCTACTCGGAGTAAGTGAGTCCCTTCCTCATCGGAACCTTCAATTTCATACCAGGGCTTCGGTGGTCCACGGGAACTCTGTAAAAGTGAGAGGAGAAACTATCAATCATTGTTGTCATAGGAAAGAATTAGTAATATCTTCCAAAGTACAAAATATGGTTTCAGCTAAATTATATCCATGTCAATCCATGCATTCATGTCAGTAATCTTTCATCTACACTCGGTCAACTTCTGACTTTACAAGTCCATTGAGGAACTTTGGTAGTTGGAGCCGAGAGGAGGAAGTAGGTAGAGCGTGAATTGCTTCGGGAATTTACTCACAAGAATAACACGCAACTGTCGGCAGAACAGAGACGTGGTCAAAAGAAGCAAATTTTCTATTTGTATCTGTCAGTTGTCAATGGGATTTCTTTGAGGAGTGACATCGTCAGAGGTATTTCATAAAATTCAATGAACAGAATAAATATTTATTTTATTCCCACCACCTTCTCATCCATGTCTTTCAGGAGAGAGAGAGAGAGAGAGAGAGAAAGAGAGAGAGAGAGAGTTATATACTACAATATTCTATACAACCATGCATGCCTCAGTCTCACATGGAGAGAGAGCTTCCAGGTGGAACCAGGAGATTTAGATATAGGAACCCACATCAACATGTGTACATCCCGAGCCACTGTATGCTTAAGCTTGGATTCTTAAGATTCTCAACTCCATAGTCGAGTCTCACCACCCTGAGCAAACAGAGCGCCCAAGTTGTCGAATGCGTCGTTCAAGTAGAAAGATTCAAGCACACAGAATACATTTGTTTCCTAAACATACTAAGTAAGGCCAAGTGTCTGCATCACAGTTGGAGTAATTCCCTCAGACAAGGCACACGAGAAGTATTTAGATGAACCAAAGAAAAGGGTGAAGAGTTACAGGGAAAATCTCTTGAACCCAATGAAAACCACTTCAAGTCCGGACGAAAAGGTTGAGAAGCCAGTGGAGCACCTGAAGTCAAGTCTATTCAGTGGGAAAAAGGTATAAAAACACAAGAGAAAGCAGGGGAAAGTAGAGAGAGAGAGAGAGAGGGAGCTCAAAAGCTCCACATCAAGTTCAAGCAAGTAGAAACAAGTCGGGTGAGATGCAGTGCGGGATATCAAAAATCGGATGCGGGGAAAAAAAATTCTACGTAACCGGATATATGTGTAAGAAAATGAAATCTGTGTGTATTCCTACTGTGGAGTAAAGTGTACGTGAGGCCTTGGAACAACTTGGGAATTTAATGTCGACTTGAGTTCTTTTCTTTTCCCTACTTCCTCCCACTCATGTACATACATACACATCCTGCATATCCAAAGGCAAATACATACATACTACCCAGCACTGCATATCCCCAAAGTCTGAAGAATTTGCTGTTCCAAAAAGTCCGTCAATTCGATGGTTCGAAACAAGAGAAACTCTCTTCTCATGTAAAGGGGAGAAAAGCGCAACAAAAGATTTTTTAGGACATTTTTTAGTTTTTGAATGCACAAAAGTAAGAGACGAGTTTCGCATGCTAGATATTATTCTAAAGATAAAAAAGTAAGTGGCTATAGAAAAATGATGCTTGTATTGATTTACTTTAGACACTCGCTGAATCGTTGCTTTGTGAATCCCAGTCGATCCTCCAGACCGGGTAATGCAGGGCGCAGTGACTATCTGAGAGTCAGCACTTGCTGACGGATTTTTCCCTTTCCTCTGTTGTTGAGCTTCTGTCACAATCTTGTCCCTCTCTGAGCCTTCAATATTGTCCACGACCTTGGCTGTGGGAACCAACGAGCTTTCTTCATGAGTTTTGCTACCGACTTCCGAACTTTTACTTTCCACTTTCACCTCGTTGTAGTCATCTCCCTCTCTTGTGTTATAATCACTGTCATTAGTATCATTAGCAGGGAAACTGGGGAAGCCATTTTGCTTAAATTCTGGGTGACTCGGAGTCATATCAGTACTTTCACCCTCCTGTTCCTCATTGCTCATGCAATGGTCTAGGTTATAATGGGATAGGATATGTTCCGTAGCCGACTCCGTTTTGGATAGCTCGGAAATCTGAGAGGTGTGAGATGGAGGTACTAATGCTGACTCCGTTCGGGAGGACTCCGACGGCGTTGGAGAAATGCGACCACCTAGGCTGGACTCCGGTGTCGTAAAAGTTAGCTGCTCTGTTGAAACCCATGGGTTTTTATGAAAAGGAAATTCCAATGTAGCTGAAACCCGGGACACAGATGAGAGAGATCGTTTTATGACAGGAGTATTTAATGATGATACACTTTCACTCCCATGCTCTGCCGATGGGGAAATTGCATCCGTCTCCCCGCACATGTCATTTTCTATTTTATCATTACCAGAGGAAAACTGTCCGTAGATTTCCTCTGATTTTGAGGGAAGTTGAGGTGGCAAGGAGTTTGGAATTTCTAAGTGTATGGATGAGGTTGAGGCGGAGGATTTACTCAGAGGTCCACACATGAACGAGGAAGTCATGTTTTCCTCCTTAGTTTGCGAATAATTAGATTCAGGAAGGTGGTTTTTTTCCGGACAAAGTTTTTCCAGCAGAAAGGGATTGGATTGAAGAAATACTCGAGGAGAATTCCGTAAAGAATGGCTTGGGCTCTTCGTTGGGGTAGTACAAGACGACTTCACCAAGGATTCTGATCGATGCCAAGACTTTCCTTTTGTAGGACTGGAGGCGGAGGTCATGGAAGCATCCTTGGGTCCAAAGTGAGGCTGTCTCATGTTTGAGCGCGGATCCCCAGTGATAGCAGTTATTTGGCCGTAGATATCCTCCACATTGTGAAAGGAGCTGGAAGGTCGGTTCGGACTCGAGCTCCAGGCCAACTCTTCAGATTTAATATGGTGGCTGGACTTATGGCGGGTACCCCGGATCAAATCGGGCGTAAAATAAACACTCTGCAATTCAGATAATTAAATAGTTACTGTACATACAGCCCATGCGGAATGTGTGAGAAAGATACGTTATTATTGTGTGCTTTGTTTTAAATATTTGAAATTAGAAGAGTCACTCTAACAGCAGGATAGCACAGTGGTACATAATGGAGTGAAAGTAAGAGAAAGTATCAATAGCTCAGGGCTTGAGTATCTACAGCTCTCCCCATACTTTCCCTCCTATCTTGGCAAATCTAAATATTATAGTCTATATAGCTCTGAAGCTCTATGGAATGAGAGGAAGTCGAAAGTAGCAGATAGTAGGGGGGAAACATTGGGAAAGACGCATTTATATATATATATAATTATATACAGTGGCTGTGAGAGTAGTTTTAAATAACCATATGAAGTGAATATTGTAAATTAGTTTCCGCCCTCCCCGCCCCCGTAATGGGTAGCAAAAGTGATACTAACGAGTGGACAAGAGGTGACCGAAATTATGTATTGTTTCTGAATAATAGTAAAGAATAATAATTGAAACCTCCAAGAAGTGTTTGGTGGTAACAACAGAGCTTGAACAGGGAAGAGGTGAGGATAAACTCTTATCATCTTCCCTCCTGCTTTTGACACGTCTCCTATTTCGCCAACTTTGTTTCTTCTCATGTTCAATACTGGAGCTCAGGGACTGCTTCATTGTCTCATGACCCACAACTGGACCCTCTCCAACGAGTCTTTTCGTTGGGGACTCCATGGGGGGTCGCGGCGGCGGCGGGCCCTGTAACGACTCCGTAACGACAAGTCCTTGTCGTCCTCGTCGTCGTCCACCTCCTCCTCCTCCCCAAGCTTGGGCTTCCCCACTGATGACTCCTCCAGCAGTACTCGGGAGAGCGTCGTCACAGCCGCTTCTGTTGGAACCAGACCACGACGGGAAGGATGACACTAACAATTGCCCCGCTTCATCTTCTCTTTTCTTCACAATTCAACCCATTTCCTCTCACAAATACTTTCCTTAACGAGCCATACAAATGAGAATCCATGAATGGCCCACAACCAACATTGTTCCAAGCAAAGTCATCTGCCATATATGTATGTACCAACCAGCCTGGGCCTTATGGTACTTAGAAGAGTATCTGTAATAAGCAACCTATGACTGTTGTTGCAAAAGAGCAGCCCCAGACTCCCATCAGATCCCCACCCACCCCCATCGTTACACTCAGATGATAATGACAGACTGGAATTGCTTCCCTGTCTAATCTGTTTTCATGCAAATGTCTTCATTAAACTGATACTATAAGTAAGCTCTAGGCAGATAAATCCATCATCTCTCCTGACAAGCCCTCTTACCCTCCTCATTACGTATCACTATACACTCCCTCGTGCCAGGCATACATAATTACATCTATAGATACCAGAGCAGGAAAAGAATAACACTAATATCTATCTCTAAACACATACGAGCCCCAAAATGGAGGCCCGCTTAAGTGTGGCAAAAGATGGAAGTCATTTTTAGTGTGGAGCTTGTGGTAATAATCTCTGTACAATAATTGTTACAGCCAAGTAAGTTATTGTTAAAGCAGCGCTAGCCCAAGATAGATTTTTTATAGTGAATGGTCCAAACTTCCGAGAAACCACAAAGCCTCAGCAGAATCTCAGGTTTGGCTCTCCCACACAGTAATTTCAAGTAACGAAAGGAGAAAAAACAACTGTCAGACCTTATTTGGGGGTTCTATAACTTCGAGTACGGTTGCGGAAGGAGGTTCCACTTTCTCCACCACTTTTTCCCGTATCCCCTTGTCCTCATGAGGAGTCGTTGTGCTGGGCGGAATCATTTCCGAACCTTGGCTCTTGGCTACAGCGGGCTTGCCAAACGTGCCTGAAGAACATGCTTGGTTAACTGTGTTGTTGCTATTTGTCATGTTTGTTTAAGATGTTACTCAGGTTTAAAGCATGCGGTGGTATGATTGGGGGTCATGATGGTCAGGGTATGAGAGCACTGCTTGTAACCATGTGTCATGTTTAGTGTGTGTACACACCAGCAAGGAGGGCTACACTACTGCTGGTACAGTGATGTATCAATCTGTTATGATTACCTGTCGGGTTATAAAGTATAGCGGTGGTTGAAGGGCCCTTTTGGATTAAATCTAGACTGGGGATGAATTCCGTGGAGCTGGAAGGTGTTCGGACCGTTCCATCAACTTGACTGACAATTGGTGACAAAGCGGAAAGGAGGGTATCATCCGGTGGGAGTAGCCAAGGAGCAGTTGTTGTGGCCCGGCTGCTGTCCGACAGGTTGAAGGATTGTCCCGAACTTGAACCATGCTTCCGCGTCTCACTATGGTAATCTTGATGGTGACGATTATGCGGCTGGTCATCATTATTACTCGATGCGGCACTCGCTGTACTTTCCGCGTCAGAAGATGAAGCACTTAGTAGCGCCTCTGAAGCAAAGTTCTTATCTTGACGTGATTGAAGACCAGCAAGTCGCTTCCTGCCATTTTCATACCAAAGCTGAGTCACTCAGTGAGGAATACCAGTCAGAGAGTCACGTATGAATTACAACAAGAACAAGAACTCACCCCGACTAGCGATAAGAGCTATTGATTTCAAAACCCTAACCCTACCCTATATACCCACATATATTCAGTCCTACATACATATGTATGTACATACATACGTCCTCATAACTCGGCGCATTTATGTACGCACATGGAGATACTCACTTATGTATGTATAAGTACGAAAATACAGTCCATTCTCTTTCCATAGGAGCACCTCCTCCATGAGCAAAAACTCTAACGTAGGAATCCTCCTACACAGAGGAAACACACGACCGCTCTGGTAAAAGAAAATCCACGCCAATATTTTCATCCACACAGAGGAAATTATCTTCTGAGGTGCTCCTTACAGTCCGAGCATACTGTAAGCCCATACTTACATTTAAGCAGAGTCCATATGTGCATACAAGTATCTACGCATTCCAGCATATGTATGAGAACGCATCCAATCTTACATACTTTAGCATAATATTCATACGTGGTTTAGCACACACCCATACATACATACATACATACATAGCACAACCCAAAGTCAGAGTTACAGAGAATTAAGTACACAGACTCTACAGGCATGCATGCATATGTATATTTGCAATCGTATGTATGATAAGTGTAGGAAAGTGATGCAGTCTATTGGAAAGTATAAAGTGATGGAGCACGACTTACTGGAAAAGATTAGGGCTATTTATATTTTCAACTGTGAAATCTGCATCAAGTGGCGGAGTCTCGGTCCCCCCACTGTTCGTAATACCCGAGACAGCAGATGGAAGGCTGGCAACAGTCGGAGGAAACTTGTCCACTTGATTTTGTTCAATTCTCTTCCAAGCTTGTTCTCCGATCACCAGCTTATGTTCCAGCCCAGAGAGCCGGGCCCCATTGGTACTCGTCCCTCCGAGGAGTAATTCCGCTTCCGGTGATGACTTAGATCCAGCCGATGGAAAATTCTTGATCAAATCAACGCGCTCCTTTACCAGAGATTTCCCCACTCGTAACACCTCCCTGAATCAAAAATTCATGTAAGTTTTATTACTACATGGGCTACATCCTAGATATGCAAGTCCTCCCGGGTATCCCATGCATACAGAGACTTCCCTGGGTGAAAGCACTTTAATCATCCTTCCCATTTTTTCCCTCCCCCCAGTTGCAATAATCCCTTGGAAATGATTCTTCTTATTTTGTGTTTCTCATCTCACACATTCCTAAACTATTATTTGCACTGGTCCCATCACTTTAGTTTTAGTGGAGTGCTCCCATATAGTACTCCACAGCCCCTGTTGGAGGATCGAGGCCTCCAAGAGTATCTTCACAAGGATATGATTGCACCATATAAAATCATCAGATTGGAAACAATAACCTTCTTTAAAAGCCACACAGACACACACACACAAGGCCTGGAATCCTTTGAAACAATAAAAGCTACTGAAGAATTCCCTGCCTATCAAGTTATTTGACCTGCATCTCCACAAACTCTAATCCTCTAGGCTCCTTTTTATCTTCCAGCCCTGGAGAAAATTACGGGACAATTTTCTCCTCTAACCGAATTCTTTGTAATTTCAATTCAAAGTGGATACATCTCTTGCTGTGAAAACTCAGCACGTGGTGTATCCTAGATTGTTCCCCATCCATGCCTCCACACTCTCTGCTCAATCATGGGTGGGAGAAAGGTTTTCAAGAAAATGAGCAAAAGAAGGGGGAAAAAAGAAAATTTCATGGTTCGAGTCACTATAGCGGGAAGACAGTCAAGTTGAAAAGTGCAGGTACTGTATTGTGTGAAGGAACAAAAAAAAAAAAAGGAAAGTTTTTTGAAAGGAAAACTTAACTTCCTTAATGATAGCACCCACCATCCCATTATACCTCACTTTATTTCATATCATACCTTACTATTATTATACACTGGGGCTCTCCGCTAGGAAAAAGGTTTTTATTTTTAAATGAGCAAACAATCCCTCACTACCTTTATCAATCTGCAATGCCCCTTTCCCCCACTCAACTCCTTCCATTCCCATGAAATCAAATACGTGCATTCATAAATCTGGAGCGAACGTGTCTACAATCCAATATCAGTTTCCAGGGAAAGGGCCAGACAGGAAGATGAGTAAAGGACAGGAGTTGTTTTGGAATGATGTGGATGTGCTTCCCATGGAGCGGGGAAAACAGTTTCCCTCCTTGGCTTTCTCCAGCGCACCCCTAACCCATCCATCCTACTCGGGTTGATCGCTCCATAATATCTTATTGTTAGTACTCGCTCAGGCGAATCAACCAGACCACATACATAATATTGGGTAAGAGGCAAAAGGGAATGTCTGCCAAAAATTTTCAATGTGAAATTCAATATATAAAAAAATCATACAAGAAAAAAAAAATTCCCTATCTTCTTCAACAAATTCAGCCACTCCGTTCCCTGATTCAATTTTATACATGTAAATTTTTACTTCAAACATTTTTAAACCGGCTCTCCTTCATCCTCTCCCCGGCCATATCCTATGGATGTAAATGCGTAACTCTATGTATATCTATACATGGTTTCTGTTTTTAGGTCAGTGTCAAATCATCCAATCAGTTGTGCATGTACAACGTCCATGCTTGCCCATCCTGGGGGAAAGCAATAAACCAGGATTGCAACGTTGCCCCTACAAAATTGTGAGTATAGATAGATATTCCAACGTACCGAAAATGAAAGCGGAGAGATTCATGTTCTTCCTGAAGGTTCTTGTACAGTGACAGCAAAGATGACAATTCACTTCCTAAGGAACTCGCCGCTTCAGCCATCATAAGATAATTGGCACATTTCATATGGCGATGTCGACGAGCCAAGTCCGAAGGTCTCCAACCCAACTCCGTCTGTAATAATAGCCGCGGAAGACGAAAAAAAATATAGCATCTGCTCCTGACATTGAAAAAGATGTTCAGTGGAGGAATCATCAAGGAAACAGTCAATATAGTTTGTGTTAATTCACTTTTGAGGGGATCTTAGTACTAGGATGTCATTTATTAGGGGAGAGACAAGACGAGATGCAGGTAGGTGGGGAAAAGGGCTGGGAGAGAAAACCCAGCTACATATTATATAGCACCTTATGAACACCACAGAAAATATTTGGATTATAATGACTTGCGTTTAATTTCTTGTGCCAACATCAATGGCCGCAAGTTCCTTCCCTTTCCCCCCTCCCAGCCAGCCAGCCAACGAAGTGAGTGAGTGTGTGAGACAAAAAAAATATCTATAATCTTTCTCAGACTTGCAGTGACTAACCTGGCAAAAGGGATCTGCTCCAGCAATCACAATCAATGTGTGGCAAACTGACACAGAACCTGATTTGGCCGCCATGTGCAGAGGTGTCATCCCACCGCTATCCTTCAGGTCCGTTGGAACATTCCTGAAACATTTTCACAAAAACTTTCTACACGGGAAGGACTCAAAGGAATGTGAATTTTGTGACTGGGCTCATGTAATAATAAATTCTTTAAAGCACTTCATTTCAACTTGTATGGGGGGACTATAAGCCTTCTCCAACGATTTCATTAATACTTTCAAATGGAACTGAATAGTTTGCATTTCTTGAGGCAATTCTTACATAAGCTGACTTTATCCCTGAAGGGAAAGTCCTTCGAAAATGTCGTCTCGCATAATTAAAATTTTTTCTAATTAAAATTAAGAGTCTCAGGGAAAATCATTCAAATCCAAAATACCCGTCAAGTCCTTCTTTGTACAAATGAAGCCATAATCACCCCCCTCCCCACAGTCCCACAAATGTTTACCTCAAATGGTACACAGTTACATTAACTGCAATTATGTAAACATGCATAAGTTTCACGGAATGAGCCTTACCTTTTCTTTAATTGTTCGACCAACCACCGCACAGCGGGATCATTGCCATAATTTGCAGCAAAATGAAGTAAAGATCGTTCCCCTTCTTTGGGCACCAAGGCTTTATCACCGGAGATGGATTGTAGCACCAACCATTGAAAACATTTTAATTGTCCGCCCTGTCCAACAGAGAGGAAATCAAATAGGAATTCTAAGATTGAAACCTCCACATGCAGGTGGTATAATTTATCTATTCATGTTCTCCCACACTAACTAGCCCGCCCAGGCTGGCTTGATATTCTAGTGGCGTCCACTCAAGTACCAGCACTTAGTTTCCCCCAGTCGGGGACATACATACGCAAAACCAGGGTAAATGCCATGCCACAGGATTATTTAAGATTTAGGTCATAAGTCACGTGTAAGTTCCATGTATTAAATCTCAGAGTCCCCCATTCATCCTGGGAGTGGATTCACATACATATGAGGCCGGAATTGATCGGCTCCTCGTCCCCATACCGAACAATTCACCCGGACATATCTTGTACTACTGGTTCATGATATACGAGCCGACGTCTATCGGGAATCCACAATGAGTATCAACAGCCTCAGCAGTAAATTAGCTTCAATGCTCATTTCTACCTGCCATTACTTTTTGTTACACTATAAGTCACACTCAATAGGCTGGTATCAGCATTAAATCCCAATTTTGAGTGTGCACTCATCAATTATGAAAAATTCTTGAGGTGTATCTATTTAAGACAGATTTTATTCACACTAGATCCTTTAGTAAAATAATTGAGTTTCCCCTGATTCCTAACCACAGACATTCAAGAACGGCAGCATTTCAAGAGCTATCTCTGAGTGCTGACAAAATGGAAAGCAAACTCACATCGACCAAGTCTATTGTTTACTTTGTGCAGTTATAAAAATTGCAGTGCTTCTCGCAGTATTAGCTACCTCTAGATTTGTCCTGGAAAATGTCAGAACGGAACACATTTTTGTTCTATCTCCATAATGTTGAAAGTTTTGTCTACCTAACCTGAAACGTAAGACTGGTAATGTATGACAGCACATGCATATTAATAACTATACGGAGGTTCCGAAGAATTTTCAATTACTTTCAACTAGATACATACTCCTGAATGAGACTTGAAACTTTGGAGAGTTCCCTACCCTGAAGACAATAAAAAATTGATTTTTCATACTTTTTGTCCCAGCTGAGAATTTGAGAGATGTTAATCTACGTACGTCGGAAATTTGCTATGAATTAAATAAAAACTATATGAAAATGTAATTGATCATGTTCATATATAGTTTGAAACTTTAGGAAAGGCATTACAAAGATGTGACTGTCTTTTAAAAAATTTAGACATCCCCTTTGAAAGGGAAACTGTGAATGTTCCACTATCACACATGAGATTGTGTGTGTGTGTGTGTGTGTATGTGTATGTGTATGTGTGTGTGTGTGTGGAGAGAGAGAGAGTAATAATAAAGTTAGACTGGCATGACTTGGGTAGTGTGAGAGTGTGGTGAAAGAATTGGAGAGCCCTGTGTCTATACTTCCTCCCGAGTATTTTTCAAACTCCAACGGAAGATTACAATGTAGCAATAAAATCTGTATGAGTAATATGAGCTGTGAACGGAGCTAAAGGTTCTCGCCCGGGAAAAGCTGGAAGATTTTTCAAGAATTCTTCTCTCCTCACTCCAACTCAGTAGATCACAAGGATTTCATTGGTCTCACCGAATTGACTTAAGTTCACTTGACTTATATTCTGTCATTATTTTTGACAGAGACAAATACTCCAGCGATTAAGAATTCCCCACAGAAGCTATACTTACACAACGACCCACCAAATTAGGGATCATATTTGAAGCCAAACCCAAATCCGAGTCTTTTACTGGCCAATGTTAATCCATGAGCATCTACTGTGTACTTCTCCCTGGTACCTTCCGACTTCGTAGTACGTTCTCATTGATCTATGAGTTTCTTTATGACTGAGCATCATCGCATCATGCCTTTGGATTATGATTACCCAATTCTCATTCTTCATCCTTTCAGTGGGCTAGTGACTCAGTAGTCCATATGAGAAGTACAGATGCAAAATAGCATAGGTTTAAATTGTACAGAGTTTTAATTGCGAGAAAAAACTTGACAGGGTGATAGGCGTCACACGTCAAGGAAATCCCAAGTCCCTGATACATATTTTTAAATTGAAGAGCATTTGCAAGAAATTGAACTTAACCCCTTTTACAGCTCTGGTTCTTACATGCTCGCTACAATTCCATTAGCACACATGCACTACCATAGTATTGCTTCACTTAGACTACTACAGCAGAGAAAAATTCTCCGGGGGACTAAATTACCTTTAATGCAGTTAAAATAACGTTCCGACCAGCCCGATTCTTCTCATTGAGTACAGGTTCCGTGTGAGGGCCCAAAATTGAAACCAACCACTGGAGAGTTTGAATATGACCCCTCCTTGCAGCACAATGAAGCAATGTGTTCCCCTGCATATACACACACACACAAAAAAAACAATTAAGTTTAACCAGACAATAGTAAGAAACCCTACTAGCAGTCAGGGATTTTTTTCTCTTTCCCTCTTGCGTAAGAGTACCCCAAAGAAAATAACTTTCCTCCTCGTCCCTTGAAAATCCGAAGAATGCCCGTCAAATAGGAAATAACAAGTTTTGAAATACGGAATTTCAACAGAGGGATTGTATTTGCTTATGAAATTAAGGCAATGGGAACAGTTGGATTTAGAAAGGGGAAAAAAGCTGGATGAGTTAAAAAAGGATGTGGAATGACGAGGAGAAGTATATTTTTTGAGAGAAATCATCGTCTTACTTTACCTTTTCATCGACTAAATGACGTATTAAAGTGGGATCCAGTGGGTCTAATCCTTTCAGTGATTTTTGCTGGAAAAATAAATAAAAGAAGTGATGTGAGCTCAGGAATTTGTGGATACTTCCACACCCCAAAAAAACATTCTATAGTCCTGACCCATTCCGAGAGTCTCTGTCAAGGAAAATCGATACTTTTAGTAGTCCAATCGCTCATTCTTAATCTTCAACTTGGTTACGGATTTCATTCCAATTCAAAGCTTATGAATGCCTTTAAAAAAAAATTGTCCAACTGGCAATCCCTTTCAGTGCGTGTGGGTTTCACTTGGTTTGTGTTACAATCCAACTTTGGATTAATTTTTTCAAGAATAGATACAAACATTGTTTTCCCTTGTTGACTCGTCTCACGCCAAAAGTCCGAAACTGTAAGGACAACTTGACTATCCTCCTGCCTTATATTGTGGTGAGGGCTTGAGGGATTCAAAGGGCCAGCTTGTCTCCATAGCTTTCAAGCGGAGCACAATAAAGAAACTTTTTGAGGCCTTAGCTTTTTATTTCTAGTTATCAGCTCAAGTGCAAGGATTTTTAGTTCCCTCACAATCCCAATCATTTTAGCTCGCCTTTGCGCCAGCCATTATGTCTAATAGGCACTCTCATATAAGTGCAAGTTTTTGTAATTTGTCCTTTCACAGTGTAGGACTCAAAGCGTAAAAAGATCATCAGTCGGGGGCTGTATGTATGCATGTGACTGTAGGTACATACATACATATATAAGCTCAAAAGTGCCATTTGTTAATTCAAATTTGTCAGGGGTTTTGTCAAGCCTCCAAAATATCATAAGCTTCAAGTGGAATTTGACTGAGGCATTAATCCCATCATAAAACATTAACAGTGCTATAAAGCCTCAGTGCTCCCATAAAACATTGATATTCCGATAAAACATTGATACTTGACTGAGCACTGGGTCCTTGCCTCAACGCACTGATAAAAGCGGATAAACCTATTACACTAACATAATTCCGGGAGCAATCGCTCTTAAACCACAACAAGACCCAAGGACTAAAATCCGATCATTTAAAATTGAGAGTGATTTTTCCCAAAGAAAAATTATTCCGGTATAAAAGTTCCCACAGCTGTGGAAGACTCGTCCGTAAAACATGAATAATGGATGGCAATCCCGCAATTTGTTTCCACCCCAAACTTGTAAACATAATGGGAGACTTACAAGTTCTTCGAGGCGTCCATGCTTAGCGAGCTGGAAGATCCGCCAGATCCAGTCCGGAGTTCTTTCCCTGGACTTGGCTCGACTGGCACTCCCGGGACTGACATTCATGTGGACTCCCCTGTCGGGCTTTAATTTTCGGGGCATCGAGGAAAATCCAAGGGTCACGGGGGATGAGGGTAGGTCATCCCGCTTCAATAATGGTCTACCCCCCAGTGATGGATGGTTGGGGGGAGGGAGTCTCCTATAAATATGAGAGCTAGCTGGGCAGACTGGATGACTCTCCTCACCCTTCCCTCCTTTCCCACTGACACACTTCTTCGTCTCATCCTGCTCTTGTGGATTTGAATCGATAACACCTGCCCGGTCCGAAATGGCTAATTCGTTTAAGGCCGTCAGTATGGATAGAGTCCTTGGAGCCGGGCCCATTGGGCCATTTACCCCCGTCCGAGGAGAGGATATTGATTGGCTGGGTGATGAGGATTGATTACTTTTTTTCTATAAAACATCACCAAAAAAACAATAGCTTTGAGCCACTCTTAATCTAAATTCCTTCACACCCCCATTCCGCTATTCTCCTCAAGCACCATGAGCTGATTCCCATTACTTTATTTTTTCCAGAGCTTCTCTCTTCCTTGGCTATTTTTCTACTATACTTGGGTCTTCCCCCCGAGTCTAAGATTCCCATTGCTCCTTGATTTAAATTACTCCCAAATACTACTACTCCTCCGAACGCTACGGAACATACACGCACCACCGACATTAATCACCGTATCAAAAGCCATGTAGAAAGATACCATGATTAATAGCACAGAGAAGTACACATAGCTGTAAAGATTCACATAGGGAAAGGATACAAACCTCTGTCGGGGAAAATTGGAAAAGATAGTGAATATAATACCAAAAATTAAACAAAATGTTACAACAATTCAGGCTGAGAAAGAATTATAAAGGGATGTAAAATTAATCCCAAAACAGTAGATATACAAAACATTCATAACCTTTTGGGGGAAAAAAAATTGAAACATAGTCCAGAAGCGTGAAAGTATTGTGGGGAAGGGTGAGCACATTTTAGTAGTATCTATCTATCTGTAGCTTGTAAAAATATAGTGGTTGGATTGGTAAAAACCCGCATATTTGTTAGTGAGATGGAAACGGATGAAGATGAAATGTGGCAAGTTTGAAGTAGAAGACGAGGGAAGTCTGGAAAATACATTAGTCGTTGGTGTATACGAAGTACCTTTTTCGGTGCATCTGAAGATAGTTTTTGATGATTTGTACGGGTGATGGGTATTGTGTGGGGTGACTGCTGTGATGAGGACCCGTCCGTTGTTTTCACTGTTGGAGCCGAGGAAAGATTGATTATACTGCTGAAGAGGCTGTAAGTACGACGTGAAGAGCTGCCCGGACTACTTCCCTGCTTCCTTCCCTCAGTTTTCTCCATTGAGTGGTACACGGGTAGACCCGAAAGTCGTCATTTTAGAGGGAGTTCAGAAACACTAAGGAGAGCATGAGCCAGATCCCAGAAAACAGTACAACTGCTGTACTGGGCCGTTTTCAGTTTCTCAACAAGCGTAATGCGCCAGTTCCCTTTGCATTCACGATCAGTCACCTTCAATCATGAATTAAGCAAGAAAAATTGCAACTTGTGTGGGTACGTTCACATCTATATAAGTTACTCTATAGGTAGGTACATACATACTGGGATGAACCCAGGAGGGACATACATAAGTCTAGCTGCAGTTATACTGTTTACTGTACCACTTCCCTCTCTGCTAACTACCAACTCCTACTATGTAATAATACACTTTACAGTAATGGACACGAGTTCAAACATTTCGACTTTAAACAACCCCGACGTTTAAAATTCAACTCAAGACTCCCATTCCATTCTTGAGATAGATACTAGAACCCAATAAATACATTCAGGTAGGATCGAGGAACATTCGAGCCCAAATCAAAAACTTTTTCTCCTATGAACTTTTTCCTTACAAGAGATGAATTTTTATTAAGACCTACTTCATATTCAATAGTGCACTCGGTCTTGAACTTGAACCACTGTACTGTACACTGAGTCTGACTGTTAAATATAATTAGCACTTGAAATTACAAACTACAACGTATGTATATATTCCAGGCTGGTTAGCTCCTGAGCTGTAAAAATAAATAGAACGAGGAACTTTTTTTGAAGTAGATACATTTATAACAAAAGGAATTCTGTACGAGTCAACGTCGGAGAGACAAATTATCTTCGGGAATTTTTTTTTCTGCTTGGGTAGTAAAACTGACGACTCTCTCACATACACATCCTTGGACTCAAACGATATTTAAAGCTGATGTTGTAGAAACCCCAAGTAAATGTTTTTGACATGTCAGGGAGCTTTTCTTATTTTTATAATAGTTCTGGCGTCAGCCTGGTGTTGGTATTTGAAAATAAATGGGAATTTGAGAGAGTAACAAGGCTTCCTCAAGTGTATGGGAGTTGTTTTTATACCTGCTCGAAATGTCAAGACTCAAAGGGTTAAACTTGAGAAGAGTACCAAAGTACTGAGTGATGTTCAGAAGATTTTGGTTAATTTTCAGAGTATACTGGGCTTTGGTAATCTAGAGGAGTGTACAGCACTTGGTTAATTTCGATGAACTGGTTCAGGGAATATTACAATTATTATTGCCAAAAAAAGATTTGGGAAATGTAGGAAAATGAAACGAGGAAATTACCTTGGCCGGTCCACGTTGAGCCAGTGGAAATTGCGACCGGGTAGAAAACACATGAGAAAGGGCCGTGCTATCAGTGATCTCACTTGTGAAAGATATTTTCAATTTTTTCGCAAGTCGTCCAGCAGCTTTGACTTTTCGTATGAGCGTTAGTTTCTTTCCTCGAATAGAGGGAACAACTCCTCCTTAATTTCTCGTTGGCATCTTAAGAACGTGCCCTGGAGATAAGATAGACCAGGTGTGCGGTGTCTTGGTATAGGATGCTGACTGTTGGGACTCCGTCAGCCTTTGGGTTACTGGTGACTCTACATACATTCTTTACCCTGCAATAAACAAGAAGCAGGGGTCCGCATACTAAATGTTCATCCATCACATACATAATTACGTAGAATTCACTTCCACACAAGATCCCACTATATAACAGACTGGCCGAGGCCGTACACTGGAAGAACCATTTCTCAAGCACTGGGAGCCTACTAAATGCCAGCTGAAGACTCATATACATATGAGGATGAGAGACCTGTGCATAGTAAAGGGACGGCACAGAGGCAAGGTAGTTAGACACAGGTATGCCGTCCTTTCATTCCACCTGCATGCAGGTTTACTTATATTATTGTTATTCAAAGGAAGAAGGTGAGTAAGTGTGTACCCAAAGCAATTGCTACAAATGCCTCCGGGTCATCTCAAAATACTTCTCTCAAAATCTATCCTATGAACCTCAACGTCAAATGGTACACACTTGACTAAGCCTCTATATACGCATAGTTGTGCTATAGGAGTATCTAGTTGTTGTAGTAGCAGGGCAAGTTAAACTCTGGCACTGTTCAAGTGGTCATGTACCTACGTATAAATACGTTAGTCAAAGTAGATACACCTATCCCATGTATGTATGTATGTATGTAGGCATGTATACCTATCCCTATACCCCAACTACCTGTACGGTCACACATGCACCAGAGCAGAACCAAATGTTGAGGAACAATGAGGTAGTAAAACCATCCAATTGCACTGCATGCCACAGAGGAGGACACATATCAGACATGTTTTGTAATCTAGTAGATATGCACCGTGCTTAGGGTAATCCCAGGGATTTCATAATACAACCACATATTTTGATTGACTCACAATTCCAGTAACTACTTGAAGACCAAAACCGACCCTGCTCACTTCATGTTTAGAAAAGTTTAGCTGGGAGCTATCTTTAGTAAACATTTGAGACTACTATACTACCAGAGTCCCAGCCTCAGAATAATTACTAATGTGTGTAGTAAACAGTTTTACTATTTTAATAGCAAACCGGAATCTTCATAGTAAATCTATAAAGGAAGCTAGATTAAGGACGTGAGATAAACCCTCCTCTAATAAATGTCTACCATTGCCAATGGAATGCATTCCCAACTCAGCGGACTTGACTCTCTCAAGTCCCTTGAATACCAGGCTAGAGAGACCCAGTGGATGTGTTCTCACCTCTCTTTGTTTTTACTTCAAGTTTGACTCCACACACACACACACACACACACACACACATCAAATATGAAACGAGTCCGCATGAAACTATTGTAAATTATTGCCATCGAGCAATGTAATTCATTCCGACTCGTCCTCATATCGTTGACTGGAGCTCTCCGCTATTAACTTGTAATTGGCAAATAGTTCCTCTTTTTATGGCATTCCGACTTCCCGACCAGTACAATCTCATATGGTAGGACTTGTGTAAGTAAATATTTGATACTGCTGTAAGTACATTTGTATGACTGCCAATGCTACTAATCAAAGCATGTTTCCCCAGTCTGGGACAGTCCTTTTCGCACTGCAGACGATACACTCTACAGTAGATCCTCCGAGAGGAGTGAGGAGGAAAGTGAGCAAAAACCCGTTCTACTGCAAGTCCCGACTTTGTACCTACACAAACACACACACACACACACACACACACACACATACACATATCCTATGAAATCGTAAATAATATTCTTGGGACGTAATCAAACAATTCTTCAAGAGGTTCGTATTCTGATTGTGAGGAGATAAAAACGCACTTTGCACTTTACGTTTTTTTTTCTCCCTCTCTCTCTCTCTCTGTCTCTCCCCTCTGTCTGCAAACTACTCCTTTGTAACTCCGAGAGCGTCGGAGGAATGAGTGTCATGCCATTATTTTAAATATGAGGTGCTCACATAACATTTACTGGTTTGGAAACATGTTTATTTCCCCACGTTTGTCACATGAATTTGAAAAATGCTAATGAACCCACACAGAGACTTTTTTAACTTGTTATTTATTCCGCTCATACCTTATGTGTACTACACACTTGATGACATTTTAATGGTCTTTGACACTTCAAGTTCCTCCGTAATACTTTGCGGCAGCGTTTGGAATTCAATTGTACAAATGTTTTTTTTTCTTTCCTCCTTACATTGACTTCATGGTATCTTTCAACAGACCACTTTATAACATTTTGAAAAGAAATCATAGCACGTGTAGCGTAGGAAACTGCTACTAGCTACTATACAGATACAACTACAACCTTCCATGACGGTCTCAGTTGGAACATTCGTCAAGGGTTGCGGCATGAGTGTCTCAACTAATATTTTTGGTGTCTTTCCTTAAGTACCGAGTCTAATACAATGAATTATTAAACCACGAGGACTGGGAGGCTTAGTTTGGCATACAAAACCAGAGTTCGTCTCCTCAGCCCAAGTTGAACATTCTCCATGGACCGGAGACGGCATGGGTACAGAGGGAACAAATTCTCTGCAAAATGCTAATACATTCTTGGGATACCACTACCAAGGGTTGGAAACCGTCAAGTTGTAAATCCAGCAAGTTTTGACTACTTTTTTCCCTTTATTTTACTCTCTCTAGGAATGCCTCGCTGGCGCATTCTTACTCCAACTGGCTCCGTGTGTCTCTGGAGTTGAAGACACTTACAAATAAGCTAATGCTACGTTTACCTTCCGTTTTGCGCGTAAACTGTAAGATTTTATAGTGTACTTTGACTGACAATGAAAAACATGTCCTTCGGGACCCATGTTAGTTTTTCTTGTTAGTGTTAGGATTTTCCTTGGGCTTGGAATAACTGATGCCTACATTTTTAACGTTCAATGTTCGGATAGATAATTACTCGCTCATTATTTTAAGGCTCAAAGGAATAATTTAAAAGGAGCTGTTTTACTTCCTTAAATGCGGTGTGCCTAGTAATTGTGAGGATTACTCCTGCCCGGACTAATCTCTATTTAAAGTTTTTCATATGAGGAGGAATTTATTGTTTTTTATGTCGAATGGCCAAGACACCAAGTGATCCTGGGACAGGGACGCAAACTTGAGGAAATGTCTCACCCACAATTCTGCTAATGTCATTCAAGATTAAGGATGTTGTTATTTTTCTCCTGTTGCAAAATTTTATACGCCTTATGAGAGGAGTAGACTTATGAGATCCTTCTCATTCATCCGCACACACACAACCAATATCAGTTCAGTTGCGTGAAGTGAGGGTCCGGAAAATTAATGCACCTCGTTTGCATGTCTTGATTTCCCCTAGGTGCTCAAGAAGCATCTTACAACTTACACGCTTCAAAGAATCTTTACTCTTAGAGATATGTATGAGTCTTAATCGCGTACCTATGGAGTCTCCTTATTCCATAACCAAAACAAAACCAGAGGTTTTTCTCACTTGGAGTCATTCTGTCCCAAGAAATGGAAGATTGTCACTGGGAGAGGGAAAATATAGGATTTTTGTCTCCAGTCGTCTGTTCTCTCCGTTCAGATGTTTTCCCAGGGAATGTATGTATATTTTAATAGTCTAATATTCCAGGAGCGGGTGGTTTACTCCCTCTAGAAAACAAAACTTGGGCAGACATAGAAGCCTTGAGTAGAGTCTCAATTGAAGATATAATTTTTCTCGCTTTGGGAGCTTCGTCTTGTACAGTAACTGTTACATGAGCTTAAAGCACATCTACTGTCAGGAAAAGTGTCGGGTCTATCTCGGCTCTCGTAACATTCGCACAATCAAGACAATCCTCTGTAATTTTCTCCCTAATGGTTGTCACTTCCCTGGAAAAATAACTGAGGAATAATGAGCACCTAGTAGACCAGTTGAGTCTGGGATCTGGTCCCGCATCCCTCCGTGTTTGTTTCATTATAATCGGAGGGGCAAGTAGGCCCGGGAGTAATGTCCATGTAGGAGCTATCTTGAAATAATACGGAAGTTTTGAGTAAGGAATGTCACAGTTTTAATCTCACTGTGCATACATCCATTTACTATATATCCTAGACTTGTTCTCCAATGGGACTGTATAGTATAGTCTTGGAAATGGCCAAAGGGCTGTCTGAACATTTTCATTTACTTCCCTATGTTCCCTAATGATAAGTGATACGTAGTCGAGAATTAGTTTTTATTATGGGACCTCCTCCTTAAGAAAATTCCTTTGTGACAATTTAAATAAAACCGGTAATGCTTCCCGTAAACCCAGCTCCCTTTAATATTGGCTGACAGGATGACGAAATGAATCTAAGATCATAGGATTTTCCTCCTACTCGAGGAAAAACATGACCTAAATGGGCTGAGCCAAGTTGAGAAGAAAGGGGGAAGGGAATGGGGGTCATGACAAAACCACGAGAGTAGAATTGAGAATAAAATATCGAAAATATGCTCATAAAATATCCTCCCCAGAATTCCTTATACTCTACTTTATTATTAATATGAAATCGATTATTATTAAATGTGAGTCATAATTTTAGTCGAATTTCTCACTGCAAAACCAGACAGTCATAAAACTGAAACGTGGAAGTATGCTCGTTTACAATTCAAGTCCTTCGGAAGATCCAAAACCCTATACACACGGAATTTTTATGAGAACATAACTCTGCCGTGAAGTATTTTTGTAAAGCTTTTTTAATGGGAAAAAATTCAGCTCAAATCCATGAATGTTATTCCTGAGCATTTGAATTGATCAATGTTACACTCGCTTTTTCCGAATCGATCAAGTTTTTCCTGTCTGGAATAATATATTTGATGGCAAAATATACATCCCTCCTCTAATGGTTAATTCCTAAGGGGACCCATGGACTGAATTCCAGCTGGACGGGTATAAGTTCAGAAGTAGGAAACTAAGACAGCGAGAAATTGGACAATGCTATTTACATCTCTCAGGATTCAACTCTCTACGATCTCGTACAATTTTTCCCCCCTCGTGGAGCATTTTGTTATCGTAACATCTCCATATAGTCAACCATACAGCATTAGGCAATATTGAATTCAATTCATTCACCTGTTTCGGAGTCAGAGGGAAAGTGTGAGTCGGGCAAATTTATTCCCCTTGGTTCATCCCGGATACCTAATTTATTTCCAGTAAAGTAGTTCCCGGGAGTCTTAGTGAAATCATATGGCGGTGTCTTATCCCCCTACTTCTCACTTGAATGTATAGTGTTGTTTATTTAAAACGTACCAAATAAGTCTCGGCATAGTCAGAGTCTTGTGGCTTCCTTTCCTTCCACACAATCGCATACATTTGAGATGAGGCTGGGACGCAGCATGTTGCCCCATAAGGACCTCTGAAGAGTACAATGGAAGCTGAAAGAAATCTCGTCCATATAACTCCTAAAGTAGATTCATCCTGTGTCGCTCTTGTAATATAACTTCCACCTTTCTCACAATAGCAACACTTTCCGTACTCGAATAGGAAGTGGTTTGCAAACTAATCGAGGCCTTGTTCTCCTTACATACCTTAAATATTCTTTTCAAGATTTATCGTCGTTCCTTACCCCCCGACAAAAAAAAATACTCCCGAGAAAAAAGGCAACGGAGAGAAAGGACTACTTGGAATAAAGTACACACGCACAGCTGAGAATTTCTTTCTTCCTAAAAATTTCAACTACTCCAGCAATTCATAAGATGCTGGAAGAGAAAGAGAGAGAATCTTCTCTCTCATAACAGACTCTCTCTCTCTCTCTCTCTCTCTCTGTTGGCAAATACAGATGATAATATTTTCCAGGATATATATTTATTGCAGGTCTCTTGGAGAGTCCCTATACACTCCCTTTGAAAAGTTTGCATCCATTGTGCTGATGTGGGAATGTGTACTCATAAAAATATGGTTATCGTAATTTTAGTGTACCTTCCAAGGGACCGTTTTTCACCCCAGATCCCCTCCATGATGAAGTGGACGGACGAAGGAAATGAAGCCCTGCCCAGTATCTCCACCGTATATCAGCATCATAATGTATTGCATCCCGAGCAATGGGCTACTTTAATGACGGAGATATCCCAGTAAATAGGGGATTTCAAACCCTTCCCAACCTACGGTTTTACACTCTTTCACTACCCGTTTGGCAATGTGAAGTGGTAATTTGAGAACAAAGCAACTCACCAAATAACCATTAGGCTTGACTCCCTGAGAGAGAGAGAGAGAGAGAGAGAGAGAGAGAGAGAGAGAGAGAGAGAGAGAGAGAGAGAGAGGGAAAAAAATTGAAAGTGCATGCAACTGCAATTTCAGCCTAATTACCAACTGTTTCCCAGTTTTGAGCATTTCCCAGTTCCTATTGAAAAAAAAGGAACTGATTAAAGTTGGCAAAGTAAAACAAAAAGAACAAAATAAATCCTGGGACAGTCGTAATGAAGATATTGCTTCAATTTTGAATACAAAAGAGAACCAGGATTTTTTCTAAGGAGAAAGTTCCTTGAGTTGGGAAGAGAACAAAACAAAAATGCTGAAGTTGAGACGGGCTTTTGTAGGGAGGGAATTGGACCCAGGGAAGTATATACATTTTATGAATTCAAAAAGACACAGTTGTCAGCCACAATATTTACGATAGTAAAAGAAGACTGGTGGTGTCGGGGCAAAGTATCACTCTTGAAAGTTGAAAAGGGGCCTGCAATATCCTTGCGAATAATTCCCTCAAGAGCAATAAGGAGAATAAAAATCTTCGTTGAAATTTGACAAATTCAATACATATGGCGGAAGGCGGGTGAGCAAAGTACATAAGTTCTGCGAGGACAGGCTCAACACTGGTACTTCCATATATGTATTTATGTTTTGCATACACATATAAAATCATATGATGACTGAAACTCCTAACCCACAGAGTGATGTGAGCAATTTTCCAGGATGCAAGCCAAAGTGCCCCCCATATATATAAGTTGAGCAGGATGTTTTACCATCCTGCCTTCTCTCTTGGTGAATGAATAGAGGATGATGGGGAGTTCACTAGAGATCAGGAGAAATGTCCACCAATGTTCCTCAGCCGCCTTCAGTTCCGTAGATTACTGTGTGCATATATGACTATCTGTATATGCACAGGGGGGATGTGTAACAATATCTACATAAATATATAACTCTCTCTCCGACAAGTTATACATTACCCAAGGAGAGGGGAAAAGAGCCAGCGTTTTTATTCAGGGAGGATTACATGGACCAATCCTACTCCAAATTTAAGCTTAGTTTATGGGCGAAGCACATTGGTTATAAAATATGATGATAAATATGCACTATCAAAACTTGTTTTCATCAAGCAATTCAACACACTACTGGATTACGTAAATTAAAATACAAACGTCTCCGTCGGCTATTCGGCTTCTTACCATATTAACACTATCACTATACACTACCAGTCACACATTTGCCCCCACGGGCTTCAATATGACTCAACTATCGTGCATCTTCTACTAGTATCTGTAGTTGTGTGAGGCAGGTGTGGGCCTCAACGAAGCTCTAGCAACAACGAAATGAACGACCCCGAACCTTTCGTCAGCCCTGTCTGGTCCAACACATTTCTCTCGAAAATTGTTCCTCAACAACACGGATTTCGTGTCTGGTGTATAAATTGCTATCTATTAATGGATCACGAATCCGTCTCCTCTCTGTACAGTATTCATAAAGACAATTATCTTCTGGCTCTTTAACCAATTTATAACCCCTGGAAAAAATCCATGTAACCCTTCCCTAGTAATGGTTGGAGCAACTGCTTCTTTCACAGGCACCTCAAAAGCAAAGTTTTGAGCTCAACCATGGCCTTTATCCTAAAGAATATCTCTGGCACGTGATGACTTGAGCAGTCGATCCATCAGGAGCAGAAAACTCTCCCAGGCTGAAGGATCTGAGTAAATTATAATCATATCTGCAAATACTAATGTGAATGTAATTATTACATACATGTAAATTTAATTATTCGTAGAGACATTATCTCACATCGAGGATTACAAATATTCTTAGTGTGTATGTGTAACGTTAATATATAATTATATATCTACTATATATTTATGTATGTGTGTGTTTTTGTGTGTATGTGTGTGTGTGTGTGTGTGTGTGTATGTGTGTGTGTGTGTGTGTGTGAGGATTTATAGTGTGTTCGATTTCCTCGGATATCATTGCTTAAAAATCCAAAGTAGGTTATATTGGAGGGTTCAAATGTGAAAGGTAAATGGTTTGGAAAGGTTTTTATTTGGATGTCGGTTCCGTTGGAAGAGCGGGATCCCGAAGAAAGTTAGGGTGACAGCTGAGGAGACATGGAGATGGGAGACTCCACAAAATTAAATCTTCTCAAAGGCTCACGAGGAGAGGGGAGAGGAGAGTCATTGATGAACTGGAAGATAGGGAAAGTTGGAAGCTTTTGATCAGTTTGTTTGTGGAAATTAAAGTAAACTTATGCATTCCAGTGTTTGCCGAAGCGTTAGGGACGGAATCCCGAATAATCCGTCACCCTCGTACAAACAGTATTTCATGGGAGGACTGCGTTCGGCCAGACAGCCCTATGTACATTCAAGTTTACCCTGAATGTACGCACATATAGCCTGTCCTTTGAGAGCTCCACGGGAGAATGCGTTCAGTCAGTGTGACGACAAGTAAATGCCCGGATATCATCATGTACAATTTTAATAAACATTCACCGATGGAGAAGTAAGATTTGCCAAGTTTCATTTCATATTCCGCTCCACTGAAGGGTCATTCTCCAACATTTTCGGGATTATATCATTTAGTTCATAGAATCTCATCAAGTATCTGCATTGCTACTTATCTAGCTATTACACAACGTATAACGCTTACTCTGAGACTCTGCTCCCATTCCCATTTGACATACTCATTATAGCCATATGCCATACAGATATTAAATGTGTGAATCCAATATCCATGTTTGATAACTTATACTTACATACGGTAGCCCTCATTAGGAGGGATGGCAAAAGATATTCCATTCCCCCATTATTTAATAATTTTTCTTAAAGATTTTTCAAAATTGATTCCATCCCTCCCACCCCAAAACACTCCACACAGAAGACTCAAGGACGTGGAGAAAAGTTCGGATTTCTTTGCAAATGTAATTATTATCTCTCTCAAGTGTACTCTGGGCTGATAGAGGAAATTTTGAAAAATCAAGAGAGAAAATTTGCTAGATGATGCTGACTATTATTTTTATCATCCGTCATTTATATGACCTTGGGGGGTTAAAAGATTTCTTCGCATCAAGTATGTACCTATATAGATACTTGACTCTAGTAATATAGTATTAGAGTTTGTATGGCTATTTGAGTGTGAATTGAATGATTTGAATACACAATCGTCTTAAGCACTCATCTAATAGACACTATCTTTTCCCCCCTTTGAATCACGTATTCATTGTAGCTACCAGGCTGGAGGTATTTAATAAGAAATCACTACAAGCTGATGCAAACTCTACATAAGTGTGTACACATGAAGACACAAGATGTATCTAGACGTGCATGGTTGAGCCGATTATGACTTTTTTTCATCATAAATGACAAGGGTTTTAGCATGAGTGAAACAGCATATTTGCGACTCGTTATCATCAAGGGATATAAATGTCAATGTGAAGCACAAACAAACCCAAATAGTCGTCAAAGTTGTTTCAGCATGATTGCCTGAAAGCAGACAGCAAACTTTTTTTATGACGGAAGTTTCCCTAACCTTCGAACATCTTAAGACGCAGATGAGACTCCTACAATACTTTTGAACTACCCAAAAAATCCCCGCAACTTCTGCTGGAGGAAATTAAGCAATGTATATCTACCCAACATTACCCTGGGAAGGTTGTAGTGTAATTTATGCTAGCAGTTAAGAAGAGGCTCTTTGAAACCATCAGGAATTATTTTCTGATTTTAACTCCGAAAAAAAGAGATTCACCCTCACATTGAGGTCTCCTCAAATCTACTGCATACTCCAGAACTTATGTTTAAAGTCGGGAGGGAAACTGTCTCTGATGAAACTATCAAAGAGAAATTCCAGTTTTTATTATAAGTCCTAGAATTTTATAGGGAGCCTTTGGTACATCTATATCTAGATACGTGTACTACCACTCGTATCTCCCCAATTTCAGGGAAAGCAGAGCAGTGGGATCACTCGCATTAAAAATTAATTCCGGGTTGATTTTATGCGGAACTCCATATGAGAGGGCAATACAGTATTTGAAGGTCCTGAAGGAGATGTGGTTACTGTGGGGAAAGCTACAACAAACACTTTCAATGAAGATCCAACCCACAAATAGTTGATAATTTATTACTACACGGACATTCAGCCACCACGAAACACAAACCTCTGGAAAATCTCTTTTGTAACAATGTTTTTATTTACTATCTTTTCCCCAACTGTCTGCTGTCAGATCCCCAGTAATCCCCTCATGTGAGTACAAAGTTCAAATTAAATGAGAGGCTTGGGATGTGGACACACTACAGAAAGAAAGCTTGAGTACGTCTCCAATTACCTGCAATTATACAGTTTAAAACTTGTCATTATGTCTCTCAAGGAGGTTGTTAGGTCTCAAACTGTATCTACTCCATGTATACTTACCCACTTTACAAATTTCCTCAACTTGGAAATTACTTATGACCTAACACAGTTGCTCCTGCAGTCCTTCCTTTGATAATCACCGCTAACTTTGATAGCACGGGACGACTCCATGTGGACAGCTTTGTAATTAGGATCATAAACCACAGAAGGAAAAGCCCCTGACATTTCCATCCTTCCTCATACTCACAGCAGCATTGAAGTAGATACTGAAATTGTCCCCTGAAATTTGAGAGGACACTGTGTGAGACAAGATTCCCTCACATAAAAATCCTCTGCTGGGATGAAATTTTAACGAGACTCTAGAGTATTTTTTGTTGCCTCAACAACTTCCATCGTGGCAGTGTCATCAAATTAAATATTTATATTATCATTCTTATGTCAAACTTTACAAAAGATCCTTGGTCCCTCTCAACTCACAAGAGCATCCCAATCACCCACAAGACTACGTTTTGAGTTTGGCAATATTCTCTGTAACCAGCCACGAAAGGATACGAGCACTTTGAGCCAAGTGAGAAATATATGAATATCGAAAGTCAAAATGAAAGTCTAGAGATAAGCAGAGTGGGAATAAAATTTGAAACTTTTTTAAAGGAAATTGTTAATCTTTTTCCTTTGGGATGGCGAGGGGGGGAGGGGGTTGTAATTTTTTTAAATATATAAACACATAACAATGCCGAGAAGGTCACAGGGGAAGATGGGCGTGTGGAATGAGGAACGAACCTCTAGTGAGAATTTGTAGGCATAATTTTGAACACTATGCAGAAAGTTTGACATAAATACGAAACTTTCCTCTTTTTTTTTGACTTGAGCATAAGTTTCATGATGGAGGAGGATCCGAGTTACTTATTGGTGATCGTCTTACTCCAAAAGTAGATTCTCCCAAGAAAGTTTAGTGAAAACTTAATTATAAATTACGTATTCATTTTGCGTAATGATAGGTATAAAAATGCGAAACTTACCCAAAGATGAACTTTGTTGACAGTCAGAGATGACTACATAATTTTGTATTGGATGAAATTGAGGTCTTTAACCTGTCTAAGATACAGATATATGGTTTGAAACCATTACTTCATGTTTTGTAGTCCTCCCGCCTCCACGGATATTTAAGGGAATTGGAAATGTGAACGTCAATAAATTACTTGACAGTAATAACACCCATTTTATTTGTCTTGGCATATATATCAATAACTTTTGAAGGAAAAAAAACTATATTAGTGGAAGTATGGGCTCGGAGCATACCCTCCATTAGCATCCTCTTATTCTGATACACGTTGTGGGTGCCTCATCCTCACTCCTTCCCACCGTATCGAGTATCATATGTTTTGATCAGGCAGGCAGTGAGGAAAAAAACAGTATCTGAGCATGAATCTCATTTGAGGATTTTATGCATGTTTGTTCAGTCCCTCTATTGTGTGTATAGGTTAGGTTTCATGGGGTAGTAGTAATTCTGTAGGGAAAAAAAATTTGCAATTTGCATCCACCCATTATTCCATTATTGCTGTTAACTCTCGAGCCACACCGCACGGTCAGCAAGGTTACATATATCTATGTGAACTATTTAAATTAGTTTACAGTTTGTGTATACAGATAGACTCAGTCAGCCTGTGGCTCATATAGGGTCGTAATTGTCCCAAGGCTTTAGCATATTTCTCAGGTTCTTATTTTTGCAAAAACATGTGTAAGCTCAGTGTACACATTTGACGGGCACACTAACAAGGAGGATATTTCCATACAATTTGCAGCATCATTTAAATTCAAGCGTAACTATTCCTGTATGCATAAAAGATGAGAGAAAGGATAATAATCCATAAATGAAAAAGATGGATACCTTTAATCGTCGGATATTCAGGGAAATTATGCAGCTGGGGTTGCATATATATAGCCCAACAAAAAATAAGCCTCATATTTAACTTGCGGTACAATTATTATTATTGTTTCAATACTCCTACCTGTAGCCCTAGCTTGGAGATCCTCCATTTGGAGATCTCTGCCACATAGTACGAGTCTATATGACAGATGAGCACACCGAAAATATTTACAGTATAGGATAATTCCTAATATGCATACTCTCCATCAAAAACAAGTGTGCTGGTATTTACTTACCTGAGAATACCACACTTGCCTATAATTCTACACATATCATAGAGCAAAGGATTAGTCAAATGGAAACTGCATGCTGAGTAAAAATAATTTTGTTAAAGAATGTCTAGCCCAATTGTGTCCATTAAGACTTTTAGCGTTTGGATGCTGAGCCTATGCATGTCAAGTGAGTTATCTTCTGTATGTTAATTTTCAGCCAGACCCATTTGCAGGAGGCTAGGAGGAAATTGAAAGGTCTTGGATGGGAATATTCCAGTTAGTAAAGGTAGATAGATAGGTGTAGTAGGATTATAGAACCCACTAAAGTCAGAGTTTTTGAAAATGAGCGACCTTCCATGTTCTCCTATATAATGGGTTTTGCTATTCCGACAGCAAGTGTCTTAATGTGGAGTACTGCACAAGAGCTCAACCTTGTCGACATATGCTGCAGTAATTATAATGAGGCTGTAAATTGAATGACAGCAACACCAATACTAACCGCATTTAGCTCGCCCAGCAATGAGTTTACCCCTGCTTGTACTATTACCATTGTTTTTCTCATGCTAGACTTGAATTAGTAGACACAATCTGACTGGAGCGGAGTCCTACTTAGCGCTCACGATCACACCTTTTTACTCACCTGGAAATTGCAGTTTATTTTAGTCACTCAATATTACAGTGCGTACAAAGGAGGGAGCCCTCCTAAATACCAAATTGTAGTCAAGCCAAGAGTGACCACTTTGTTATTCAAGTTCCATATTTCAACTTGTACTTTGTTCCATGCCGTGCTATTCTAAAGTTCATTTATAAATATCCAACCACGGGAAAAATTCCCTGAAATTCAACTCCCGCAAGGATTTTACAACCGCAATTCTCTTTGGAAATTTTGTTTTCGCACTTGAGCCCTACCATTGTCCCAGTGCGGTACGATGTTCCTCAACCAACTCACTGTGGGAGATGAGAGGGACCAAAATGAGAATGAAGCCCAGCTAAATAATTCAAGTAAGCCTGATTTTTAGGTATCTGATTATTTTCATGTGTATACATAGTTGGGAAATATGACCAGAATCAATTCCAAGCCTTCCGTAAAAATTTTAGCCCGAATGCTTTTATTTATTATACTGTAGATACACATGTACATATATTTATACTGCCACCCAAGGACCCTCTCTCCGAATCTTGTAACTTTGACTGTGTTCAACAACTTTGTCTCCCTCTGGTTGTCCACATTTGAGAATTATGGGTATGGAAGGAGTTGAGAGAGTTTCAGTGTGTGTAAATTCCATTGAAAATATTTTATTTGTTTTTTCCTTGAGGTATGGTAAAAAAATTAATCAGAATTCTTTAAAACCTTGTATTTTCCTTGTAGAACTACGAAGTTAGACATTTTTATTCCCATAGTTGGTGTTTTCATCCTTCGTGTGGCATTATTTCTATTGATGTCATTTTTTTCATGGAAGAGATGTAATCATGCATAATCCTAAATTGAGTTTTAATTTTAGAGTGTGACAATACACGAGCCATTGAAGATGTTTTTCAAAAGTAGAAAGATTTTAAGGAACATTTTTCCAAAGATAATAACATCGTTATAAAGAAAAAGCTCGGTTTTTTTCCGGACACATGGGCAGGACATCAGCACTGAAAGTTTTGATCATTGGACTCTGTATTAGTTTCATATAACAGAGGAGACGTCCAATCTGAAGCTGTTATTTATTGGGGCAACGGCAACTGATTGTGAGAGCTCAAGGGAGAACAAGTGGATTGATAAATTGTAATCAAATAGAGAAACTTTATCGTGGTAATTGAGATAATTATTATAGATATTTATTTTTCTAGACATATAGTCAAGCTCCAAAATCCTGCCCTCCATACCGGTAGAAACTAGCAGGAGTTAAACTCCGTAGCAGTTATAATTATTTACTATTTCAGAGCGAATTCTTGTCATTAGGAGTTGTGTAGGAGTTCAAATCAAATTATTTTCGATTCTCCTTCTTCTATGTCCAGTTCCAGCAATGACAGACAGACCATTGTCATTTCAATGGAGACAGTACACAGATAACCGTTGAGAGTTCAAAAATAGAGATTGGACGATTCGTTACTTATTAGTAGTATTTTGGAGTAGTTAATACTAAAATTAAAGTGTCTAATTCTCCCGGCATCCTCCGTATTCATTTACTACAAGTTGACTGTTCCTTAATAACTGCAAAATAATTGTGAGATCAAAGTTGGAAGGTTTGTTGGGATATTATTTTTCTTCTTTTATTTAAACTCCAAGAGTACTATACTACTTGACAAGTCTATTTGGAAAGAGTCAAGGTTAAAACAAATGATAATTTCCATTTGGTCATCAGACACAGACATTCACATCTATGAACGAGTTTCTAAAGAATTTCTCTCAGCTGTAATGTGAGTTTTCAATGTTACGAGGAAAGGTTGAAATTAGTGTTTTGTTACTCCAAGAAGGTTTTTCAAGTTTTATAGGAAACTACAATAATTTATCTGATGTTCATGATCACCGTGGTCAAGAATACCTTCGTGAAGCCTTCCGTTAATTTTTTTTTTGGCCTATTCTCACTCTCTTAGAGATTTTATGCATTTTCTGTATAGGTATTGGGTGCGTGGGAAAAAACATGAACCTCGTGCTTTAGAATTTCCCCCATATTCCCAGTTCCCAGTAGTACACTTACAAGATAGGAGCAGGGTTTTAGCATTGAAAAGTTCTTGAATAGGTTCTCACGGAACTGTAGTTAGTATGTATAAGGTGTACCATAGGCTTAAATTATAGAGGCTATAGTAACAAGTTTTTTTTCCTTTTCTTTCAAAGACTTCTTGAAATTTCTATTTCTAAATTAAGCTACTTATCGTTATTAGCCATCCCGTACTACATTATTGGTTTCAAGGAGTATTAAGCTTAATGATCGAGCTAAATTCTTCTTAAAGTTTCTTTATCCTCATCCAACTTTTGAGACCCATAACTATGACCCCTGTGTCCTTTCTTGTGTATTGTGTGAATAGTAATAAAATAACTTGCTCAATGGCTCTTATCAAATGCATTCAAAATCTAGGGATACTGCAAGACATTAATTTTTCCAAGGCAGGCCTTGTTTTCGCGACTGACGATTTACATTCTTATTGAATTGTAAATGCTCCTTGACCGTCATGCGTTTACATCTCTGTGAGAGTATGCACATACATATGAGCATGCCTGTTGTGAACTTGAATTTAAAAATCCCAATTATTTTGCAAATAGAAACTTATCCAAGCCTAGAGAGGGATTTTGTTTTCTCAAAGTTAGACTCTTCCAGTTAAATCTAATTTAATTACTCCGGGGGAAAAAATTGTAAATTAGTGCAACATAGTGAAGGGCTTGTTACATAAAACTTCACTACCGACACCTCCAATGGTTCCGTTGATCCCAATTCCTTGGTTCTATATTCCAAAAATAATTAACGATTTTAACTCCTTTGGAAATCCAACTAAAAATTCGGGAGAGATATATACCGCCACAGAACGATTTCACGAGAGAGATAAAAAAACAAGGAAAAGTCCATTAATTAACGACTACAAAAGTTACGCCACTTTTACTAAAGTTACACAAACCTCAAATTAATACAAGTTATGAGAACCGCAAAACTCCATGAACAATAAAACAGAGTCTCATTCCTGCAAAACAAAGTTTATTAATTTCTAATAACTAGTAACGAAGACCCACTTCTCCGAAAACCCACTTTTGACCAATCCCTCATATTAATTTGGAATATTTCCTTAAATTTCAGATTACTAACTCCTCCACATATTTGCGGAACATTTCCTAAATGACTCAAGCCTCCATGAAAATTCTCAACTCTTATATAACTACACCCGAAATGAGCACTTATATAAATTGAGAACTACCCCTTTACGAACTACCTCTCCTGAGATACATTACACAACCAACATATATGCACGCCCTATTACAAAGCTCCAACAACAACAGCCATTCCTCATAATTATACATATACCATCCATCCATCCATACATCTACCTAAATGTATCCCCAAAATCCCCCTATACTCTCCAGCTCCTCTAATGAAAGAGTTCTACCTTCAGTAATAAGCATCAGCCCAAATAGGTATTTCTTTTCACCTGTCGTTCCTCCCAAGCCCTTTAATGTCCTCAAGAAAGAGTCCAAGTAAAATTTCCAGAATATCCCCCCAAACCCATACCCCTTACCCATCACAGCCCTACAAACATCAACAGCTCTAAAAGTCAGAAGCGTAAACAAACTCCATAATTTAATCCCAACATTAATTTTTACGACGAGTTAATTAACTCTAAACATTAGTAATAACCCCCAATACTATTTATTTATTTCCCATGCACATACTCACCCTACATTATTGAACTTCCAACTTCCTCCTTTCGCTAAATTCCCCTTTTTTTTATACATTTAAAAAAAAAACTACATACTTGAAACATAAGTTTATTACAGTGAATTTGAGCCAGCTATTACTTTCCCCTTCGCACTACTTTATTGATACTGGTGTTTGCTTCCAGGAATTAAGTGCTAATTTATAGATTCATTTATGACTATAGATAAGACTTGAGTCGTTCAGGCTCTGTAAATAGTTACGCAACCACTGTACTTACTTACTTCAGTCATGTGTATATATTTTTTGTATTTACTAGTTTTTCTGCAGTGATAAAGTTATATAAGTAGTATTTTTGTAGGTGTTATAAATTATTACAGTGTACAAAAAAATAGTTTGTTGTGGGACGGAGGTGAGGATGGGAGCGCCCTCTCGTAGTGAGGAAGGACGCTGTGTGAAGGGGAAGGAATTTGGTAATATGTGGAGATATAGGCCAGAGCAGGAGTAGCCAATGTTGTTGAATGGCCTGGGTCTCTCGCTATACTTTGAGCGAGCAGTTTGTTTGAGCAGGAGTTGCATAGGTGTTGCAGTCTGTTAATCTGTAAGTATCCCATTGAAGTTAAAGTGTTTCGAAGTCACGAGCGAATGGAGAATATAATAAGGTTCCGTGGTTGTCTGCTCTCAGCAGTTAACAATGGTGTTTTTGTTGAAGAGGTTCGAAATTACGATTGGCTGTAGTTCACATTTTAACCCTGATTATTTTTCTAGTGATTACATTATCCGGCAAAATTGCGCGGTACAAAATCTTCGTCAATGTTGGCGACATGGAATTCAATGGAGAAGACGAGAGGATAGCATTTGGAACTGTGGCAAAAGGCCAAAAGAAATACGGAAGTACGTCACGATTTAAAAGGAATGACCAAAATACGGTGGTCTACAACGTCCAAAAAGGAGACACTATGCAAGGGATTGCTGTGAAGTTTGGAATAACAGTAAGGCGGATATTAGTCCTGTTTTTATTATTATTATTATTGTTATGAGTTATATGATGAGATGAATATACGTTAAAAAAAAAATACGGGTGGTTAAACCTTGGGGATGGAGTAGAGTTACGTTTTGTTTTTTTTTAATCCAGATTGTAGGTAACCTTTTGTTTGGAGGACATTTATGGTGTTCATTACTATTAGGAGGATTATGATGGTTATGGAAGGAATTCATGGCTGAAAAAGAAATTTGGGCATTATTTGGTGTTTTGAGGGGGAGAGAGACGTGAGTGGTGAATGGAAAGTGGGAAAGTGGATTTTTTGAATGTGGAATGTAGAATGCGGACCAGTGGGTCAGTTGGAGGATTTTGTTGGGTTGGAATAATAAAATGAGGTTTTAGTTTGTTCTGCGGATGTGTGTAATGAATGGTGAGAGTGGGATTTGATTTAACTTTTCCTGGGTGTACTTACTTGGGAATTATTGATTTTGAAGGAAAGGGGAGGTGCTAGATTGTGGATTAAGAAATAGAGGGTAAAGTATAGCTGGAGGTTATTGGGTTAGCGGTGGGAGTTTTTGGAAGGAGATGGAAATATGTAGGATTTCGGGTTCGGGGGATTCATTAGATGGAGGGAATGGAATTATTATGGATGGATATGGTAATAATTTTGTGGAAGGATAATTTTTTTTTGGATGGTGGGAATGGAGGTGATTTTGTATTTATGGAGGTGGTGGTGTGAGGAGGTTGTAACTGATTTGTGACTCATGTGGGGTGTAATTTGGGAGACGGGAAATAATTATTGATTTTTGTGATTCTCTGCAGACGGAGCAGATACGGCGGACAAATCAGATGTGGACCAGTGATAGCCTTTTTCTTCGTGATAAATTATTAATACCTGTATCACAAGATCAAACCAAAAGCTCACTTGCATCTAACTCTGATTCAGATATGGATGCAGATTCGAGTCCAGCAAATGCAGCTAGTATGAGTTCTTCAGCAGAGGAAACCACAGCCGTGTAGCATCAACTTATCGATAGTCATAAAGATTTTTGTACACTAGGATTATCTACAATCAAGTCAACCACGCATCTTAACGTTTAAATATATGTAAAGTCGCATAATTTATTCATTGATTTTTGAGTCCGTACTGCTTAGCGTCGTAGGATTAATGAAGGTTAAGACAAATTATGTTACTACACTAATTCCGTTTAATGAATTCTTCCCTATACCCCCGGAATGTCATGATATCAACTTACGTACGATGTATGCCTTAATATAGTAGCCAACATCTTGGGACTGATTTACCTTGATTGCAAATCGTGTGTTGTATATATAATGGTACGAGAGATAAATAAGCGCTGAAATATTATGTGTATTATTTGAACAGCTACCCTTAACAAATAGGTAGTTATCCTCGTCAGTAAATAATTTAGACACGTTAAATCGACAATCGATATACTTTTGTTCAATACTGTATACCGTGTAAATACCATTTACCTCTGTGCATTCTTCCAGCAGGTCATTCTAATTATAGTGAATTATAAGCCCCTCAAACTAATCCATTACTGGAATTATTAATGTTATAATGTTCTACCTATGATTGGGTCATGTGATGATTGTGTCAATCCGTACTCTCTGGAAGATGGTCTGACATGACATCCCTTCGGAGCCAGAACGACCACCTACATCACACACTAATAGGTTGTGTACACGATTCTTCCTCAATTTAGGGTACTATAGTTACTAACAAAAGCAGTTAAAAAAACGTTGTTATAGTAGATTTTTACGATAAAATAGTAACTACATACATTTGCCTACAAGTGTACATCTAATTTCACATGATACCACAAGCTGGTATGGAGAAGTTAAAAATGCCAGATCCATGTAGATACATGCTCAAAAACATTAAAAGTAAAAAAGTAATTAATATAATGGATTTTATCATGATAGAAGACTCAGAACAGTTTGACTGTAATTAAAGTACGTACATCGACGCTGAGCGTTTTGGGAAGTACACACATAAGCAAATAACCCGCCTATTAATGTAAATTACTTAAATGCACTAAAATCCAAAAATTCAGTTTTAGGTCAGAGTATACTTACAGCTAACGTGTACATCTATGTTGAGTGATATTTTTTATCTAAAAAAAATAATAAAGTCGGTAATTATTCTGTTGTTAATTAAAGCTCCGCTCCGATCGAACAATTTTTTTTAAATTTTAGAGTGTCTCAGTGTTATAATTTTTTATTTCCAGTTGTTGAGCAATGTGTAAAACGGACATGGTTATTACTATGCAATCATTTTTCAATGTATAATCTCCCATGAAGGCTAACAACTAGAGCTTGCACCATTGTACTGTGGGCTTACTCTCTAAAGAGTTTTGTCTATTCATTTCAGTTCATAGCCTTACTTTCAATGCAAGTCTACACCAGTGTTCAAGTTCTATGTCTGATCACTGTCACTGTCGGAAGCACGTGCTAAATTATTGTCATTTATTCTACAGTAGAACCCTGGGTCTATTACGGAACGGATGTGCTTGATCTAACTATGTGCAGCAGTGCCCCTCATTTAGCTCCTGATATCTTTAGAAAATAAAACACTCAGGCACTGAGTACCATTCAACTCATTATGTAGATTTTAATCATAACCATGCAAACTGCTTGACGTTCCTGGTACGTAGCGTTGATTCTGTCCCCTTGCAAGGTACAATAAAAATAACTGCACACGATATCATGGAAATTGTCCATTGAAAATGTATCCTACGGGAATGGACAGGAAAGGGACAGTGAACAACTAGCTTTGCATTTCAATCTCCTCAATATTCACTTATACCATGAGAATTTCACATAATTGACATATGTACGAATTCTATAAATTCATTATATGAGAGGCACAACTGTCAAGTTACTGTCCTCAACGTTGTTTCAGTCTCAGCTTTTTGTAATTATTTATGAATCCTATTTTGTGTAATGTCTGCGAGACGAATGGAAAACACTAGTAAAGCATGCAAGATTTATTAGTTATTCCATAGTCGAATTTCTCCCGTTCTACTTTACCTGTCTAAGTACATGTAGTAGTTGTTCTAGTTCCAGAGTATCTCCTGTTACCTTCTAATACCAATCGCATGTACACAGGCCAACACCACTAAGGTATTTGGCTATTAATGAAGGAATTCATTGTGCCTCACGAACTCCCAATATACAGGAATTTTCAGTTCCTATTTCAGGATTCAGCTCATTAATCATTTCAGACGGGAGCCGTGTATCATTCAAATTGCAACCTATGCCTGTACATACACACCCATACCCTTGCTCTTTACTCTCCATTCAACCCACTAGGAATCCTCGTCCAAGTTCAAGAAGGTATAGCAACCTACTGATAATTACACTTTATTTTCAACGTATTTCAAAGTCGAATTCACACTTCTGAAAATTACATACACAAGTACTCCAGCTTCAATCCTCAATACATGCTTATATCCTGTCTTTCAAAGCAATTACTCATGCGTAAGTAAATAAAGTAACAATAAATCCGGCTGACTTTGTATGACTGCTAAAAATACACCTTGAAAAAATATCTTTTCCTCATTTTGCACACCTCATGCGAGAAAAAAAAGTCGAACGCACTTAAAGTTACATTTTTCAAGTATCAAATATCCCATAATGACATTTGACTGATGTCCCTGTCGCTTTCCATATCCATTCGAGTATACTTATGTATCCGTCTCCACAACAAATAAACTCCACAGAAAAATATCTCCTGTAGATACCTGAAGCTGTAATCCTTTTTTAAAACATCTCTTATTTCCTTAGTTTCCTCCTCCCTGTGCCTCAGGCTCTAAAAAATCCATATCTCCATAAAACTTAAATTATACTATTTATTTATTAAATACATACACTGTAAAGGATTTTATCATTTACTAGTTGCTATGGTTATGGGCTTGGTAGTGATGGCTGTTACTACTACCCAAGCGGAGTAGCTACACCAGAGCTAGTCATTTAATATGATTGGCTTAGTCTGGTGTGTATTTAGATTTAATTTATAATTTAAGGATTTGGATGTCGGGACGAAAGAAAACCGGCAGATTCTTTCTGACCTCTGAGATTCTCAGACGTATGAGTGAATCGCGGCCTCTGAGATTCTCAGTAGTCGTTTTCCATTTAAAGGTTACTAACCGTTTCTGACTGTTTACAGGTCTAGTTTGCTTTAGCAGTGTGCTTTAGCTTATTCTTCTCAATTATTCAATTCAAGCTTTGTGGTGCACTTAGCCCTCTATTCTAATTGTTGTAATTATAAGATTACTATTGAGTTTCATATTGTTCTTGTTTACGAGGAAATAAACCTTCTTGTTCAACTGTATATTTATAGGGAATTGTATTGAGCCATAATAATATTCCTTATAAATTCTGCTCAACCGGGATCATGCCGAAAAAGAATAGAAAGAGCGTAGCTACTATGTCATCCTTCGTGGATGAAGCTCAAGGTAATGATAGTAGCAAGGATCAAGGTTCAGGTCATCTGGATAGTTTATGTGAAAACTTATTAGGTAAGATGACTGAACTAATGAATAGTAAATTCGCAGATATAGAGAGGAAATTGCAATTTACTGTAGGAGAAAATCAGGCATCAGTTACTATGGTTACAGGTCAGTCTAATGGAAATGTTGTACCAAACAGGAGGCATAGTGATACTGAAATCGTCAATGGTGCAGATAACTTCTCTAATACTCCTATTGGTAGGTTTGCTAATTTTAATAGACCTGAAGTTGTAAATTTGGATAGTGAGTTTCGAGGAGACAAAACTCAAATGCAAGGGCGTACTATACAAAGTGGTATTCCTCTGAGGCGAACAGGTACTTTTGATTGGAGTCGCGGTTATACCAATGATTCTTCTCAACCTATCTTAGACCCATTGACAAACAATAATCAGGGCTATGTTCCATCGTTTGAGAATTCAGGAAAAAATGTAGGTAATTCACAAATCCATGCAGGACCAACTCATAGATTCAACTCTCAAAGTTCTGATTCTTTTGGTAATAATCATTCATTTGATAACAATGCACGGGAGCCAATTGGTCAAATGAGTAATAGAGAATCTCGTCAGAGGCTCAGAGCTAAGGACGTATCTATTCCCAAGTACGCTGGGGCTCATGAAAAGAAGACTCCTTACGATTTTCTTTTGGAATTAGAGAAATACCAAGTTGCAGTTGGGTATAACGATGACGAACTGTTACAGTTAGTCATACCATATGCTCTGGTGGATGATGCCTACTTATGGTATAGGCGAGTTGCAAAAATGTTCTCATTTGCAAACTTCCAAGATTTTAGGACTTATTTCCGTCAAGAGTTTCAAAGTGGTAATTATTGCAAGAGAATGTTGAGGGAGCTTGACAATAGATACCAAGGAATTGAGGAGCCTTTGTCTAAATTCATTTGTATTATAGATGATTTTTACGAGAGAATTAATCCATCTATCCCAGAGTCTACTCGAATTGAAAAAATTATTGAGCTCATGCACCCACATTATCGGGCAAAAGTAACTTCATTCCGGCGAACGTTTACTAAGATCAGGGATTTAATGGAAGTTGCGTACGAAGCTCAAAATAGTGTCGCTTTGGACAGGGAATATCGACAACCGAATTGGAATGCTGGATTAGAGCCATCTTTGTCGTATAAGGAGAATAAAGGGTTTGATAGTTCTGGACATAAAAATATTCCAGAAATTCAGAAAGGTTCCTTTGACCAATTCGCTTCATTCCATTCATTTATTCACAAGTCTAATAGTAATGGGAAACAAAATTCGCCAGATAGCGACAGTAATTGGAGAAAATCTAGTAACGGCAGTAAAAGTAGCTTTCCACGTAGCAACAGTCCTTACCCCCGAGATCGACACAGCAGCTCGGGGAAAGAGAACTCTCACAATGAGAACAATCAGCCTCAGTTTGATTCATCACGACAGCAACGAACATCATCTGGTGACCGAGAAAACAACGGGGAGGTAACAGGTCATGAACGTGGGCGAAGCTCTGAAAGGTGTAGTGCCGATAGGAGTAGGTTAGGAACTCCAAATAATAAAAACCAAACTGGGTTTAGTAGGGAAAATAGCCGTGAAAACTCGAGTGAAAGGAAAGTTCATTTTTCGGGAAACGGGCAAGTACTGAATCCTCAGTGAGGGAGATTCAGTCAAATGTAACTTTACCTCACAATAAGAGTATCGATATTGAGTTCCCTCCAGTGTGTATGGAAGTAGAGTTATTGGGAGAAATTTCACCCGCTCTGCTAGATCCTGGATCAGGAATTTCTGTTTTAGGACCTATGTATATTAAACTTATCCAAGAAAAATCTATTCCTATTGTCCAAGAGGTTGTCCCAGTTAGAACTGCTAGTGGTATAGGGAATACAGTAGGATTTGTTGAGCTTAGCATGAAGTGCCCTATAGGTGAAGTCCCAGTGAAATATGCATTAATGCCTACCTACGGCAAGAATGTACTTCTAGGTAGGAATTTCTTAGGTACGCACGGTATAATTGTAAATGTTGGTGAAAGTTCTTGGCAAGTGTGTTCTAATAATGAAACAGTTAAGGATATCGATTGTCACCATATTGTATCACTTGATTCAGAAGAGGGTAGATTCCATGATATGTTAGATTCTTTTAAAGACGACAATAATACCATCTTAAAAACAGGACATGAGAATTTAGTTGAAACAGGTTCAGTAGAGGGCGATAGGAATATAGAATTTAGATCTGCTGCCATTAATTCAGAGAATATTAAATTAATTGATGAACATATTGATAGCAATGAAGATCTGTCCGAGGATGATAAAGAGAAATTCAAACATTTGTTTTATAAATTCTCTAAAATGTTTTCTAAAAAACCTGGGAGGTGTAATTTAGTTAAACATAAAATAGAAACAGGTGATGCGAAACCTGTCTTTTCTAAAGCCCGTCCAATGTCACCAGCTAAAAGAGCTATCTTCCAAAATGCTGTTGACGAACTTTTAGAAATGGATTTGATCGAACGTTGTGAAAGTGCTTGGTCCTCGGAACCTGTTATTGTCCCTAAAAAGAATGGTGATGGCTCCGTGGGTTATAGAGTAACGTTTGATTATCGTAGACTCAATAAAGTTACAGTTCCTAATAAAAACTGTGCCCCCAGGTTGCAAGATATAATAGTGGCTCTTTCAAATGGCAGAATATTTACAGTTTTGGACCAGCCTTCTAGTTATTTTCATATTGCGGTAGACGAAGATAGTAGGGATAAAACCGCGTTCAGGGGTCCTCGAGGATTTTTTCGGTTTAAAGTTGTACCATTTGGTCTCATTAACTCCGGAGCATCATATCAAGAGGCTATGGAAATGGCACTAGGAGATGCTTTATGGATTTATGTCATTGTCTATGTAGATGACACTATTTGCTGGAGTGATACGATTGAAAATCATCTAATACATTTAGAAAGTATCCTGACTGCACTTTCTGTGAACGGGTTTCACATAAACCCCAAAAAGATTCAGATAGCAAGAAAATCTGTAGTCTTCCTCGGATACGAAATAGGTGATGGAAAATATAAGCCTCTTGATGATAAAATACGTATCTTAATGGAGTATCCAGTCCCAGGGAATGTGAAGGAAGTCCAAAAATTTTTAGGTTTTGTAGGCTTCTACCGTATGTTTTTCGACAAATTTGAGAACCTGGCTCGACCATTGTATAGGTTGCTACAGAAAAATGTTAAATTTTTCTGGCGTGAGGATTGTCAAGTTGCATTTAATTCTCTGCGAAAGGGGCTTACTGACGCAACGTGCTTATATATGCCAAATCTCAACGAGCCTTTCTTAATTATGACTGATGCTAGTAACACTGGAGTTGCAGGTATCCTTATGCAGGAGAGAGACGGGTTACGTTTTCCTATCTGGTTTATTAGTAGGGGTCTTACTCCAGCAGAACGAAATTACTCTACCACGGAAAAAGAGGCTCTTGCAATTATTTTCTCAATTAGAAAATTTCGTGGCTTCATAGAGCTGGTTCACTTTACGGTAGAGACAGATCATCGTTCCCTTACTTATTTAAAAACGATTAAGGATCCTACCGGCAGAATTGCACGTTGGATGATAGAGCTACAGGGATACTCATTTGATGTAAAATATAGGCGTGGGATCCATAACGAAGCTGCTGATTGTTTATCCCGAATGCATGAAGTGTTTTCAGTAGACCCTGAAGGAATCTTAAGTCGTGATACATTCATTGAGAAGCAAACTCAGGATAAATTATTGTCACAAGTAATTATGTATTTACGTGATCCCGTGGAACAGGCTGAGGCTCTTACCGTCAAACTTGCTCGGGATGCTACAGTTTCCAACGATGGGTGTTTGTACAAATACGTTGGCTCACTTGTTAAACCATGGGAGAATGAAGCAAAGTTTTGGAAAATGTGGGTTCCAGCAGCATTAGTAAGTGCAATACTCACCTATTACCATTCGAATGACTTATCTGGGCATATGGGTGTGCGTAAAAGTTATCTTAGGATAGAAGAAAGATTCTATTGGAAGGGCATGCGAAGAGATGTGGTCATATTCGTAAAACGCTGTGAGATCTGCCAGAAAACCAAAGCTGCACGATCCACTAAGATTGGAATTGGAACTTCTCCAAATATAGGATTTCCGTGGCAAAATGTCTGCTGCGATCTTCTAGGACCATACGTTAAAGGAAGGAAAGGTTTTAAGTATCTTTTAGTAGTTACATGCTATACTACAAAGTATGTTGAGATTTTTGGGCTTCGAGCTGCTACTGCCACAAATATTATTAAGAAGCTATGGCTTGTATTTACTAAATGGGGGTTTCCAAGAACCTTAACAACTGACAATGGTTCTCAGTTCAGTTGCAAAAAGTTCATCTCATGGTGTGAGTCAATTGGGGTAAAAGCTTGGAAAATTCCAAATTACCACCCCCAAAGTAACCCTTGCGAACGTACAAACAGAACTGTGAAAGACAGAATTGTTACTCAGATCGACTCTTGCTCTGACTGGGCCAGTAAGTTAGACGAAGTAGCATTTGCAATTAATACTTCTGTCAATGATACTACGGGGTTCTCCCCCGTTTACTTAAATTTTGGACGTGAGTTATGTACACCGCTGGATAATGCATTGCAACTTCATAGTTCGGGAGTTGATTTTGACGATTTTTCTAATCGACTACAATTAATTCAAAATTTTGGAAAGAACAATGCATTGACAAGTCAGTTTAAGTATATGCTCGGGTACAACAAGGATAAGGTTGCATCCAAGTTCAAAGAAGGAGATCTAGTCTACTCTGTTGCACTAAATATATCTAGCGCAGAGAAGGGTATAACTAGGTCCTTGTGTAAAAAGTATAATGGCCCTTTTGTCATAAAAAAGTTAGTAACTCAGAATATATGTGATCTAAAATGTCCAATTACATCCAAAACACTTGGTAGGGTTCATGTGTCGCGTCTCAAACCGGCACATGTAAACAAAACTTAACCAGCGTAGATGTGGTATGAATGGCTGCTATCGTTGTAGTAGGCGGCGAAAGGAACAAAATGTAAGAGTGATTGGACCATGAGAGATTAAATGTGTATGAAAGTGTTGCATAATTGTGTTGTGTATATGGAAGCCGAAACACGATAGCACAGTTTTCTACGGTTGTAAGTATAAGAGCCTGAAAGTCTTATAACTGTAGTCCGGTGTGAATGATAATTGGAACTAGTGCAATTTTTAGAATGTCATTCGGTGTTTTAGATTCCTTATAGTATCTATGTTTATTTCTGACCGTCATAACTTCAAATCACAATTGACCTAGTGATATCCATTTTATTTTTGGGGAGAGTGACACAATTACAATTGTTGATCTTTGTTGACTCTAATGCTTTGATCAATGACTATGTCAAAAGCAAACGTTTGAACCATTGAGTAAAATCTACCAATTAGGATCCTCTAATCTGTGAGGTTGCGAGTGCAACACTAGATATAAACTCAGGAATGAACTATGGCGAACATCTGAAATGAGTGTTCTCAACTGTCACATTCTCTTTCAAAATTTTATACAAATACTTTCTTACGTATTGACCAGTTGGAGTTGGAAAACTGAGTATGAGTTTACTGCACAATTGTGTTTAGCATTTCGATAGTTTTTTCACTTCCCCTGAGATGAAGTTAACAACTGTAATAAAGAGTGACCAGGGTAAGTACCCATAGTATGAAATTGAATTTAAGAATATATTTCATTCCTTGATGGCAGTGGCAGCAATAAATATAATCAATGTTTGGTGCAAGTATAATTGTACTTTTGTAATCTTCCTAGCAAAATCAGAGATCAACTTAGATCGTATCAGGATTCTCCAAGTTCTTCGGCGGGCTCAGAATAGTACAGGGGGGCCTAGAATTTCCTCGAAAAAACTGCGTGAAAAAGCCCGATCAGCGGCTTTCTACGCTTATATGCATCGACTGGCCAGGCCATCGGTATCACATCGAGTCTCAGTGTCGAATACATCAAAACCAAAGGGTCTGTCGGAATTTATAGTCGCTGATCAAAAATCTCGGGAAAGTGTCCATACTGACACAGGGATCATTGCATCTACCACTGTCCCTGAAGACATAAAAACAGTCTCGTCTCAAGTAACCGTTGGGGCAGTGAAAAAAGGATACGATGTATGCTCGTTGATTCCTACTGTCGAAGCTCAAAACACCCAGTCGGGACCATAGACGATCATCTGTTTAGTAGCTTAGGAGCCCTAGTTTTATGTTATTCCAGTTTTCGTGCTGCTATTGCTAACTAGACTTATAATGACTTCGTCTCTTTTTAGGGGAGAATTATGTAAAGGATTTTATCATTTACTAGTTGCTATGGTTATGGGCTTGGTAGTGATGGCTGTTACTACTACCCAAGCGGAGTAGCTACACCAGAGCTAGTCATTTAATATGATTGGCTTAGTCTGGTGTGTATTTAGATTTAATTTATAATTTAAGGATTTGGATGTCGGGACGAAAGAAAACCGGCAGATTCTTTCTGACCTCTGAGATTCTCAGACGTATGAGTGAATCGCGGCCTCTGAGATTCTCAGTAGTCGTTTTCCATTTAAAGGTTACTAACCGTTTCTGACTGTTTACAGGTCTAGTTTGCTTTAGCAGTGTGCTTTAGCTTATTCTTCTCAATTATTCAATTCAAGCTTTGTGGTGCACTTAGCCCTCTATTCTAATTGTTGTAATTATAAGATTACTATTGAGTTTCATATTGTTCTTGTTTACGAGGAAATAAACCTTCTTGTTCAACTGTATATTTATAGGGAATTGTATTGAGCCATAATAATATTCCTTATAACACATAAGTACAAGCTACTACAGTCTACTCTCTCCCTAATATCTCCCCTTCCTATAGCCCATACTGCACCATCTTCTCTTAAAGGATCAGGATTATTTTGACGTGTTCCCAATTGAACTCCCACAATACTAAAATTTGTCTCCTCAATTCAATACCTAAAAAAATCACATTTTGTTTTTTTTTTAGAGCTGACCTAATACAAACTGAACATATATATATAATGAAATATAACGAAACAGAACACTATAATGAAATGCCCTTGCCATTGTCACAGTTCCAGGAGCATCTCTGTAATCTATCCCTATTCCACCCACCCAAATAAGTAAGTACATGCATTCAGTGCATAGTCTCACCTTGCCCCAATTACTTCACCCATCCCAAATAATCCATATAAATTACTATAGACATCCGCAGGGCCGCAAGGAAAGTCAGTCCAAATCAGACAGTCAGTATACTCATCATCCACTATATATATACATATATCCATCCATCACATCCATCTTGGCCTGTAACTTCTTCAAGACACTCCAGCTCAGGACCGAATTATAATTCTACGCCCGCAAATTCATTACAAGCATTTTAAAAATTCAGTCAATGAATAAATCCATGGATGAAAAATGAAGAGCGGTTAACCCCATATAGTCCTTGAAATGCCAAGATTTTAGTTCCCACCCAAATCCAATTGACCCACATGCTATTGCTCTCAAATGCAAAAAATAATCTACACGCTTCCTAATTTTGGTGTTCATAAAAAAATATTATGCATCAGCCCTAACTCCTCACGAACGACATGCTTCTTTAATAATGCAGTATGCTCATATTTGCATTTATTAAAGTCCATATATTTAAAGGGCAGTAGCCACCACTATAGAGAGACCACCAGGGAGGTAGAGTACACTGATTCGGGATGGGAGAGTCAGTCAAGTCAAAACAAAAACAATTTAAAGGGAATCAATATTTTTTCGAAACATGGTACCAACTTCCCGAAAGGCAAACTTGCCAATCGAAGGTATAGGAAAGGACGGACGCATGCGTACTTAATGGGGATGTACTCAAGAGGTATACTCGTAGTTGACTATACAGCTCTCCCTGTGTCTATTGACTTGTGTGTATTTAAACATGAAGTGAGAAGAGTACTACTATGCTCGTCCAAAAGCATGAGACAAATTCAGTGAAACTCTCAATTGCTGAGGGAATCCTTTTGGAGTGTACAGTACATATACTGAGTGAGTATATTTGGGAAGCATTCCTTTAAATACGTTTCCCATTTACTAGGCTTTTTCTTCCTTTCATTGTGATAACTCAGAGGCTTTGGGAAGGACGGCTCAGGATTCTGAGGAATATTGTTCGAATAATTATTATTTATACAAAAACAGACATTGTGTTCCCTTTCCAACATTATACGAAGGAGTACTTTTGGAAGGATTGGAAATAGTCCGTTCATGAATGGTGGCCGAACTTTGATTACTCAGGACTTGAGGGACATTCCAAAAATTAATTGGACGTTGACAGCTTCGTTCAAAGTTGTTTTGGATTTTGAACGATTGAGTTCGAGAGTCAAGACCGGATAATAAATGTCTGACATGTCGACGGGGAAGAAGATCTCGGACTTGCGGGTTGTCGATTTACGGCAAGAGCTCGAGAAGAGAGGGCTGGAAAAAACTGGAGTCAAAGGAGTTCTCATTGATCGACTGTCACAGGTGATTATCATTTAATTTCAAAGGTTTGGTAGTAATTTTTGAAGGTACGAATTTCTGAAGTTACGGATTTTTGAAGGGGACCTGCAATGGTTGTGGGATGAGATTGATTTGAAGTTGATGGAATTGGCGAGGACTTTTTAGTTGTTGATTTGGTGGGTCTGTGTCTGTGGTTGTGGGATTTTTGTAATTTGTGAATTTTAATGAGTGGATTTTGTTTTCTGGAATTGTGTAGGTAATTTTCGGGAGTTAGGCTCCGATTTTGTGTTAGGTCATCCCAGGTGAGTGGACGTGGTTGTTTTAATGGGGGAGGGATCCGAACTATATTACACATGGTTGTTAGAATCTGGAGTGTCTTTTTTTTTAGTTGGGTCGGAGCCAGGATTAATGTTATGGAAGTGAACCAGTGTGAGCTGTTGTAGGCGGTATCGATGTAGAGGCAATACACGAATGTGCAACCTTGAAGAAGTTTCTTGTGTATATGGGAATTCGGCATGGTTATTTCCACATGAGTGGATGCGTGTGTGTGTGTTATAGATTTTAGTATTGTATGTATATATGGATCTATATTATATGTATGTATGGCAGGGCATACTGCCGATGACGATGGTCGGTTGCAGTGGGTAACTTTACTTTGTCATTGTCTGCCTCTGCAAAAGAGTATTTTCGAGGTAATGTATTCTAGGAATTTTCTTTTGCTCCAATTAATCCTCCATTGAGACCTGAATTTTGCGGAATCCAGGAGTTACACGAGCTTGGGGGGGACAGTGTACTTTCCTTTGGGTCCTGAGAGACGTGCTTCAGTTTTTACTGATAGAGAGTGATTAGTCAGGACTTTGTGGGATCAACAAAAATAAGGTTTCATCCGGTTGTTTGCGGTTATTGTACATAATATGGAGGGTTTTGGAGTAAGTATCCTATTTATCGTTTAACGAGGTCTTCGTGTATTTCTCAACGTCCAATGGCCCTCTACCTCGAGACAAGAAACCTTTTAAGTGTGGAAGTTTTAGATGGATCGTCACTAATCTTTCCAGTGATACGAATAGGAAGTATTGTGGTTTTTCGCTCATTAGTAATAATTATGATTAATGGAAGATAGGTCAATTGTCCTCGGTATCTCGGAGTGGTAGATGCGAAGGCTCTTGGGTTAAATGTCTGCTCATTATAAGTGACCTGCACGTAATTGTGTGCACGTTTAGTGTTCTCCCTAACACAGGGAAACTTTAGTAATTGTAGACGCAAATGTGAGTGCTGCAGAACTTTGCGTAATGGCATTGTTTTGGTTACGGCACGGCAACGGCACCACCCTGCGAAATGACTGTTATATAGTAATTACTTACATCCCCACTACTACTACTATACTTACTACTGTCTGTAATAAATACATGTATCTACAGTCTACATAGACTGTTAATTATTAGATCTCTAGCTTATTTGTGGCTGACGTAGTTTTTCAGTATTCAACATGGGCTTTAATGAGTCATTCTTTTACATATTTTTTAATTTTTTTATCAGCTTTATGATTCTCCCTTCTCTAATAATAATTATTCTGTTAGGCATGAAACTGTTTTACTGTACGTATTCTTTTTGGCGTACTTTACAGACTTTTCTTTAAATTATCTCTTGCAATAATTCACGGTGTGCATGCTGCATACAATGTGCAGCTAACTTATCGCCTATCTATTGCTCTTTTGAATTCCTGAGATTTTATGGCAATTAATTGAGAAAGCCTGTTTTGTTTTCATGCCGCAGAAGCAATAATTTACTGATATAAAATATAAAATCAATGTACGAGTAGTAGCCTATAAAATTATTATTACATTTCAAGTGAGGAGCAACTGTATTATACAGCTTTCATATCTGCATTTAGCATTTATGTACGTGCCTGTGGTGTCGTTTATTTCACTGTTTCTAGTTTTAATTAAGTGTAGTTTTGTCATTGATACTTACCGGCTTTGTGAGTTTCCGTTCCGAAGACGTAAACTTGCCCGTTACACTAATTCTGTAACTTGCAGGCTGCCGACAGGCTTCAAGGAAGAACGTGGGCTCTTTCATGTCATGCTTATCATATTGCCGACGTAAATTATTCAGAGAAAGAGTTTATGATATTCATCGTACATAGAGACGCGTAGGAAGAACTTTTGAAAATAATTAAGAACTTTTGAAAGTAGCATCTAAAGATTTTGTTGGGCAATAGAAAAACATTCTGTTTGGGAGTTGATGGAAGTTGAGGAGTAGGAGGAAGTTTCATTTCAGCACTTGACTCTGTTAAAACTCCCTTGAGTAATATACCTTGTTTTAAACAAGTTTTACCAGGAGTCGTTTCATTATTTGATATTAGTTGTTCCCTTGATCCAGGATTTTCAATGGGGATTTAATATCTTTATTGAAGAAAAATGTAATAATTGTTATCACTCATTATCTTCACTTCACACCCCTATCAGGGATAGAACGACTGTAAATAATTATTATTTCCTGTAAAATAATGTTCAGACAATGCGAAACTTCAGGAATATTGCCTGTAACACTGTCGATTTAACAATTACTATTGTATTTTCCGTATTACTAAAATCTAGATAAAGGGATGTTTGAGTTAATAACTTCTACTAGTTTATTCTTCTCTCTGTATTTATTGGAATTCACATTGGTCATAAGTCACGAGACCGTCTGAAAACTCCTTTGCTTTAGCTAATACTGCGTGATATTCTGAAGCTGGTGCATTCAGTAGGTGTTGGAAGTTTGTTGTACAATTTGTACTCTACTTAAGGAAATATATGGATCGGCAGTGAAATCAGTAGTGATTCGTTGGTAGTTTAAAAACATTTCTCACATTTTTGCATACACATAGTACTTATAGTATCCTAGTCAGCAGTACTATTAAATCCTTTCGGATTTCAGCTCAGTGTCGTTTGACGAGTGCATATACATATATACATCTATAGCGAGGTTTTATTTTGCTAAGAGACTGTCTTTATTACATGGGATGCTTGATTTAGCTTTGGAATGGTTAATTTAGCCACTGAGGTACAACGACCTTATAGCACCTCCAACTCCAAGCTGCGGATGCTCAAAGATTTTTTTTTTGCAGAATTTTTATTGAAGGAGGAATTTAAAAGGAATGGCATATTAAATTTCCACTGACTCCGCCACCTTTGCCGGGCATGTGGAGAGTTATGACTTGATGGATGTTTATGTGGAATGATGTCTGCTAGTCAGGATCATGACATGACTAACAAGATACGGCAATTGTTGGTTGTAGGCGAGATTAGGCATAGGTAGATGTAGATACTATAGGTAGTTTTTTATTTCGTTTAATATTATATTGGGTGATGGTCTGGTCTGCTGATAGTGCTGATGGCGATGGTGATGGTGCGATAGTATATCTATATATCCCGTGATGAATACTGCAGATACAGATGACAATATTTTCGGTGTTGTATTTTAAGTTGTAGCCTGCAACTATTGTGTCTTACAAGCCATAACCATAGCTGACTCTGACTCCCATCCCAATCCCAATCCCAGGTGCAGTATTCAAGTATTCCGAGTGAAAGTTAGATACATACGTCTAGTGATATCTAGTCCTAGCGATGTATTCAAACACAGGAATATTCGCGGTGTTTACTGATTGGTGTTACATGGGATGGGATTATGGGATCTTCTTTTTCTTGCCCAAGAGAATCTAGATTTTCCAACAGTTTTTTGTGCTTGTCCTGTCTATATGGTTCTACAAAGATTTAGTAAATCTGTCAAGGTTTTGTGCGTTCGTGTATAGTGACGACGGGAGTGTGATAACTTGACTTTGTCTGAGCTACTTGGATTTTCTTATATCATACTTGTATTTTTAGTATAGTGAATATTTGTAAGAATTTTGTTGTGCTAGTTGTCTCCTTCAACTGTTCTCAAGTTATTTTGAGTCCTACCCCTACCCAATTGTTTTAAAGCAAAAGAAGGTTATATGTACGTGTGTAACTGTTGCACTTTTTATGACTGTTGATATCAAAGGACCAGAAATGTGATTGGGATTTCTACTGTTGTATCTACTGTATCATTAAATTCATTCTTTTTTTTACTGTATGTAGGCTTTGGTGAAAGAGGGATTAAATCCGGATGATTACGTGATGGACGGTTCTAGTTGTAAAAAGCAATCCCCGACACCCCCGGAGGTATCAGCCAAGCCAGATACCATGTCAGGAGGTAAGATATACACTTGGTTGATTTTTTTTTCTTTTTTTTTGCATTAGTTACTACCGATCGTGAAGTCGGTAGTTATTATCTTATTCAAATTCAAGAAATTCACCTGACGTTTCATCAGTCTGATCTGGGTCGAGTCCCGTCTCCACTATGGATTTTGTAGCTTCAGTAAAGATTGTTAGGAATGCCTAATTATTATGTAATTAATTCCAAGATTTTGGCGTAGGTAATTCAATCAGGTGTGTAAGGAATAAGGAATATTTCATTTTAGTAGTGAGAATGATGATGATGATGATTAAGAGTGAAACACTGTGACACGAATCACTGGAAAAGTATTTTGAAGCGTTTTCAGCCTTTGTAAATGACTTGTGAAAAGTTAAGTGTTACTAGGAATCTCATCTCACAGCACACTTATTTTTGAGCCTTGTAGGAAAGAGATTAAGCATCCAGTATTGTATATATGTATTGAATCTACATGTGATTGTCCGCACGTACTCGAATAACCTTTAGAGATTCGCTTATTTTTCCATTTGCTAACCACACAGATAGGAATTGGAATAATTAGAATCTGTAAATCATGGCTCACTGACTATATTGCCTCATAATCGTCAGTGTCAGTATGCATATAATAATTATCGGAAATTCCCAATATCTTCTTTACAACTTTAACGAGCGCGTTGAGCCACCAAAATATTAACATTATTCGACAAGTTGTTGCCCTGTGGATCGAGCGGTCGATACTCCTCCCTTCGTATCGATGATGACGTAGGAGTATGATGAGACTGGAGAGTCTTTACTGCAATAAACATGTCACGATAAAATTTTCTGCCATATGCAGAATCCGTATCAACTGAACCAAAAGTAAGGGTGAAGGTGGAACCCCCTTTGATTGAGCTGGACGATGACGACGGTCAACCAGACGGGTTTTCCGGATTCATCGGAAATGAATCCAATGCTAATGGCACTGAGGGTACTGATGGTGATGCAGGTGGAGACAACAAAGAGATTACGACTGACCAGGATGAAAAAGATGAAACTCCCGTAAATGATGATGGCAAAGTTCCGGACGAGGCTGTCGAAAACGAAAATGATGATGAGACTGGTGGTGGTGGTGGTGGTGGTGGCGGCGGCGATGTGGAGGAAAACGAATCACAGGAGAATGATGGGGGTCAAGGAGAAGAGCAAGATGAAAATTGTGAAAAAGAAGAAGAGCAGGATGGCGAGGCGGCAGACGGGAAAGAAAATCCTGATGAGTCCCCAGATGGTGAACAACAGGATGAGGAAATGGAAGGAGAAGAGGACGAAACAGCTGAGACTGTGGAGGATGGTGTTGAAAACAACGAAGAAGCTGAAGCAGAGAATGCTGAAGGAGAAAACGAAAATGATGGCAATAACGGAGATGGGGAGGGAAAAATAGAAAATGAAGAACAGAAGCAAGCCAAAGAAAATACTGAGGAGCAAGTCAAAAGAATTGAAGATGCTGAATCTGAAGCCATTGATGACGTAAGCGCGACCTATGGTCTACTATAGACTATAGGCGGTGTCTCAAATTTTTGAGCATTTTTAGGTTTCGACTGATTTCTAAATTGGTTCGATTTTGATGTCCATTGTTAGGAAATGGATCAAGATGCTCTTCACTTGACTATTGGGGAAGATGAAGAGGAAGATAAGAATTACATTTTGGCTGAGGAGGTAAATTATATCCATAAAATTACGTACGAAAATAGTTGTAATATTACTTCATCGGGTGCATACATACTTACTTTTGTGGGGGGATGTGTCAATGTATTGATAACTTACTGTATGTACGTAAATTATACCCTAGCGAGATAAGGATAAACCTGACGAAGATTCAGAGAAATCGAAAAACGATGCCGACGCTTCAACCTCAAAGAAGTCAGTGGAACCTAAAAAGGAACAAATTGTTGCTAAGTCACCGAAAACTAACGTAAAAACTTCTAATACCAAGGAGAATAAGTCTCAAAAAGTTAATACTAAAGGAAAAAATACTGCGACTAAACCGGAAGTATCCAAACCCAAGTCTGCTTCTACACTCAAGGAACAATTGAAAGACCTGAAGTCAGCCCCTAGAGAAGTTCCTAGTCCTAAAAAGTTGGAAGCAAAAACCTCCACTTCGGCCAGAGAAAAGTTTCCTAAGTCGGAAAAGGCACCGCCCCAAGTCAGCTCAAATGCCCAAAAAGCTAAGGGTGCTAGGAACCAGAAAGAGCGGGAACCCACCAAGGATAAGGGTCAGCCTAAGGTTTTCAATAAGCCAGAGCCCCGTCATGTTGATCGTCGGATTATTGTTAAACCCAGAACTTCTCGTCCTTTTGAAAAACAGCGACCAGTTTTTCCGAGTCGACCGAAACGCAGATCGATGTCTCCTAGAGTCCGGAGAGTTGATAATTCACACCGACAAACTCTTTCTTTTGACCAGATCAGAGTAATCAAGATAACTTTTCGATTCATTGTATTTATGATACCTTTTATTAACGTTAGCACACCTTTGAGCTGGTTATAAACTGGTAATATAGACACTATTTATTAGTGACTGCGCATGTAATGTAATGAAATTATGTAAACCGAATTGCGTTCTAAAATGTTTTTATTCATTCATGTATACATCATTTTTATCTATGGGTTATTATTTAATGTTGACTCTGTTGTTTTTAGTGATTAATATCTTTGATATCCCCTTCATGTAGGAAATGCGCGAAAGGGAAAGGCAGCGAGAACGAGAGCGTGAAATGCACCGGCGTATGAGAGAACGTGAACGAAGAGAACGTGATGAGTTGGCACGTCAGCGAGAAATTGAACGTCGTAATGCCGAAGAACTCGCGCTTTTGGAAAGGTATATTTTTTATAAAGTGTGGGGAAAGATCGATGAGTCAGTTAGTTATAGGTACTATAATTATGAATATTGATGTAATAATTTCAGGGAGAGGCAAAGACTCAGAATTGAGCGAGAAAAGGTGGAGAGAGAAAAGGAGGAATTGATTCGTTTGGAAAAGGAGCGCCAACGAGCGGAACGAGAGCGCATTGAAAGAGAAAAAGAAGAGATTCGACGAGCTAAAATTGACGATCGAAGTCATCGTAGTCAAAAACGCCCCTTCGAAGACGAAAGGGAAAGGGGAGTTAGCCGAGATTATAATGAAAGAAAAAAACCAGCTGTGGCTGAACCCCGACATCATGAGAGGTCATCCTATCCGGAAACAGTTCATAGGTGATGACAATTTCAATTTCTCAGTTGATTTTGCTATAAATTTATTCTTAGTAGAGCTCCTCCATTCTAGAAAAACTTGGGGTTACATTTGCGTTTGCCATATACGTTTATTTAAATTTATTTAATTCTGCAAGCAGTGTAAGCAGTACTTCCAGAAGTCATACTGCAGTAGCTCCGACAGAACGGAGGGGAAGTGATACTACACGTCAGGACAGAGATCGAGGAACCCGACGTCGCAGTAGATCACGGAGCTTCAGCCCTATTAGAGACAGCAGTCATTCTCGGACACCCCGCCAACACTTTCCGGAACGAGAAGTGTCTTCCCGTGAGTGGCACATCGGTGATGAGATTAGAGATACTCACCGCCGAGACAAGGTATTTTGAACAATACTGCAGACTAATATGATTATTTTCACATGTTTTGAGTTAATTAATTTCTACACATTAAAAATCGTATTTAGGAAGTACCTAAGGAAAAGCGGATTGTGGAAGACAGAAGGGATGTTCGGATTGCACGTGACCGTGACATTACGATTCCTACTCCCCACACTAGTAGAGGACCACCTCAAGTTGAATACGGAGCTTCATCTAGAGATACTATGGCGCAGCATCATCGAAGCAATGCAAGCAGTTCCTCGTCATTGAAAACTCGTTCAGGAGGAGATCGTTATGATATAGTAAAAAGTAATATTTACATCCGATTTAGGCAGAATCTTTGGTTAATTCTTGTGACTGTAGCTTGGGAGGTGCATGCGTGTGACTTAACTTTGTCTGTCTTCGTTTCAGACGATACTAGTTTTACTGCTACTAAAGATGATCATTGGATGAGGAGAGCAGCCTATGGTATTGCAACTAACTCGACTGTTTCAACAACGCAATTATCCAGTTCAGTAGCAAGTAGAGATACTTGGCTCGCTGATCGAAAATCAGATTGGCCAGTTAGTGACAGGTATAACTTTCCTTGCTGTAATAATGGGAAGAGTCCGTGCTAAGTTTACATTATATATAAAAAATTGTTTTTCTTCGTTAAGTTATAGTACAAATATACTCTATTTTTCAGTCGTGTTAGCATGCGACCGATGAATGACATGCCAAACAGATGGGTAACTGGAAGTGGAAGTACTTTGAACTCGGGTGGTCGCAACGTTTCAATGACCAGCCACGTAACTCAGATAATACCAACTCCTCCAGCTATGTACAATCAGCACGTAAGTTGATATTAGCAAGTTAGAGACGAATCTTGTGGTTCAATTTCCGGAAGTTTTGATTGCCATATTTGTTGTATGTTTGAGTAACTATTATTGCGAAATAGTTAACATAGTTAACATATTTAAAATAATTGTACCATATAAATATTGGAAGTATTTAGGGTGTTATTGATGAGTAGACGTGAGTTTTATTTAGCGAAGTTTAAAGTATTTCCAATGATTTTCCTGTGAATACGATTTAAGCTAGTGAACGACAGGAGCTGAAGTTTTTCAACGAGGCCAAAATGCGAGCCGCATTAACTTTGTACACTAGTCAATTTTTGTAATGAGAAGGGTATATTATGAAAAAGAAAGGTAACGCGTAGAAAAATTCTTATCACATTCCGGTTAGCTTAAAACCAGTTTACAGGAATAACAGGTAACTGTTTTGTAGATTTTAGCATGTAGGAGATAAACGATAGACGCCGACTGTTTTAAGGTTATCTCAGCCACGATCACGTTATGTCCCTTTTATTAGAATTTCATTGTCACCTGCAGTGCAGTCAGTCTTGTAGGCGACTTTTGGCAAGTGGACAAGTTTTTGCTGTAATTATTGAGATTAGTTATTGGCTGCAAAGCCTATTTTGTTTTATTTTTTAGCATGCAAGAAAACTTATTCAATCTTATCGGCTTTTAAAACAATAGTCAAGTTTAGCAAATATCAACTGTGGTACCTATAAGTGTTACTTAATTCCCTTATACGTACATCTGCGGGTGCACCTTTCAGTACTCGTGTTTTTTTATCTTTCCCGTAGTCGAGCGTGACTTTATCCGGAGGAAGTATTCCGTCTCAGACATATTCCAACGAGCGATACAGTACGTACAGCAGCAAGCCTACCTTCCGTCGATATTAATGGTGAAACGAAAAGATTATCATCGATCTTAACACCAGGAACAAGGTGCTGATTTACGGTACGGCACGTTCACATTCTGCTTAAATTTGTTTAATTATGATGTCACCTAATAATAGTGTCTTAATGTCATTAGGAGCGGAAGTATTTACTCTGAATCGTCGACAAGTTTGGGTTTCCTTTCCAAAAATATCTATTTCTATCCATGTACTTAGCCTTGAAGGATTAAGTGAAAGCATAATTTAAATTCTAGTTTCTAACTTCCGATACTTTTTAAAAATTTTGTATTTCAAGGAAGTTTAGTTTTAGCTTACTTGTATGTATGTATTTTTGATTCTTGTGTACATGAAGTATGTCCTGAAGCTAGGATTTTAATTGTTATTTCGTACCTACTTATTGCGTTAGCTGTCAAGACTTACATGCTAATGTGTGTAGTTTGTAACTGTATTAATATTTTATAGGTATTAGAGTGTGTAATAAAAGCTAGTGAATGCTTGAAGTTATTATTATCTAAGTACGTCACGTTATTGCTTTGTTTTTTAATCACTAGACCTAAACAGTTTGACCTCAGAGTCGTTCAGACTTTGTATTCATTACTTCGTAGTCCGTCTACTATGAAAGCTTGAGCAGAACTTGGAAGTAAAGTTTATTTATGTCATAATGAATTAGTTATCTCACAACTCAAGATGTGGTACTGAAGTGTAAAATCTTGAAAACTGTTGCAACTCTGCAATATATTCATTATTCAAATTCCTAAAACTTTACCCATCCTGAGTAATCGCGTATTAAATACTTGAATTTTCATAATTTGGAATTTGTGATTAAATGATAGCATCTCTTGAGCACACGCGTGGCTCCATTTCGTAAACAAATTAGAGCTGTTTTAGCTGTTGAAAGTTGATTGGGGAAATTTAATTAAAGTCTTAATAATATGGTGTACCGTTGCTCGCACTAACTTAGCCATCTCTTATGCTGACGTCGAATCCCACCATGAAATTCTGCCAAGAGGAAAATGTTGAACTACTTTATCAACTTTGGCAGTTTAGTGTAAACCACAGTGCAGCAGTTACCTTCTTGAAGTGCAGGCACGCAAAACACACAGAAATATGAAGCATGTTCACGGATCTCCAGACATCGAGACTCCTTATCACTAATTGGATTTCTTCCAAATGATTCGCACTATCTTGCCTATTATTGTGGCCCATGGATTTACCTATACTGATCTCTCCTTCTTTCTCACGTTATTTCAAATTACGAGTGTTTATATGAAATTAATACAGTTATAAAGCACTACGATTTTGTACAGCGTACTCTCAGCAAGCTTTGACACATATTTATTGTTTTTTTCTATTTTGGAAAAGATACGCTTCTATCGGAAGGTAGTCTTGCAATTTTCCCTCCTTACGAATTATCATACATGTTATTGCGAGTGAGCAATTATAGGAGAAAAGTACAACATGCATTTACTTTCATGCTGTTACCAGCATCCATTTCGCAAACGATCATCCTGACAGATGCAGCATCTAATAAAGTCAAGCCCATTTCCGCACTTGCATCAACTTCAAAGTTCACATCCAACACAGGCAAACTACGAATAGCCCCAACCTACCTTAGAATAAAATCCACTGCATCTCTCCCATGTTTTATATATCCGGCCTCTTTAAAAACGGACCGTGCGGTACTTCGTTGTAGCATGAGTAGTATTTGACCTCTCCCGAAACCAATAATTCCTTGTAAAAGTTAAACTATTACTCAAAATGGTGACCCATTCGCTGTCCCATTAACTTCAACACTTAATGCAATATATCCAAACTTTTCCTGTCAATTATATGTTAAAATGGCAGCTGCTGACATATTTTTGAGTATTTGAACGAAATTGTAATCGAATTAAAAAGTAACATATCGCACGGTTCACCAACTGTTAAGGTATCGTTTTGCAGAATATAGATACTGACAATGAATACTCGGCAGTTCTTACTAACGGTAAACATGATACCCAAAAAAAAACTCAGATACTCGTGGGCATAAGTCGATTGTATTAACTCTCATCTCAGCTAAACCATTTGTCAGTCCCATTACACTATTGTTGACTACATGCATGGGAAAGAAAAAACGAAAGGCGATATGTTCAATTTAACTTAGCTACCGAAAGATGCAAATTATAATAGCAAATAGCAACAGTATAGTCAATAAAATTCCATGGAAACCAAATATGTGAGTGATCGTTCAAGTTACATGCATATTTGTGGCAGGGCTATACATATATGCAAGCTTTTGTCAAGAACGTGATTAGGATGTAATCTGATGCTTGTACGTGTTACCATTAATAAGATGGAAGTTGAGCATTGCAAGGATGATAACCCTAAGGAGGAAATGATCTTGAACTTTGACAGCTCCGTCCTCAATAAAAGGTTAAATGATAAAGTTCTCACTGCACTTTTTTCGCAGTACTGAACGCAGTTCATCTTACTATAATAGCTTCTGTGTTGATAGTTGATCCTGCGAGTAGAACTATAAATCTATCGTAAAGTTCTAGTCATAACTAGTGACTGCAGTACTTACTCATACTCGACCTGAATTTCGAACGTTGCAACCAAATATATGAATTAACCAGCAAGTCAAACCAGGATCATTAGTGCAGCTGAAGAGAGAAAAAAAATAAACACGTGAGTGACAATTATTATGCTAATCCTTAGATAACTTTTGGTTTCTGGGATTCCTTGTTAAAATTATTGATGTCAACGGGATTCGTAGCGACATCAATGACGGAATGAAAGAGATATTTGCAAACCAGGCCTTGATAACGTTTTGCATTCACACGTAATCATTTAACCAGAAAATTGAAATGATGCGTCAAATAGAAATATTGAAGGAAACCAATTCATCATGAGCTCTTTTATCACAATATAAGCCCCTTTCATTGTACCGTCAAGTTGCCCTTGCCAGGGATTTTAGATGGAAAGAAAACACAAATTCATCTCACCGGCTGACTCCAGCCAAGTCAAGCCAAATAGGATTACACTAAAAGGATCATATAGCGTTTATAAAAGGCCCACAATCACACACCAAGTTATAAAAGGTAAAAGATCAACAAAACAATCTCCACACAGCTGTTTAATGCGTTCTCATTAATTTGGGCACACGTCAACCGTTCAAATTGAGCTGAAGGTAAAGTTTACTTCAAGGGTGAAGGCCACGTTACCTTAATTGAAGGATTGAAACGTTATTGCCAACCGAACTATAATTTAAACATTGAACATGTCTCGTGTGGCAAGGCGTCACAGACGCTCTTCCTGCTTCCCTCATGAGGACTCCATAGGAAGAGGTCGCGATTATAGAGGATTGCAAATTCGCAAGTCCCATATATTGCCAAGAGTTGACTCATACCATTAAATACTATTTAAACGCTTAATATAATTTAAAAGGCTGGCTTGGAAGTGTATCAAATGAATTAGCGGAAGCTGGCAATAGAAGAGACCTACTATATACATAAGTACAATACAAGCCCGCCTTTAATATTCCGAAAGTAAATATGAACTGTCAATGTCTATCCAGTCTACCGAAGGCCCATGACATGAAATTTAACTTTTAAGGATTTTTGAAATTGCTGTCGCTGGCGTGTAGCCACCGTGAAAAATTTCTACAGGGATGAGGATGAGGACACTGGGAAAGCCATGATTCAACTGAATGTTCCTCCGTCTACTCTTGTACCATGCCCAGTCTAGGCTCCTGGCAAGTTTGATAAAGGAAAATATAATCCAGGGAATAATAGACTGCACACAGGGCATTATAAGAGGATTAGACATGGTTCTTTGGAGTTATATGTTCTGTGTTATAATTGCATTCACTGTTTGTTTGCGGGTACAACGTGGCAAGACAACTATGTCTCTCTCGCCTCTCTCCACTTTTAGAGGATTTGGATCTAAATAAGGGAAAGGCGAAAGAGTTGGTGTCTCCAAGTATGCCAAGTGTATATACCCCGAGCTCTAATAAGCTATTTCCGAGTTGAGTATACAAAGTAATAAAAATATATAGTTCATACACACATATGATTGGCTACATGTAAACATAGATTTCTCTGAGAACAATAAGACATGAGAATGGTGAACACATCCGACGTGTCTTTACGCATTGTCTCTCTCTCTCTCTCTCTCTCTCTCTCTCTCTCTCATCCGTCCTGTAGCCAGTGAGAGTTTGAAGTCCGATCTATGATCTATTCAGCATGGATAATCTCTAAGGAAATGACAAAAGGAAGGAGACAAAAGGTGCTGAGTCTATTTGGCAATGACGTCTGTAATCTCCGTCCCAGTAAGGAAAATGACATCATTCAAAGACAACGCACCATTTTATCATACAGTCAAGTATTAAGCAAAGGGCTAACCGAGGAACGTGGCTCACTTGGACTTGACCACGCTGCTGTCGTAGGTTTTTTTATCATTGAAACCCCACATTCCTGTCACTACGTAACAAAACCCTGTACAATATACTTTTGCCGAGCATTTTCCTCCATTTATCTTATGGGGCTCATTATTACAAAATCATGACAACAACAAAAAAAAAAGAAAGAATAGTTTTATTTGTTGGCCTTCATGAATGAAACAGCGTCCACCAACAACATTTTTAGTCGTTCATGTGGAAATAGCAGAGTCGTTATGCTCCCAGCTGAGAAGATCTAACTAAATAAGTTGCAATATTAAATTATTATTTGTTAACTTTTTAAAAACAAATCCCTCTACTCACTCTCCATCCCTACCTTGAGTAATCATGCTTTTATAATTTATTTTTATTATTTCCCCAATGAACTCATTTTTATTCCTATACACTTCTACTGTACTCCTTGATTTCATGTAAGGAGGCTCCTATCAGCCACTCTCTGTATGCTAATGATTTTTTCCACAAGCATACAGCCCTCACACTTGAGGGATTGAGACGAGCGGGCCTCTCACAGAATACACTTTTCTTCATGGAATTGTCAAAGATAACAATCAAAGTAATTTGCAAGGAGACTTTTACATTCAAGTTTGCGAAACACCAAAAAAAAATAACAGCCATTATTATTTATAGGAATTTAGGGCACAGGTGGCTGCTTTTATTGTTGGAAAAGGTGAGAGAAGGATGAGGGAAGAGCACTCACTCATCCCTGCCTGACAGTACTATGCCAGCCATGGCGGACTGAATGAACGTTTCTGTAACAAATAATAATTCCACTGGTTTTAATCAAAGTAGTCTTGTTAGCTCCTATTGATCTTCACAATCAGACGCTTTGACACGTATAATCTCCAACCTCCCCTTCCACTGTACATCTCACAAAAGAAACAATGTAGGCAGACGCGGGGTGCCTTTGTATTCTACTTGAAATGTCGAATTAGTCGAATCAAAGATTGAACTTACGCCAATTAACTCTAGTAAATGGGGATTTGTATGCTGTCGTATACAGATAAGACATTCAAAAGAAATAGTGTGTGTGTACAGGAGATCCAGCCAACTGGCATCTATTAAATTGTACTGTTGTTTACAGGCAACCATACAATTATAGATTAATTCAGGTGTTTCATAATTACACATATATATCCCATAGGATTTGCTAAAAAAAAAAGTTCCCTCAAAAACTAGCTCCTATAGCTCCTCATCGACTGTGGGCAAACGGAGCGGGACATGAGACCTGCCACTGCGTAGTTCTTAAGGAAAGGTTACTACTGCCAGTTCCCAATCTCTAGAGTTGATGGCAGTCAAGAAGGTTATGAGGAACTCGAAGGTCGTTCCTGCTCCTTCATGATCATCAGCATGAACAAATGAGCGCACCTACATTTCCTTCCTCTGAGAACACAATTGAACTATGAGCCAGCATAAATTGAGTCAATTCATGCTCTCTCCGTCATGGAATTTTTTTTTTATAATACTTGCTATTTATTCAATGCACATCGACAATTAATGCAGAAATTATCGACCATGATAAGCACATAGTGTTCACAATTGAGCCTATTCTCAGGGTATCCAAATGGTAGAATTAATTTGAACTTTGAACAAATAATAGTCCATGGTTGGCTCTTACGTGGCTGGATGCTCTTGAATTAATGCTTTGTACTCATAGGGTGGTATTGTCTGTCCTATGAGGACTATATGGTATTGGCAGGGTAACAATGTAATAATTACTAGTATTGAAGCCCATCGTGTCCCGTGCTCTTACTAAAAATGTTGAGTACCTGTGTATCTTACAGTATCTATTTGATAGTATCTATATTAATAGATATAGTATGTACATAGCATTGTGTGAACTACAACAACGATGGGGTGAGAAATACAAGACTGTATATTGTTAAAAAAAAACTCACACAAGTCACATTAACTAACGCTTTGGTACGCAGATACACGCACTCTCCAATAGACCATATCATTAGACTTGACTTGTCATAAATGAAACCGCATGCTTTTGAATTCTCCACGGCCACTTTTTCAACTCCATAATATTTTTATTTATATGTATACGTAGGTCTGGGATTATGCAAAAAATTGTGTATTTCAAGGGGTTATGAATTGTTTACATACATACACGCAGGGTTTATTACATGGAGATATGTAATTATATGTAGAATGTTCCATGGGGAAGGGAGCTAGACCCGAGTCTTATTTATATTCGTGAATTACCTGCTCAACAGAGCTTTAATCTACTTTGACTCTTTTGTATGCGAGGCCTAAAACTGATCTAGGCAAATGACGTTACTATTTTTTCGCCTGTCAGAGCCCAAGTCACCTACGACGACTTTGTTGGAGCGGTGCAACCAGTGTAACCCATTTATTGTCAGAAATTTCCGTCTCAGTCAGATTTCCCTGGCATATGCTTCCCCTCGGAGTCAAACAAATAAATCACCCTGGGTCTCATTTGTATTCTTCTTGGGAGAATTTATGAGGCGAGTTAGATGCTATTATGAAGCAATGCTCCCTATTAATATGAGTTTTTCCCAGTGTTTGTGAATTTTGAAGAGAGGAACAGGAGAAGGTAAATACCCTTCCCCCGTAACCAGCAAACAGCAACTGTCATTGGGGGTTCCGCATGTTTGAGCATTGGCAGGAGTATTGAGCCGTTGTCAGGTTCTAACAATAACCTATTTACATATTTTAAACCCAGGGATTTCCCAATCACAAGAAGTGGTCAACTCACTGCGTTGTTATAATTTCCAGAGAATATCCAGCGGTCTTTGAAATGACTCATGGTACTTCCGTTAGATTCCTGTGGAATCCCAGATGAGTCTGTACTCCAAGCTTTGACTCTATACCACTACTACTACCTTCGCATGTACTAGAAGCCCCCCAGTCCAGGACTTTAGAACACCCTGCTGATACCTTTATAGGGTCGGAGGATTTACATAGATATTTGAAATGCTAGCTTAAAGGAAAAGTAGCAGAGAGAGAGAGAGAGAGAGAGAGACTTAGTAGTTGTAAAATTATCGGTAATCCTATTTCACAATGAAGATTCCATTCTGAGTATCTGGTACCTGATAAGGTTACTTGCAAAAGTGCTAGAATCCACTCTCTCCCCATATATCTACATGTGAGGATATTTGATATATAGAAATCAAAAAGTTATGGTAGCAAACCATCACAAGTGCTATGTAATGCGATTAGGGAAGTGTGTGTGTGTGTGTGTATGTATGTATGTATGTGTGCTGCTGAGGAGCATGAGTTAGTACATATGTTCCTAAACTGATGGGCGAGTATACATTAAATGGGTGTATGTGTGGACTGTATGGAAGCTTGGAAATTACATTGTAATTTCCTAACACGGAGGAGTATAACATAATGCACAGTCAATTCAGCAGGGTGGTAAAGGATAAGTGTGTAAAAAAAAAAACCCATGAGGAAAGTAAGGGACGAAAAGCCCAAGTGAGTTTTAACTACAGTATTTAGAATTAGCTACGCTTACGAAGTTCCAGGATATTAAAGGCTAATGGTGGAAGATACTTGACGCTAATAACCACATGAAGATTGAGAATTCGCATATGAGACGCGTGAAGGTTTTTGGAATAGCAGTCCGTCACTTCTCCACTTGCAAAAAGTCTCAGTTCCCCCAGAGACAGGCACAACCACTATACCATCATTATAGGTTAATGTTGAGATACCTTTCAAGAGACTCAAGTTGAGAGGCCGATTAGCTCTTTCCTACATAGATCCCCTTCCATACGCCTATCAGTAGAGTAACTTCACACGAGGAAAGCTCAAGTCAGTCAAGTTATTCGGTAAGTCAGTCAGGCAGTCAGTCAGACACTCACCAAATTCACAATCGTATTACAAACAACCCATCCATCATTTCAGATTTATTCTCAATCAGTTTAACAAACTCAAACTTGTACTCCTAGTGCTTCACTACTCTCTCTCTCTCTATATATATATGTAGATACTTTTGCTCACTTTGTATTTTTAGTACGGGAAAAAGTGAATCAGCCGTCAGCATTGGATCAGTGTGTGTTCCTCATTGAGGCTTCGTCTCCCTTGTCCACAGTCTGTTTCTCACACAAGTGTATAACACCACTACTGACTGGAAGTGTGCGTGTGGACGAGTCACACACAAGGACCGAGCTTGTAGCAAATCTCCCTACAAATTCCTCTCAACTTTAAACTCATTTGTCTGTAAGTAATTTCCTTGGATCGTTCAAATTTCTTTTGTGGGGTATACACAAATTAGTTTCCTGGCTCAAAAATATCTGCCACATGTTTTTAACATCCCATTACCTTTTAGTTTCTATGGTGTCTCTGCCCTGTCCATGGGATCCACACATTTTATTTCTATAATTTTGTAGTCAAATAAAAAGTAGTTATATGGTGTCTTTTTCAGGAGAAAATTATACCCTTTAGTGTCAATCAATTCCATGAAGGACCAGTATATCTACAGTATATTTAAAGGAGAACAGGAGTTTGAGAGGATATCATTAGATATACACTGAAGAGAGTGTCCTATATAGGAGAAGAGAACACCTAGGAGGTCGTTTACTTCACGCTTAGTTTACCTTATGATAGTCAAAAAAATTTAAGTCAATATCCACTTCCGTTGTCAACAAACTTTCGGGAGAATAATATGTGGGACATTGATAACGAGGATACTTTTCTCCTATCACTCCTCTCGATATCATATCATCAGTTTCTCAGAAAATTCCTCCCTCCATATCATCAAAGGCATCCACGGGCCCGTGTAGCCCACTACACAGTTCAAGAGCCTACTAAGATACTGGCCTATAAGTGGGTTGTATAGGGAAAGTGTAGGGAAATCCCAGGGTATGTGTGTCCCTGTCCAATGGTTTTATAAAATATTTCTAAAGCATATCAGAGAGTCGGCTCTTTCAGGTATTTTATATTACTCTCATCCAATGATGGGATATATTAATTTTCTAATTTGAACTAACAGGGCTCTAAATCACTGTAAATCTTCGAAATGCATAATCATAACAAATATTAAACATCCCGGGTTGCCAGCTGAGGATGGGAGGTGATCAACGCCACGGGAGGAAATATCCATCATCTGGAATATTGTCGACTGTATGTATGTATCAAATAGAATCCTTTGAGAAATACCTAAGGAGAAATTACAAGCTAATTTATGCAAGTGGAAGGAGCAGACTCTGAGATAGCTGATACATGTCAAGGAAGAGAAATAGTTTTACCATGCTCAGGATATTTTTTTATGAACATTTTCAGAGGAAAAACTGCGGAGCAATTTGCAGTAGTTAAAAAAGGATTTTAGAATTTTTTTTTGAGCCAAACATGGATGTCTGTCTGATATGGGAGAGAAATAGGGATTTTTTGCTCAAACGTTTTACAGCCAATGTCTATCTTTAGTTTTGCCTTTGGCTTCTCCAACTCCGATTGTATTTCACGACTAGATGAGACATCCCAGCCACTAGGGCTCTCACAGCGAGGAGATATATATGTGTGAGTGAGTGTCTGTGTGTGTGTGTGTGTGTGTGCAAAACTATTTACTGTGCAAATCAGTCAAGGAAAGAGAGCATTTTATTTCCGGTTTCCTCTCCATCCAAAATAATTTTCAGTCCAACCAATACTACTAGCACATATGGTGGTGTGTCTTGGGTTGTGGAGTTGAAGCCTTGGAATGTGTGCTAGCCTGTCTCGATAGTTCCCAATCACCTCATTTCATCTCAAGTAGAAAAAGCTTCAGTGACATCCTATTACCTAATATGTATTTTGAACTTGTTGTTTGTCCTGGTGCTCAATATTTAGCTTTAATTTTAACCTAGAATAATTCAATTTCATGGTTTATTGTGTAAAACAGAACTTCTCGTAGTGGTCCATGGGGCAAAGTTAGGTGTGTACGGGAGAGGAAATTCCCAACTTCTTGATGCAGTTTTCAATTTAAGTGGATACAAAGTTTGGGAAATTTGTTTCACATTGCTTTCTTTCTGGGAAAATTTCAAATTGGGTTTTCCTCCCTGATATACAGTAATCTATTGGTACAAGGAGAGCCTGTATAGGATTGAGAGGGAATAGATTTCTCAGTATTTTAAATGAAGTTTGTTTTTCAGCTCTTTTCAGCCATTAACTACTACTGGGGAATTATTACCATGCGTCATTTTAATATAGGACATAAGGTATAAGTAAGGAAGGGATACTTCACCCCTATAGGACTCACAGGGCAAAAGTTCTGTCGAAGATTGTGCTTCCCCGTGTGCATTGAAACTTTGATAATAAGAGAAAGTTTAATTGAATTATTACTAGAATCAATATGGCCACTGGATCCCTTCGAATTCAGCAACAGCAAGTTTTGGAAACTCCACGTAATCTGCAACTGACAGAGGAACAGGAAGAATATTTGGAGCGGCAGTTTTCCAAAACAAAGAATCCTCATCCTAGCGAAATGATGCTTATTGCAGCAGAAACCGGGCTGACGGAAGAGCAAGTCAAAGTGAGTCCACAATTCTTTCCCTTTTGTCACTTATCTCTTATCTCTCCAGTAGTAGTGTGCGAACAATAATAATTATTTCTTAAGATATCCAACCACAATTTGTCTCCCAACCATATCCCTCTTCATACTGTCATCCGCAATCCCAAACCTGGAGAGAGAGTGTATGTAATTATATATATGGGAGTGAAGACAGGACACGCTCTTGTTGCATTTCTCATCCTTTTAAAAGAAATGACTTCATGTGCAAGTACTATGGATGGGTCGGATGGAATTCAATAATTGCATTGTTGGCATTAATTCCCTTCAAGCTCGTCCTTCATTCTTCTGACTTGCCAAAAATTTCATGCATTCTCAAAAAGCATTGAACTTCCTCTCATATATCTACTCCAAATACGTAACAAGGAAGAGCTATCTATAGTATAATCACGTAAAATTCCAAGTTAGGCTGACTCATTGAGAAGTCAAAAAAAAAATATGAGAATACTGATACAGAAAAAATTGTTTCCTCAAAATTGATTTGTGTATCTATTGTCGAAATTAATTCCCCTCGCACATGCCTCTTTTTGTGGATGTTGTGATGAAAGGAAGTGTCACCCACAATTGCTATTTTTAGGAGACGAGCAATAACTCCTGTAGGAAAGTTCCCATGCTGTTCCAGAAAAGCTCTCTCTCTCTCTCTCACTCACTCACTCTCTCACTCTCTCTCTCTCAGTTGCAGGTGATGATAAACTATTGTAATTTCAAACTACCTTGAGATTATATAGGCAGTAGTCACATGGAAATTTCTTCCAGGGAACTGCATAATCCACCAAATCCCATTATGCATGCATTTGTGGTAGTAAAATAGTCCAACATGGGAGCATTTATAGATTACAGGAGTTTACACAAGACAGACAAATCCTCATGTGAGTGTACACTCTCTATAAAGTACAAGCAGGGACGAAGGAAACAATTTTCTTCCCAGGCACTACCTATGTAGTTGCATATGTATGTGTCATTACATAGTGTGTATGCAAATAGGAGTTTATGGTTTTTGGCACGCTTGATTTACTCAAAGTGTATAATTACGAGTACAAATCGGAAAAATAGTATTCCTCATCCTTAGAAGAACTACCCGCAAGTAATTTTTTTTTGTTTTAGTGGCGAGAGCAATCATGCGATCATTAACATAGACGTGAGTGGCAATTGTAGTGAAGCACATAAAATGTAATCTGTTTTGCCACAACCTTTTTTACGAGCAAGACTATTCTTAGTATCAGAACTCAATGAAATAGTTTCACATTAGAGATTTTCGTGGTTGGTCGGAGATACATATTTAAGTAGGAACTTCTTACGAGATATTTACGACTTGAGGAAAGAATATCCATCTCAGAGCTAAATTTCCCCTCGACTTGTGGTAAACAGAGAATTTGCAGATATGTTCCAAACCATTTGGGTTAGGGAATAATTCCATGTATGACGCTATCAGCATGACATGGATAAAGCAGGATGGAATATGTGAATTTACAACTTGAACAAGGAATAAAAGCAAGGTCAGATTTTTTCACTGGGTTTACTAATAAACGTGTGAGTGTGTGTGTGTGTGTGTGTGTGTGGGACTCCCAAATGTGTGTGTGTTTACATTTGACAGGATTGATAAATTTTAAAATGCACTCTCCCTCCCAGTCCTATATCTGCTCAGCTTCTCCTGACGTTCCGTAAAATTAAAGTCAACTGCAATGAATGGGATTTTTTTCCCTCGTCTCTCTATGGACTCTTCAAGTGCATGCATAAGAGAGTATGTAAGAAGTTGTGCGAGATCCGAGCGTTTCGGAAAATTTAGCTTGATCATTTTTCTTGATAAACCATAAAGGATAGATAGATATCCAGTCTGTGAGATTAAGCAGGACTTGTAGAAATCATGTCAGTTTGTGGAGCACAGTTTTATTGAGCAACAGTCTCACTTGCCTCTCAGTATTGATCGCAAAGGGAGGACATAAAATTTTTAAACGAGTCTCATCACGATCCCTTGGATAAATTAATTTATCACTGGGCTTTTCTTACCCATTTTCTATAAAACCAACAGCATCATTTTTCATCCGCTCTATACATCTAGACACAAGTACTTCTGTCAACCAGAAATCACCCAAAGACCAACAATCTCATAGTAGATAAATATCAGGAAATATTAGATATATGTATATAAGTATTAGAAATAAATATTAGCTATATATACTTTTTGCTACTACTGGGTTCCGGAGTCTTCAAATTCATAAATACATACATACATACGTAGTGCACAAGGAAGGAGCTTGAACATTCCTGCCGACATAATTTGACAATAATTTACAGATTTCGTATGCATAGCTCAGAGGGTTAATGAATAATTTAAGGATAATAACTCTTTGATAGTAGTCTTTTACTACACGTCACCGGAGGCAGAGTATGCTGGGCTATAGTGTCATTTAAGCCTTTGTACAACATTTCTCTGTAACATTTCTTTGTAAAATTTTTTGTATAGCATTTTTGTATAACATTTTTGTATAGATAACATTTTTGTTCCATATTAAACCACTGGAAGGTGGACATGCTACAGTGTATCTACTCACACTGACACTGTCGATTTCAACCAGTTACCAGAGTCTTCCTTGACTTTAAACGGATTACGTCTACTGAAAACATAGAGCCTGAAAATATTTGAACGACTTAGTTTTATTGTTCATGTCATTTCGTGTCCTATATGTAGATATGTATATTCATAAACGGGTCCGCCTCCGGCTTCCCAAAGCTATCATTTTCAAGTATTTGAAGTAATAGTAGTAGTCGTGGTAGTAGCAGTAGTAGTAGTAGTAGTAGCTCCTCAAGTAAAAAAAAAGCAACCGTGGACTTAAATATTTAAATGCCCCTTTTGTCTGCTTTAACGACCCTTTTTGTTGAGGAGATATTGCTACATGGAATTAGCAAGGATTTAAATACAAAATCATAGGGAGCTGGGCTCATTTGCTCATTCAATGCCAAGGAATAATGAAGTTGTCAAGAAGCGGCAGGTTTCCCGGAAAATTTCCTGTAATTATGGAGATTGATAGGAATTTTATTAAAATTAGAACTCTGTCTAGATTTTGAGGATATAGGCTGTCATTTCATTAGATATTCTATCTCTCCTCACTCGTCCCAATAATAATGGGATGTGGTATTAAGTCAAGTGGGATACAAGCCCGTTTATCTCCAAGTGCCCAAGGGATGATGCAATTAGAGGCATTTACGTCCTCATGCCATTATCATATGGACAACTTTGTTGTAGTCTCATATGAAATGGCGCATTTTATTCAATGAAAGTCCCATTAAGTTGTTGATTTTGCAAAAAGCTCCAACTTTTTTCCCCTTGTCCGACACTCATTTTTTCCCCTCAGTGCGGCTCTGGCTGAAGCAGTCATCATCTAAACTTTTAACAGCAGAGTCCGGTCATGGGCAGCACGTGATTTGATTTTATGATTTCCATATGCTGCGAGAGAACATTTCCCGTCAACTCTCTCGAGTTTTACGACTACAGAGGAAATATTGAATCCTTCCTGAGTACGACGATTACTTTATATACAGAGGCCATGCCGGAAAAAATTCTGTGTATTTTGCAAACCTGAGTTTAAAGGGAACACTGGGATTATTTTGTCTTTTATTATTAATGCAGAGGTATATTAATGCGTAGTGGGGCTCATCATGATAATTACCCGACGGTAGAAAGGAAAACAAGAAATGAGCGAATTTCTATTTTAATGAATATCATTTTCTTGTCTCTGCGAACTCAACAACTCTGGATGCTCATTCGCCGGATTCTGTGTTGTTAATGAGAGGGATAATTAATGGTTGGAGATTACATGAATTAACGTAGCAAATTCCCACACTCGCATATACAGGGACTCTTGTACAACTATATGGCTCACACAAAATCAACATCTAGCCAGAATGCATAATGTCATTGGGAAACGTTTGTGAACCATCATTATAGAATCTTACATTAAATAGCGAGTACGTAGCTCTTGGCACAGGTTCTGCAATAATAATAATAAATTCTGTACGCATTTACTTTTCGCAAGAATGTATGTATGTACATAATTATATATATTGTTGTCCCTAGGAGAAATGCCCGTGTATGGCGTAACGTTTATATTTGGCTCATCAATTGAATTTATAAACATACACAGCACTCCATGAGCTATCATAATTATCGTGATGTCTCGTCCATGAAAATAAACGCTCAGACAAAAGTTTTTCAAAAATTCAGTCATAACTTTACATATCATAGACCAACTTGCGCATTTGGATATTGTAGTTTGTCTTCAATGTATATACCTCTAATTATATACATATATATGCTAATAAATAATTGTGAATTCTCAGTAATGTTACTTGAAGGACTGTGCATACAAATAGTGTCTTGAGCAATGTATTATTATTGTGTGCATTGGAGCGGAACGATCAGATCAATAGAATTTTTGCATTTTATTTTGACCTACGTTTCGTCGAATGCTCATCGGATGAGATCATGTTTTTGCAAAGTTGTCAAGTAATTTTTTCCCATATTTTTCAGACATGGTACACCCTCAAGTTAGAAAACTGGCGGAGGGATCAAGGATTAAACCCACGGGGAGGAAGAATTTGCTGAGGCGTTCAACAGTCAAGTCTCGCATGGTCTTGAAAAAAAAAGAGCCAACCTTCAATCGGAATCAGATATTCATAGTTATATAGCTGCATATAATTAGGATGATCAAATGAATAAAATTAAATATACAGACACGTCAACATTTAAATACAGAATTTGTACATAGAGTGTAGGTATGCACTTTTTAGTTAGGAGATTTTTTCGTATTTGCAATTTCCAATGCAGCCTACATAATATAATTACATATGTGCACTGTAACTCTAATATTATATTGTTGTTCAGCTATCCTATACAAATGTACAAGGAGATAAATAAATAAATAAAAACTTGAACATTTATATTCCCTCTCGTCTTATTCTAGTTAGCTTGTATAGTTCAAATGGACCCGTCCCGAATCATCCTTTGATCTTCCTTTGGATTTTTATTCTCTGAGAATATGTAAAGGACTGGGGAAGGAGCCAAGAGCACCGTGCCGTTGTTGGCATTTAAATTTGTCATTCCTTTATGGCTATGGACACTGGACATTTACTGCCTCCTTCAAACCTGACATGAGGAGTGCTGCCCGCGCAAGAGGCAGACAGCTTCATTATGTATTAATGCCAAAAAGATAGAGGATAACACAAACGCTTGTTTATTAGTAGTAGGGTTGCGTGAGTGTGTGCTGTTATGTACGTACATATGTATGTGGATGTGTGAGTTTGTGTATATGTGTTTATAAGTAATTATGTATTTGTGTTTGTGTATGTGTGTTTATAAGTATGTATGAGTGAGTGTGTGTGTGTGTGTTTGTGTATGTGTGTTTATATGTATGTTTGTGTGTGTGTGTGTATCTGTTGATGTAGTAAGTGAACAAGTCCACAGGAATGTCTTCCAGCATCATTTTCTACAGTTGGGGCTATAATCATCCACACCGGATAGCGTATGCTAAACAGAATCTAATGTGTTGTTTGTTTCCCTTTTTTATTTGCTATTACAAATTTGTCTTTATATCTGGTAAATCAGTCAAGTCGTAAAAGTTCTTTTTCTCCCCCAGCACAGATGCAAATTCATGTTTCATCACAAAACCACATTTCCCCAGGAGTAGTCATATAAATTATGTCAAATGGTGGTTTATTGTCTATTACCATTGTTGTGAAGTCTTATTTCATTAGTTTTTTCATCTTAGCTCTCTGCCCTTGCGTTGAGAGATTGGATGGGGCTGTAAACCTGAAAGGACATAAAATGAGAGTAAACTTATTCCCAGTGTCTCACAAATGTCATTTGTGATTATGATATGTACATAGCATAGTCACATTAGGCGCCACGGATGGACCGGCACTATACATTTTATTACCTGTCCCATACTGATATGCACAGTTTCAAGTTTCCAATGGGAACTGCTATACTCCGGAGCAAGGCTTGAATTTCAATTTTTAAGGAAGTTCAGATCAAGTGAGCAAGAACTGCATAATGAGAGTTAAGGAGGCATTGGAGTGGATTTTGTATCTGTGGAGAGGAATAATTGGGACTGACAAAGTCAATAAAAACCTGTGAAAAACGAAAATAGTCTGCAATCTGTTAATGGTAGAGTCGAGGCAAGTTATATGGTATCTATACAATGAAGTGTATGTAAATGGTCATTATCAATGATTACTGGCACCACACTCTGGTTGTCTCATCATAATCAACTTGTCCACGACAACAAAGTTGCAGACCCTGGACACTGGACTCACAACAACAAGGCTTCTGGTAGGTAAACACTAGCAATCAGAGAGACGCCAGGCGTCATCGCTTAATTTGAGATTTATTCATGTCCATGTGCGTGTGTGTTGTGTGTGTGTGTGTGTGTGTGTGTGTTTGGGTCTCTACTACACTCAAGGATTGTCAAGTGAGCTAAATAGCAATAAATCCATTGAGTGGAATACGGGAATGATATCAAATTTATTCGAACGTCGTAGAGAATCTGACTTGATAGTAATAAATGGGTCCGCAAGTTTCAGTGGAGAAGTAAATGTATGCAAGCATGCGTTAATATTTTATGTCACCATTCATGATCACATCAAGTGTCCACAGATGTTGTCTAAATGATATCTACCATTGTTGATTTTGGGGTCGTAATTGATAGTGTCTCAGGGAGAAGGTCACCCGCGTGTGCTTAACCCAATGACAATAGATATTTATTCTGAGCCCATAGTGGCTTTTCCTCTGGGTTAATTGCCTAATTTCACTGGGAGTCAAAATCCCATTTATAATGGAGATGATAAGGGACACTTCCTGGTAAATATCCGTTATACTTTTAGCACTTGCCAAATGATCTCATGCCAGATTAGGAGCACCTTCTAGTACTCAAGTAGGGAATTATCCCTGTATCTACATTGTACAGGTTGAGGGGGAAACTTTGTTCAGGAAAATGCTGGGCTTATCTCCCTCATATCACTCTTGCGTGGAATTTTTTATCAGCAATTTTCCCGCCTGTCATTGTCACCCGAAGAGTCGACGATGAGCTGAGGTTTTGAGAGCCAAGGAGACATAATTATATGACTGCACACTTCTGCACATTATGCATAAATACATATAGAATTCAAAATTCCTAACGTCCCATTTGATCAAGTTATGCTGAGAATTAAACATGTCCCTGACACTCTCGGGGTTTTAGCAAGTGCTTTAAATTCTTTCATTTACTTCAACTTTTTTTTTAGCAATTATTTATTGGACATTTTATTATCGTTGGCAGACAAGAATAGAAAATAAAACATGTTTTCACATTTTTCAATTCTGTGAACACAGAACTGGTATGTGTGAGAGAGAGAGAGCAAGAGAGTCAAGGGGGGGGAAGAGAAAAACTTTAGGAAAAAAATCTCTTCCAGCCTTGCTTTTTTTTCTACAGAGCCTCAACTCATTTCACTCCAAGAGACTTATGAGGTAAGTGCGGGCTAAAATGTAGAAATGTGCAAGGAATTGTACAGTAAGTTAAGAATCTATTACAATTTAATTTAAATATAATGGTCAATTTATATTCAGTCGTCATGTTGCAACATTAAAAAACTTTAGCTGACTCTTTTTCCCCCTACCACACGACACAACCCCGGGGATGACAAAGCACGGAATTTAAGTTCACAATAGACAAGTCCAGAAGCTATACACTACATATATACATACATACCTCTGTGACTACAAGTCATTCCTGCAGCAACAAAAAAAACATCATATTAGTTTTTATTATGTCATTTGGAAATTATTCAACCATGGAAAAATGGAGACTCACTGGAAGTTTAAATACTAGCAAGGCTCAATCCATTAATAATTCTTTTCTACTCAAAATATTAGAGTAAATATACCCTTGCGTTTAAATCCCAGTCTCCCCCTTTTAATTCCCCTTGGACTCCTGCATTCTCAATCAGGGTGATTTAAATTTGAGAGTCGTATATCAAAGCCCATATAGTGATGGATCGTAAGATTTTACTGATAGAACTGCAGTAAAATCCATCATACAGTAATCATTGGGAAGGACATAATGACGTCTTAATGGTGATAGCTCCATAATAAAACATATCACGTTCGAAAATTAGCAACCTCCTGACTCTCAACTGAATATTTTTGAGTCAAGTGTATGCTTTTTTAATGGGACATATGATCCGAAGGGTAAAGTCTCTCACGAGGCAAGCATGTCAATAATAGTCGTTTTTATCACTACAAGTTTTTAATTTTTAAAGAGCTACTGGGCGTACATAGTCATATGCTCGGGGGGAAAGGTTTAAAAATAAGAATGACACATCTGTCAATTGAACTTTGAGCTCTACCCCTGAAATCTTCTGATTTAAGTTCAGTAGGTGACTTCGTTCAGGGGAGGGAAACTTACTGGTTTGCGGCAAAATTCCATTGTATATCCCTTGTAAATAAAATTTAGCTACAGTTCAGAGGTGGTTTCTGGAGTAAGCTTTGTAATTAAGATTGGATTTATGTCTCAGGTAACTAATAAAGTGTAATGAGCCAGGTAGTCAGGGGCCTCGGACGTAATTACATATATATAATTAGTGATACACATCAATAGAGTGGAACTCGCTCCGTCAGGAAACCTGCTCTCAGTCAACAAGCGCATTTTCATAATCTAATCTACTTGCTGAGAGATTCAGGCTAGATTGTATATGTACGTTCATATAGAGACGAGTGCTGTTGGAGGACTTACACGAGCTCAATATAAATTCCTCGGAATAGTTGGTGTGGCTTGGAAGTGTCTACTATTTTCTTTACAAAGGCAGGTTATGATTATTCTCCTATAATTTAAGACGTTCTTATTAGTACCTGTCAAGCCGTAAGACCAGCCTGGTAGCCTTGGCACTTAAAATCCACAATAATTATATGGCGGAAGAACTTCGAGGATTTTAGCACACAGTAACATATTTTGACAGTTCCTCCCATTTTAGCACCATTTCAAATTATTACAATCCCAAATTCCCCACTTGTTGTAATTATCCCCCTTGAGAAGGAGCCAAATCAGAAAAAAGAAAGGAATGATAAAATTATTAGAAAATTAGTGCGAGAATGTTTAGAGATTTACTCAGGATTTATGAATTCCTTGCCTTCAAAGTCGTTCCTATTAATTCCCATAAAAACTCTCCTGAATTCTTATCTTGAGTGATATCTGCATGTAGTAATTATATTTGCACATTTAAACCTCTACTCCATCCACAATTAGTATGCTTTGAGGAATTTAACCCAAAATGCTCACTGAGATACATAGGTAATGTAAGGAAATTATTCCCGAAGGAGCCCAGGCTTCAATTTTAATTTGTATTGATGGTCAGTTCTAAGATTTCCACCTGAGAGCTCCACTAATGAACGGATACGGGAGTCCTGTGCGTGAGGAAATCCGGGGAGTCATCCGTTCCTGTTCAGTCCACTCTGCGGCTCCAACTCCCACGAGGAGTGAGAGAGGAGATAAATAGATAGGGAAAATAATAAAATACTTTTGTTCTTGTAGAAAGTTGATGGAGACGAGAGTGGGTATTTATTCCCCCTGAATTTGTCTTTTTTTTTTGTTATTATGGCCAATAACAGTAACTTTGAAATATTTAACTGCAGAGGAGCCCCCATGCCTTACGGCTTGTTACACGCTAAATTATTGTAAAAACTGCCAACTCAGGGATATTTTGACAAGAGAATGTACAATTTGGTTTGAATGCATGCATTACTTACTCAGGATGGAGGGAAATGACGGCTATTACCATGCTGCCACACTATTAAACCGCCACTGGTTGATCCACGAGAGCTACAATTTTCCCATGTGTTCCATCTAAACGTTGAAAACTCGATACAATCCCCATCTAAGGGAGTTGATTGTTATGTGAAAGCAAGCTGTAAAACATTTCCGTGGTGATTTTGGTAAGAAAAAAAAATTCCACAATTGACTCTCGGATTGTTGATGGTGGGAAGAAGGGTAGGAGGATATTTTGAAGTTTCGTCAAAAACGGGGCAGAAAGTGGAGCAAAAGCCATTGGAAGGAAAGACAAGATGTTGTTATTGAGAGGGGAAAATGAGCTTTCCCTGTATTTCTGCATATTGAGAAGAGCTTAAAAGAACGGAGAGAGAGAGTGAGAGAGAGAGAGGAAACTGTTTATGATACCTTCCCCCACTCGGAAAAGCAATGGAAGAAGCACTGCAGCTCAATTTACTTTTCAATGAATGGTTCCATAATGTGGATGCCGACGTTACTGGGGGGGATATTAGCGTTCCTACCGAGAGACAAAAAGGACTGGAATAACAGTAATAAAATTCATTTGTGTGTACAGATATATATGAGTAGTTTACGGATGGAGCTTCGGAGAGAGAGTCTCGGAGTTTCAAAGTAGATATCTCAAAACAGAGATGTATGGACCGGAGCGACAGAGGAGAGTATTTAATGAAGGTTAGATTCTTGAGAGTTTTGTCGTTGGATTCTCCCCCAAAAGGTACTTAGTGTGTATTTAGTATTTGTCCGTGAGGAAATAGTATGTAGTTGGAAATTATGACTACATACATGGAAGGAGGAAAAACAAAAGTAAATTTTTGGATGGAGCTAAAGCCACTATTTACTCGTCTTTTGTTCAATGTTGAGACTCCATTAAGAAAGTCAACTTGAGGGCGTAAATGTTGTGTGTAAAGTCTGAAATAATAGCTGGAGCAAAAATTTCAGTCAGACAATCACATGGAGTTTTTGCCAAATTGTTTTAGATACTGCAGGGAGTCTGCTACACGCCTCCACTACAGTTTCCTATGTACTAAAGGTATCTATACATACAAGTGGTCCTTATCGTTAGGAGAACCTGACAGACAGGCTGGAGCTCTTAACGATTCCTCCTCTCCTCAGGTCATACGAGAGGAATAACAAGTCGCAGTGATTAAATAAAAATGGAGAAGAAAAAAAAGGATGCTCTGTTGGAAGTGCGGAGCGGAGGAGAGTGGCAGAAGTTTAGCGAACGACTCCGCATCCTGCCCTCTCCATCCTGGCTTCATATTTTGGAGAGACGGGAAGGAAACAAACGGAGGAGTCACCTTTCAAGGCACTCAAATTATTTGGTAATTTGTGGTCAATGTTTTTCCCTTTCTCAAATAGCCTCGTCCCAATTAAGCATAAATAGAGGATGTCAGGGGATGTGGACAGGTATGGGGAGGCCTTGTCACATAAGATAAGTCTAATATCTCTAGAATTTCACTGATGTGTTCCAGGGACTCCTTTATAGTTACTGTAACTATATGGAACTCCGTGGTTTTTGCCAGAGACAAAGTTCAGGGTTAAGTGGTTGCGGTAGACGTGATCATGTTACTTTACGACTTATCTTCTCTGGAGTAGAAATTGCACAGCGGGAAGGCACGTCTTGTTTTTTTTTTCAGCCTACTTTCCAGGTAGTCAACATGCAGGTGAGAACGTGCCTCCTCACTATTTATGTACTAGCTTGATTTCGACTGTCGACTATAAATGTGTGCACAAAAACATTGTAGCGGATGGGAAATATTGCAGAAGTAGTAGAGAGGCACGGAAGAGGCCGACTTATAGGGATATACAGATAGACACACTCGTCCATGTGAGCACGGACAGTGAGAAGAAAGATTTTACATGGAGAAATGTACTGCATGCTAACCAGCCTATTTGGGTTGGTAGTTCAGGAGCTCAGCTTGGCAGAGCACACGTCTAGTCGTAAGTCTTACTTTGCCCCAGTCAGTGTGACAGTCAACTTGGAGAAGACATACACGGAACGGTGTACCTTAAACAGCTCTGAGTAGACAACACTGGGGCTTTGGTGGACGTTCCTCCTCCGTTTGTCCGGGTTTTTATTTTCTTTCTCATTTTTTATTTTTGATTTCAAAGAAATATCCCGGACATGTATGGGCACATTTGAAAGCTTCCTTTAACCCTCAATATTTTCCACTCAGTCGGGTACTCATGAAGATTTAATGGTTTGAGGTTAAGTTGAAAAAAGTTAGCAACGACACATGGTCTCATATTTCGAGATTGTATTGAAATTTAGAAAGAGAATTTCACGTACTGGTTCACTGAACATCACTATAGAGACCGGGGAGGGAAGGAATTTGAGAAAGCATTCATTTCATAACAGCTTGAACATAAAATGTCGTTTTGTTCCGGCGAAAAATAATCATGTAAGAATGACGAAGGAAGTATGGAGGCAGAAAGTAATGCAGTTTCTCAATGTGTACATATACCGTACATATGGGAACGTAGCTTCTTGGCAAGACCCTATAGAGAGGGAACATTGTACAAAACTCCCAGATATATGACAGGCAATAACGGTCTTCCCATACTGAATATTTTTTTGGCGGCACTTTAACTTCGGACCTTGTTTCCTCTCCTCAAGAGAAGACTCAAGGCATGGAGAGAGAGAGAGAGAGAGAGAGAGAGAGAGAGCGGGAGGGAGAGAGAGAGAGAGGGAGAGAGAGAGAGAGCAACAAGAGAGTTCGCTCTGTGTAATAATACCTAGTAATAAATTGCAATGTTAAAGATTCCAGCAAGTGCCACGACCTACTTTATAATGCTGGCGTCGAAGACAACCATATTAGACAACATTTTCATCACCATCTTACTCTCTCTCTCTCTCTCTCTCTGCTTTCTCTCCCTTTCCCCGGCGTGTGGGAGGAATGACTTGTAATGCATACATCCTCATAGATATGGCTATACTTAAGGGTTTTTTATTTGCATAAAAAATTTCTCCCATGCTTGAGGGAAAATTTAGTCTGTTTCAGCCCTGGAATTTTTATTTACAACCTGAGAAATGCACGTTTTTATCGTGAGGCCCTACCATGGTCCACATTCAGAGAGAGCGGGCGTGTTACAAAAAAAATCTTAAGTTTATATACCTAATTTTAAAATGAATTAAGAGTCAGTTTCTAAGATAAAATATAAAAATTTCCCTCTCTATTAAGGCTCTCTCCAGCCGGCAAGCTTTTCTGTAATAATCCGAATAATAATTCCTGGCTCTCTGCTCTATAACCAAGTTTTTTTTTCGGGGTAATCCTTTAACAAGCAGTTGTTACCGTGCAGGCAGGAAGGCCCATAATTTAATACTTGTAAACATGAGCTCGGAAATTTATACGAGGAAGGTACTGTATACATACATAGTAGTATGCGTGCGGTAAAAAAAAAGGGAAACCAAAATACGAAAAGTGCTGGTTTCAGTTCCCTTTCTCACTCTGCACTTTTATTTATTGTGCTGGCAATATTCAAGGAATTGGAGAAATGCTTCTTCTCCAAAAAAAAAAACCAAAACCCTACACTTCACTATCCTGGTGTGTGTACGAGTGAATCCCAAGTCCTTGGATCAGTTTCGGTCATTTCCTCCGCTCATAAATGTAACATTCAATCATGTTTCTTTACGGATTTGTAGCAAGGAAAACCAAATGGATATCCGCCCTTTCTTAAATAAATGTACGAAAAATCAAATTGAAATTTATATCACTACTGTACACAAACACACACATACGCACAGAGTCTATGCACTGTGTGCACACAATGTCTTTACGAATCTATGCATGAACAGCCCAGAAATATTTGCTCTCTATCATAATGGCTTTTTTCATATAAATATTCACCCTTGGAGTCATACAGCTCTCATTAAAATCATACCCCTTGGAACATTAGGTCCTATAAGTTACGTCATGTTTCCTTTTACCTCCAAATCTATAATGCATAAGTGTGCTATTAGTTTTGAGGGTGCGTGGGGTAATACAGTTCAAAATACGGATGGCAGACACACACACATCATGCATATCTGCGATGCACATGCTGGTATGTACATATGTATGTACCTACATTCATACTATTTGTCCGTGCTGTATACTTCCACATTCACATTCGCCTAAAATTTATATACAAGGAATGGTTACTTTTGCCAAATGATTTTTTCAGCTCAACCGCAGGAGAAATTGCCTGACTGTAAGTTGAAAGTTGAGAGGACAGGGCTCTTTTTTTTACAGCGGCTGAGTGAGCTACATATGTACCTACACAGGAGACGCTCTATCCCCAGACATATCATATGACAATCAGAATAAAAAAACAATATGGTCCACTTCCCTGTAACCCCTTGTAAATAGAAAGAACAGAGAGTTTATAGGGTGGGAAGTTTGGGAAATGTTCTGTTCAGAATGACACGGCACTTACACAGTCTGTAAATACTTAAAGACGAGGAAAGCACATAGATCCAGGAAAGAGTAGTACAAGGGACTGCGGCGCCAGAAAATAAAAAACAATGAAATTTATTGGCCCCATCATACCAGTCAGTTACTGCAATGAAATCCAATTTTTGAGTAGCCATTTTCGTTAATTATGCACGGGACAAATATGTACAAGAATATCTACGAATAGTATCTTGATTCTCCCGTCTCACTCCGTATAGTACGTAATGCAATGCATGAGATAAAAAAAATCCTGTGAGATATTAATTCCATGGAGGGTATGATTTAAAATAGTTTCGGAATTATCCGATGATGGAATGAGCGGCGGGTCATGGGGGATAATCACGTGCGAATTTCCTTGGATAATTAAGACATTAATTATGTCACTCCCGAGACTTTCCCCACAAAGGGGGACCCCCAGAAATCTCTGGGTTTGATTAATGATACATAATTCGAACACTCGGACGGTTAATCCCTCCCGACAAGAGACAACACTGGTCCATTGATTTATCCATTAAAACTGACAAAGTCAATTACTAGGCTGGTGCGAGTTCCTTCAAGTAATATCACTTGACAGACTCAATTTTCTAACTGACAGGAAAACGACCTTCGATCTTCCAACAACCGCTACGGTTGTGTACAAACAAATAAGCTCTTTTCTGAGGGAAGTATTTGAACGGGTCTTGTGCATGTGTGTATGTATGTATGTATGTGTGTGCACCTAACCGAAACTTTATTCACTCTTGGCAGTCGCTGACACTCACATTACGCATTTACATTACTGCAGCGTGCTCTTTGCCAATTCTTTTTTATAAACCATCAATCCTAATCAAACTTGGACGCTTCACTTTCGCCAGACTCAATTCACTAGTGCCTTTGGTCAGTTAAGTTTTTTTTTTCTAAAAAAATAACAAATAAACTAAAATGCAAGCATTGAAATTCGACGAAGCTAATGTGGGTTCGGTTGTAGGCCTTCGTGAATTCACAAATTGGAAAGAAGATTCTATTTCTAAATTTTTGATGGAGTAAAAGTACAGTTCGGAGTGGAGACCAAAGTGCACTCTCACATGCAATAGGATGATTACAGATTTCCTAGGCAGTATCAAATACTGCAATTTTATTTTAACCTCCAAATCGATTTTTCAAATTATGACAAGGTGATGGTTATTTATGCTGTAAATACAGTCATTTCTTATTCTCCACTATCTTACATGCGTCCATTCCCCATGGGACAGTGGAGGAGGGCACGATATGGGAAAGGAGTATGAGAATCGGTTGATATGCAGCAAATGAGCCTCAGCTGGGGGAATGTTGGATAGGGAATGTGTGTGCTCGTAAATGCTTTGAAAAATGATTGAATAAGCGAGGTTGAAGACAGACAAATACTTTAGTTGATAAAACAAACGTTTCTTCCACTATAATATAATTTTCATTGTATAAACACCCAAAATTATAAACAGCTCTATACATACAATTGTACACTTGACATATTTTTTGTTTTAATATAATCATTTCCGAGAATGCATCCACAAAATACAAACATACATTACGAGCTCCATTTATTTTCTATCGATTTTTAAAATTTAAATAGCGTTGTATTCTTTTTTTTTCAATTATCCATTCTTATATGTTATGTATACTATCAATAATCATGTGAAAAGTCTCAAGCTGGAGGACTTCCACACTTTTAAAATACATTTGAAAATAATTTTTCATATCGATATTTCGAATATAGGCATGTGTATAGAATCCACTAAACAAGATTATTGTACCACTCTATTTCTTTTCCTTTGGGTATAGATATATTGTAGTATGGTATGTATTTCTATGTAAGCAATAAACTTGAAGGGTTTTTTTTCCCTCCCCTCAATGAACTCACCAGTAAAGTTGCCAGCAGCAGTGGCCATAATAGTATTATTTACTTCAAAAACTACTACTTCCAACATTAAAACAGACAACTCTACTGATGATAATATAAATTTAAATCCTGTGCTTTTGGACTCAACTCAGAAGTATATAATTATGTATAGTTCTACATGAAAGTTACAGACACAATAATTTTTTTTATATATGTACACATAAAAATCATCCTCCTTGATTTTTTTTTTAAATATTATGTTTAAGCAACTTGTTGACTAGCCACAAATGTTATTTTTCTTAAGTGTTTAGTTACAGTAATAATAATATTGATCACTATTAATTTTATAGTACAATAGTATTTTCATTAATTGTAATAATAATAATTGTCATCATTTTATAAAATATGGTTACTTTGAACAGTATCTGACATCTGTACGTGCTGCATCATTTAACTATAGCTACACAGTATATAGTTCGTAATTCTAGTCAATGAATGTACGGTGTTGTAACGTCTATTAAAAAATTGTTACAGAAGTATGTATGTATGTATCAATTTACTTTGTACAGGTACACTACACACATAATATTCGAGAACGTAGACGTACCGTCACAATAGTATCATAATTACTAGATAAAGATAGATTTTCGACTTGACATCATAATTAATTCATCCTGTCGAAAAAACACATTTGAAAAACTTGAAAAATTCTCAGTTATTTGTCTGTCCTTACATGCAACATCACTGAATTCTAGATTCATTATTATAGTTGTTAATTCTTCACTAGAGGCACGTAGGATTTGAATATAGATTCCCCACCCCACCTCGATATATGTAATTTAAGGATTCCGCCAGTAACTAAATTGTTTTTATTTGTCCGACCGGTCAAAACAGATATGAAAAAAGAGAACCACTATGCTACATATGGCGTGGCTTCAAAATAATATTCTCTTACGACTACAAATAATTTACAATGAACTGTTTGGTATATCTCATAGTTTATAGGTATAGTAGAAAATGTGTGCGGAGTCAAAGAATAATTGAATATTTTGAAATTGTTCGGTGAGAGGAGTGATTCCGGGACTAAAACAAAGTTGACAAGCGGATAACAAAAATCTACTAACAATAATACATGACTTTCTCGATGATACTACTTACAATTAGTGTATTGTAATTACATAAACACAATAAAAACACAAAAATAACAAATATGTATGTAATGCCATCTCGCACTAATAATTCTATACAAGTATAACGTTAGGTTTCTGCGTAGGTAGGATACATTTATAGAAGATCACCTTCCTTCCCCTCTAAACCTTTTCATTCCATGATAAAGTATACACACAACAACGGAAGTTACTATTTTTTTTAAAGTAATGCTCTTGACAGATTTCCTTTGTTTTAAAGAAAGTTGAATAAATCAATTATTACACCTGTATTGCATCAAATATTTTTAAATATGAATAATACTATTATACATCGTCTACTTAATATTGCAACAACTCTACCACACTTGAGCCTACAAAATAAAATAAATCTGTATGAATTGTAGTAAATTTTCTATGATTTACTGTATTTTTTATATGCTTCTGCAAATGCATACCTCCAAGCCTCAATTGAATCTATTTGTATGCCTAAATAGACAAAAGTTCATTGTCCTCTTAAGTTAAAAATTTCTCAGGATCAAATATTCTATAATTTTACAAAGTTATAAAATATTTTACAAGAAAGCGGGATGTATAATGTATATACTGTAAGGGTTCATTGGGTTGTTGAACGGGAAGTTCCTATGGCTACATTATGTATAATAAGTGTACATGAGAAGTGTGTAAGCGGAAAGTATCCTGTGCTTCCCTATCGTTACGCATTCTAGTACTCATCTAGCCTTTTTGGAAGCCTGCAGTGTCACAAGCAATAATTTCTAACACACACTTTCTTACTGTAGACTGGTAAACTGTCAAAATAAAGTTCATCTGAGTTCTGCCTTTTTCAAAGTTGCGTCTACCAAGTACCAATCGTACATATGTACATATGTAAGCTACCAATCCGATGGTTACATGCTATTTCATATTTACACCTACAAGATCCTCAAACCTTGGGACAATAGACTGTCATGATTGCAGTAACAGTGCAGTGTAATGTAACGAAGACCAGAAATAAAATCCCATTCCCCACCAGGCTGTGGTTGAACTTATTCAAATAAATACGTACTTATATCCATATAAGGTGTAGCTGTAGAAATCCGTCCTCTCACAGCACTACTGTAAGGAAGTGAGCAGAGTACAGACCCTATCCATGCACACAAGCCTATAGATGTAAATAGTATCCATATCCATACAATCTCCACATCACGGTCTACTTCGTCTCTGCCCGTAACTACATAGGTATATATGGTTCTTCAACGGAAAAGTTTATCCCACCTGAGAAATGCAAAGAATGGGGTTGCAATAATAATGGAAGAGGGAAGTGGGGCCCCAAAACACTTTTTCGAATACGCTAAAGTTTCCGAATCCGTCAGATTTCATGGACATATGGGTTACATATGTCTGCAAACCATATCACAAGCACTGGGAGAAACCCACCGTATAGCGATGCTGGTACAGTAGAACCATGAGCTCCACACACATTGTGCTTGAGAAAGCCAAGACTTATTTCTTGATGGGGATTTACTTAAGGATTTATAGCGGCTAAGATATAGTCCTTTTTACATGATGAATAACCGCCACTTCATGGAGTTCAGTGAGTGTTAATGTATGCAGAAGAACAAACGCGTTTTCCAGGCAGGGTCTAGAATTCTACGATCTGTAGAACTAGTAAGCGCATGTGTTTCTCTATGGTTGCTACAAAAATTCTATCGGAACTGGAATACATAGCGGGGCATGAACGGTGAAATGTACCTGCATGTTAGAATGGACAGGAACACACATCATCAAAACTCAACGAAAATGTAAAGCATCGCTCATTCTAATGAAACTGCATTTAATTATAATGGAACGAACGGGCTTTTTAAAACAGAACCGAGCTGAGGAGACGAATAGAGGGGAATGGTAATGATTACTCCTATTAATTCACACCCCACAAGCACAAGATAATCCTGCTCACTGAGGGAACGGGAAATGTGCTCAATGAATGCGTAAGTACAGCCAAACTTGATTGTCTCGTATTACGTACAATGTCCCATGAATACCTTTTTGAAACTCCAGAAAGAAGGACAAAAGAAACTGTATTGTCAACGACAAGTTGTATCAAAGAGCAGCAAAAGGAAAGGAGACCTGTGCGTCCTACACGTAATAGAGTGAATGCACTGCTCGTGCAGATCTAGTTCATTATATGAAAGTTAAATGAGTGTCATGTCATGACAAGGTATGAATAAATACAAAGTGTTAGCACAGTGTCATTCATTGGTGGTCGGAGGAGTAAGTAAAATCCAAATGATGAGAAGGGAGGAATAATGTATTAAACAAGTCACTAAACATCATAAACGGGCCTGAGAAGATAGGTTATCGATTGATTTCATGCTGTTAGATTACAATATCAGAATTACAAAAGTAATCTACTAATGCATCTAAAATTATCATGACATACGAATGGCAGAGAAACATGTAAATACTTTCTTCACGTTTTTTCCTACCTCACTCACTACAAACTACTACTTTCACGGGACGTTTCACAACAGAGAGAGAGAGGCTTCTCCTCAACTATGTGTACGTTGCGCAATACAATGAAACCTGAGTCAGGTGCCTCCTACACATATGTTAGATTTAATTCAATAAAAACATTCCTTCTCTTGTCCCTCCAAGGTATTATCCGCTAGGTCAAGCCCGAGCTGAATGATGTAATTACAGTATACCCAATGATTTTAAACCGTGTTCAATTTACTGCTAACAATATAACTTCCTATTCGTCCTGGTAAGTATAATTATTAAACCCTGGAACTATTAAGAAAAACGGAGTCTTACAGTGGATCGGCCGCAGTTCTGAAACTATATCGATCTATGTATATTTTATTTTGGCATTAAAAACTGAGAAATTTGGTAACACTTTCAGCTATTATTTGTAGCTCCTGTTGGCTTTATGCTCACAATCACAGGCAGATATATTCACAGGATTACAACGTCCTGGGCTACTGGTAATAAAATGCTTAAACAATTTAGGGCAGCTTATACTTGAATCCGTACGATGTATCATGAATGCTTACCTTCTCCCTCCCAATTTATTTATGTACATTGTGGCAATCTTTATCTGAAATTGATATTATTTAATTCACGCGTATTTTTCAATTCGAGGACCTTAAAACATAACAATCTGGATCTCGTAGAGCCACACCATCAAAAACGTCTATCAATGTCTCCCATCTTGCCTGATTGTGACAGCAAGTCGATAGACTTTTCAGACGAAACAAAACCCAGTCATAAGAGTAAACATCTTCAGAGATTGTAGTTGCATAATGTAGGGACGGCAGAATAAATAATCCAGGAATATCGGCCTGTATTGCTTACTCAACTGAACTAGGTATAATATGTTTCTTTTGTGCGAAAGAAAATGATTGCTCTAAAAGAACGTTTTAAATAAGGCCAGTAGTATTAGACAGAATGAAGAAATGAGACGGGCTGTTGCACGTGCATAAACACTATTCTAAAATATTGTACACTTCCCATGCTATGCCGTGCCATGCCCTGCTCCTCTGTGTTGCCGGGAAACTCCCGGTATACTTTCCGGGAAACTTCAGCTAACGCTTGCAAAACTTTACCTTCTATATCCAAACAACCCAAATCATAATGATGAACGCATATTATAATCGATGAAGAACCTTTTTTTGAGCTGTGTCGTGCAATGTAATACTATATAGTTGAATGACACAGTAGTGGAAGTACATACTACGCATAAGTAGGAACATACAAATGAATACTTTATAGCTATGGAGAGAAAGCAAATGTATTTCATACATTAGAGTAACTGGCGAGTATAAACTGGAAAATTGGGAGAAAGATTTGACATTCATGATGGGATTCTCTGTGCTCGAACGATCACGAAACGGAACGGCGGTCTGTATAAATTTTAGCGTTATTATTTAAAATAATATTATGTAAGTATATTGCGATATATACTTTAAGTCTATATGGATACTAAATTTCATCAACAAAATGTATACCAATAAATAACAGAACCAAGAGCAAAAACTCTGCGCTATACGCGCCAGGAGGATTTATAAAATAAAGGGTTCAATATGTAAAACGTATATTTGCTGGTACTTCATCAACAAAAGTTATATAACATGTAAATGCAATTGCCCATGCATCAAAAACAATGTAAATCTGATGCACTCAACATGGCCTAAGATTTGGCACACAAGTAAAAAGAATTTGCTCACAAGCAGAGAAAACAACAAAAGTTATCACTGTTTTTCGTTGAACCTTAACTGTAAATATGTTTGTATGGCTCTTAAACAACTACTAGATAACTACGTTCTTCTTTTGTAAGTACAAAAAGGTGGTAAAGACATACTTCCATTAAATAACTACAATAAATATTTACATAATTATGTCACTCAATACCTTCAAATTTCCTCAGCAGTACAGAAATTCATTGGAAATCACACACATTCTCAAGGATGGTTTGTCTCACACACTTATTGTACAAACACTCACACGAAACCCGAGAACACAGGATTCCTCTTGAGGCCTTTGACAGATATCTTTGATTTGTTAATTCCTTTGCAAGAACGAACTTTAATTTTTAAGAAATCTGCAATTATCCTCTAATGAACAACTCTGGGCGGGACGAATTTCAGTTTCACATAAATGGATTGGAATGATTCTCAGTCTTTTCAACTGAATGCTCTCTCCATACCGATTTTCCTTCACGTCTTCTTTGGAATTGCATACATTTAGAAACTAAATATTAAGATTATTTTGAAGAAATTTGGAACAAATTGATGCTATCGAAGATCTGATTCAGTCAATCAGCACCAAGCTTCAGGAGGAGCTCCAGCATAACTCTCATCATCACTAGATTGTCCACCATACATATCTGCAAGTTTTTTGAAACGAGGTCCAAAAGTGGGTAAGTAGTCGAAATTTAAGTCTCCATCATCAGTGCCTGAGGCTAAGGATGACAGTGAGCCCATGGAGTTTCCATCCCCTTCGTAGGCATAGTTTCGTACATCATCGTACGGTAATCCATCCGGATCGTTGTCAACTTTATTCTTATTACCCTGTAAAAAGCTCTGAATGTCAGGGCCATCTCCAGGTTCTGGCATTCGACCGATTGGGCGGAGATCATCCAAAGGAATTTTGTCAGTCGGTGAAATGAAAGGACCATTGGTGGGTTTCATGAGGACCGAGAGGTCATAGCCCGTTTGATCCCCCTCGCCACCTCCCTCATCCGAGTAATTGATAATGTTCTCCCGTACATCATCATGAGGATCACCCTTGACTTCCTCATAGCTCCGACGTCGCCGGTAAAATACGATGGCGATTATGAGGAGAAGTAAAATTAGAATGCTCACAATCAAGATAATTATGAAGTGGATACCAACTCCCAGACTAGCATGATGGAGGACGCGTGGAGAAGCACAGCTCGACACATTTCCAACGATATAACTGGGCTCCCCCAGGTTATAATATATTCCATTAAAAGTCAAGTTAGTTACACAACCGGTAAATCTCTTCGTTGTTGGCACAAAGGACCAACCTAGAGCACTTCGTAGTTTACTGGGATTAAATGAGAGGCCTCCGAGTTGAAGAGGTCCATTCACGTTCAAAACCGAATTCGATCCTCTTGGACTAGTAGAGTTATAACAACCGGGCTCTTTCCGCGCACATTCATCCACTTTCATTTCAATCTTGTTCGGGCTCCAGCGTAGAGATATCTTATGGTTTTTACCGTCTGACAATTCAGGGGAGTTAAGGAGCTCAATACGGGTGATTCCACTACCGTAGTCAAGATTTAGAATTGGATGCCCATTTCTCAGCTCTATTGATATAAAATCTGAGTTGTTGTATGGAGAGGGTGCTGTGTACACAGGTCCGTTGTACAGTATTAGTCCACTGGAGTCGTATGTACTGATATGAATATCCAAACTCGACTCATCGCAAACTGTAAGAGGAGGGTACCATGCATACCCGTTACCTTCCAGAGACACCGACGCAATTTCGCAGCGGGGCCCTGTTGGTCCGATGTCTTCATCGCACTCACATCTATTTGAACAGATAAAACAGAAAGTTTTCAGTCTCTTTTAAAAATTCATTTTGATTCACTACAAAGCAACTATAATAATTTTAAAATATTAAAAAATCCACCAATCAACAACAGTACGGTGACTTCACATGTGCTTACAACAAGAATACATTTTTCTGATATGGATAATAATTATCAATATAGGTATAACCACAAAATAAGCTTCACTCTTAAAACTTTTGTAATGTTTATGCACTTACGAAAATCCAGGTTTGCCGCCAACTGAACGACAAATGCCGTTGTTAAGGCACGGATTCGGTAGGCACGTATCCAAAGTCTCAACTGCTGCACATTCACATTTAGGTTCTACGAATGCGTTCACTCCAACGAAAGTAGATTCATTTGTGTATATTATGTAGGGACTTTCAAGAGTCTTCAGCACGTTCGTACAACTTAACTCACAATACCCTGGTTGCTTCGGTTGCGTTTCACTTAGACACTCGTCGACACGTATCATGAGTATATTCAGCTCCAAGGCTTTCTCCAACTAATAAAAACACAGGGAAATCAAACATAAACCCTCATCATTACCGCTAGAAATGGACATGCCAAAGGTTTCAATCAGAACCATACGCAGGGACGTATAGATAAGGAACTCAGGAGAAGAAACTAGAAATAACATCATGGCTGAACAACCGAATTCCTGAGTACTTTGGGATTTAGCTATTGTTTACTAGGTTAAGCTGTTACACTATAAGGCAAGCTTTTGAGTCACTGAAGATGAAATATTCGTTCTCTCTATAATCCGATCTAACTTACCTCATCTTTTCTTTGTCCAGTAATCCCATCCAACTTTTCAGCTTTGTAGTAAGGCGACCCATGCGCTGAGTAGCGGACATCTATGGTTGAGTCCGTACTCCGGGGTGAATTGATAACAGTAAATACATCCACATTCTCTTCGGGGATATTAAATGTTTTGGCAATCTCGGTCTGCAGTCGGTCTCGCTTACTTTTTCCCTGAATTGGTATACAAATATATACGTAAGCTTTTGAAATTTTCTCTATAAACTTATCTATAGCTTTGAATATTTGTACTTTACTTTTTCTTATTACCATTTTAACTGTGCGAATGATAGATACTGTGGCCAAGCAGTTTAAAAATGTATTTAAAATATTGAAAATAATCAAATTTAGCAAAATTAAGTGCCTAATAATTCCACTCTAGTAAAAATACTTTAATACATAAATGTTAAAACTAATACGCTGTGCGTTGGTAAAATGTATGTACAAAAGATACACCAAGCATTTTTTCAAAGCCACGAATCTGGTACCCGAGGAATTCCAAACCAATTCTGTGTTCTTTACTCTGTCATACCAACAAAAACTAAATAGTTTGAAACTGAGTATTTGATATGCAGGCAAATGCCCACATATCAAAACAACCAGTTGAGATAAATTCACAAAAATATTTTGGCCTTACCAGTAAAGTTTTCCATCTACACAATGTTTGGAATAGTTCTATACTATATCCCTAAACAAATAATCCTAAAAAACTTCTACCAAGCTTATACAGCAGATGTCTAAACGACATCCCATACTTCACTCAAAAAAATTTGGCTTATTGATTATTGAGACTTTTAACAAGACGGCTTACCTCAGAATCAGGTTTTATAAACTGCTCCTGAGTTGTCATAAAACGAATAGATCCAGATTGTATGACGGCTTCTTCAGGAATTTCCTTGACTGTAACATTCACAACGGCAGTAACCGTACTTTCCCACTTTTTATCATATACCTGTAAGTAAAGGTCAAGGTATGAAACTTTTATCAAACGATTCTTCTTCAAAAACAAAGTTCCTTGAAAAATACTTTTAAGTTGAGCAACAAACAACGCACAGAATGTAATGAAGTTCTTTGTTTTCAAAAGACTAGAAAATCCAAGAGTTTTGTTACAATACTGATATTTTTTAAAAGACTCAAAAATGCTGCTGGTATTACTTCAACAAAAACAAAACCAGACAGGATGTAAGACAGCCAAAGAAGTAAAGTATACTCATTATACAACATCAACGAAATCAATAAAAAAGAAAAGTATCGCATAGTTACAAAACGGTATATCATGCTGTATTCCACTCCATCCTCATACACACATCTTTACGAGCTGTACGTGCACAGGAGTACTGCCTACGATCAAGAGGAGAAGTCCACATAAAAATATGATTTCCAGCTACAATGTACATACATACCTTAAACCTGAGGGTATAGGTTCCAGTAGAAATTTCCGGCTTCATGTAAATGTCCCCGGTACCAGGATCAAGATTAAAATGAGCAGCAGCTATATCATTTTCCCAACTGAAAGTCTTGTAGGGCAAATCCCAGTCGTCAGGATCCTTCACATACACTCTTCCGATGGAGAAAGTTGAATTTTGTTTGTACTTGTACACAAATATTTTGCTTTCACCTGGCTCCATATTATTATCATTTTCATCACCAATGATCACGGTCAAAGTGCTGGTTCCAGTTTGTTGTGGATGACCACTATCCGTTATGGCAATCGGAATTAGATAAGACTTCCTGTACTCGCGATCAAAGTTGTCTTTACTCGCATAAAGCGACTTATCTAATCATTGAAATTAAAAAAAAATGTCGTTAATAGAAAGAAACGAAGAATCATACTCATAATTCAACTAGTCAACTCATCGTCATAGCATGAATAAATCATACCCGAAGATAAAAACACAGCATACCTCTAATTGAGAACAAAGTTCTAATTTCTGGATCAGTATTCTTTGTATCAACGATAGAAAATGAAAAAGGAGGTCCATTCTGTTCTGTGTCCTTATCATGTGCCGTGAGTAGAATAATTCGTCCTGCAGGCCTGTTCTCCTCCCAAACAACAGGGTTAGTCTAAATTCAGATTAAAAATGAACTTATTACCGGAATCTTCATGAACAATAAAGGCACTGAACTGCCTCAAATAATTCCGATATAAACTGAAGTAAATGCGCTCATAATTGGAAAAGAACTTACACAATTTAGTTCTGGTTTATTGTCATTAATGTCAGTCAAATGTACGGCAAGTTCTTGATAACCCGTCAAGCTAGTAGCTCCTTTGCCCCACTCGTCTTTAGCCCCAACACGTAAATAATGCGTATTGTGCCCATCCGGGGGATCAGCATCCAAAGGCTAAAAACATGAGCCATGTGTTAAGCGAAATTCGCCATTTTTGGTTAATTTCCTCGGAGGGACCCGTGGATCAAAATAAAATCTTATGTTTCCTTAAACAACTCAAAATACAACTCACCTGTGTAACTTTAACGCAGCCATCGTCATCGACGGAGAACTTATTTACTCCGCTTTCAATGAAATAAGTAATATTCTGAGGTTGATTTCGATCCCCAATGTCGGGATCGTAAGCTTTAACCTACACATAAACAAAGCAAAAGAAAAAATATAAAAAGCTTGTTCAAAATTTTTCTCCATCCAAAATAGACAAGTAAACTTTCGCTTCCCCCTTGCCATTTCAGAAACAGGGAAATGGTTCCCCAAGCAAGATACGTTAAATGGACAGTGCAGAGAAGTAAACGCGGAGGAACATCAGAATAATGGCATTGGTGAAGATTATAATCCACGCATTGGCTTGGTTGCATTTGGTAAGGGCAAAATACCACCTACGCATAGTGCATATGGACGTAGTCTCACCATCAAAATAAACAATTCCCATTTACGCTGATACGTGAGATAATTTGTCATCGCATCCGTAAATGATAAGATAAAGCCCATAATCGAAATGAGAAATGAGAGTCTCATGGAGTCATATTTTCACATCATTCCCAAAATCTTATCTCCATTCAAACACATACATATATCGTCAGGAGGAAATCGCCACAATTGCATTATAGATGATGTTCCCCCCTCCCCTTATGCATGTATGTTCTATACCTAAAACATGCCACACAATTTGTGCTTGCACTTGCAGATGCATTTATAGATATTGGATTACTTTGTATACATTGTAAATAATATATGCTATTGAAACAGAGGTATGATTATTATTGGAGGGATGATACTCTATATTATAATTACATATGTATATAATAATATGCAACACTAATAAAAAAAAGAAGATACACAAGATATCCTTACCTCGAATATACAGTAGGTGGGAATCGGACTCCCCTCAGCAAAAGTTGCGTTCGTTTTCGTTGGTTCAAATACCGGAGGATTATCGTTAATATTCATTACATTGATGATCACTTGGGTAAACGCATCGAATTGAGAGTCGGAAGCACGAATCGTAAGATTATACTATTCAAAGGAAAAGTGAGTAATAATAATGGATTAAATTTAGTTCAAGATTGTTCACATACAGTACTTATATTGGATTCCGAGTCAAATGTAAAGGAAACCCGGAATATAGGTTTACTACTGGACTTAAGTACCTACTCCCTACATACGTATTCAGCATTGAGCAGTATTCAATTAAGCATAGATATTTGAACACGTACGTGAACAAAGGATGCTCGCAACCTGAGTATGCCGAAAATTAACGTTCTCAACTATGTTACATAATTTTATGATTTCTGTAACTCACCCAACGATGTGTTTCATAGTCCAACGAGTTCTTGATGACGATTTTCCCCGTCTTGTCGTGTTCAATTTTAAAAGCATCTCCCACATTTCCTTGAGTGATTGAGTAAGTGATGATAGAGGCTACAGCAAGGATTAGTAATAATTCAAGTTATAAAAATTATTTTATCAACATCGTTCTCATAGCAAAACGTCAAAGAAGTCAGATTATCAGATGAAACATGAGCCTCAAGTTGACTCCACGGTTTTTCCAAGACAAGAGATAGAGATAGAGAGAGAGAGAGAGAGAGAGAGAGAGAGAGAGAGAGAGAGAGAAGTTAGGAACCGGGTGGGGATGTTGAAACGGCCACAATAACATGACCATCATTATTCATGACTATTTTTTCATCATTTATATTCATAAATCAGATTTAACTGGAAAATTCATTTCATTAATCACCTCCCGACTCTCTGTGGAAAAATTTTTCACGCCCCTGTCACATAGTTCGTATTCATATGCCTTTCTTTATTTTCTTCCTTTCCTGGTTTTTGTTGCGTATTCAGTTCACCTGACATAAGTATCTCCCCCCATTCCCATTATAATAGTATCACTTTTCTCACAAGTGAACCATATAAAAACCCTACTACTACTTACTACTACTACAACTACTACTGCCTTTGTATCTTATCACACTTTCCTATCCTTTCTTCTTCTTCCGCGGGGACATACGTACACAAGGAGGGCTTTCGTCTTTTGTATACAAGATTCCACCCTGAAAAGGCTTAGGCATAAAAACAGAAGGGTAGTAGGAAGAAGTAAAGTAGTAGCTAAACTAGCTAGGTATAGTACTCACTATGATCATAGTAGTAAAAATATACGAATAGAAATGACGTTCTAGCCTGGGCTTCTTATATGAGACTCCCGAGCTTTTCAATGACATTCTTAATCCCAACTCCATTAATCTGTCACGTTAACTTGCAAAAACTGTAGCAAAATTCTGACCCACTACACAGATATTTTTCATAGGGCCTATACAAGAAATTCTCTTAAAACATTTTCCTCAGGGACACATAAACGACCACCCAAGTTTGCTCACCGTATCTGTCTCTACCAACAAGATGAAACTTTTATAACCTTTGAGCACTAATGTACTGAGAGTACGGGATCAACCTACGTATACCCACACCTTACACAACCAACAACTCTCTCAAGTAAAGTCAACTTGGTTGTACAGCTAGCTCGCAAATGAAATGATGCTGACATCCGATTCATATCAACAACTATCAACTTCGGAACCCGAGACATACCGGCACACCAAACCCATAATTTTCAAGCAGAAAAAAAACGTTGACAGATAGAAACTTTGAAGAAAAGAGACTGAGAGACTTCAACTCACCCGTATCTTTGTCGATCGCTTTAACTTCAATTACTTTTGCATTCAGGTTGGCATCTTCGTTTATCTCCGCCTCGTATACAGTTTTTGAGAAGGATGGTATATTATCATTTTTGTCGGCGATCTCAATCCTGAATACTTGTGACCCTAATCAAATATCAAATGATTGCTTTACGATTTCCTAACATCACAGCAACCACACACAATACAATTCCATATGGGCGTGTCTGTACGCACAAAGCTCCGAGTCACTTATGAGATAGTCGTGGAAGCATTCTAATACACTTGCAAAATACTTTCAATTCAAATACAAACTAGAAGAAAACTAGCAATTTCCTAAATTGACTCATTACCTTTCATTTTGTAGTCGTAACAAGGTAATAAGAGAAAGAAATTGTAAAGCTTATTTGCGTCTAAGATTGGATCCGCATTTTGTTTCTCAATGAAACTGTAATGCTCAAAGTGAATCTCATTTTACCTTCATTGTGATGAAATCTCACTCTATTACTATTGTACATGAAGGCAAAAATACGACTATCATATACAAACTCACAAGTTAACTAGAAGGACCATATCACCATGCTATAATTACAATTAGATGAAATGGGCATATAACCAATCAAAATCACCAGACTTACTTTCATTCGGATGTCCATCCTTTGTTATGGCGGAGGGTGCACCATCCCTGGCAATGACTTTCACAGAGTAAAAATCTTTTTCTTCCCGATCAAATTTCTTTCGTGTTTTTAAAATCCCTGACTTAGGTTCGATGCTAAAGTATTCCTCATCCTCAGGTTCCAAGTATAAGGATACCTAAACAAAAATTATGTTGAAAATTATGCTCCTAATCAATGGAGGAGATTTTATTCAAGATTAAACATCATGGTTTATGATGAATCAGGATGAAATAACTATAAGATTTCAGTATTATGCCGTGGACCATGGTTGACATTTAAAAGCTAATTTGTTCAACTTGGAAATACATTACTAGTTATTTATTCAGTGGTCTGTAAAAACGATATGGCATGAAAAAATGGCAAGTAGAAAATGGGAAAGAAAGCAAAACAAAAATCTTTACCTCATTATTTGGAGCAGTTCCATCATTATCATGGGCTCGAACTCGGATAACAGATGTACCAATTGGCTCGTCTTCCAGGACACTCCCTTCACGGAAACTCTCAAGAGTGAGGAAATTCGGCTTCTCGTCATTTTCATCTTCGATTTCCACAGTGATCACTGTCTCAGCAGCCAAGTTATGCTTGTTCTGGAAAATCAGAGCATCCCGACAATTTATAATCAAAATACATACATACTAGGATGCTGACGCTACCAAAACAATGGCACGTTAATAATCTTGTCATAAGTGACAAGTGAACGTGTGATTTTGAGGTTCGTCTCAAATACCTAATACAAGAATAGACTCCAGGTCTTTGAAATGTCACTTAACCAGAATGAGCCAATAAATTTATGATAATATAAACTATACTGTAGTGACAGTACTGAAAGAGCAGCCGCCAAATTTTGGCAAGCACATTATAATGAATTCTCACTCTGCATACTTTTCCCTCGTCTCTAATGTAAGACATACATACTATATCAGAAGTGTACGTACTCCTGTTGTGAGGTTACAACAAAGAAAGATTCGATTTCATAAATGGGTATTTGCATAGGATGAGGGGAGGAGAAAGAAAATAATCTCCCGCCTGAGACAATTAAACTGTAAAGTCGTTTCCTATACTTTCCTTTCTATGCACGAGTTCTAAAATTAGAGAGTAAGTTTGTAGCCTAGCAGTTAGGTTTCACCGTAGAAATAAAAGCAACAAGGAGAAATGAACAATAGCACACTATTAGTACATGAGTTACTAAAATATTTATGTATGCCATAAAGTTCCTGCTGCATAGTAAATGAACTTACCACAGCTCGAATGGTGAGAGCATAGTTGGAGACCTTCTCATAGTCCAAAGCCTTATCCAACTTCAAAGACGCTACGTTTTTCACTTGATCAATATAGAATACTTTGTCTTTGTTTGTAGGTTCCGTTTGGCCAGTTAGAAGCTCAAAATATATATCATCATCATTTTCTGATCTATTAAACCACAAGAACAGTGATCTTCATCAAATGGAAATACAAACAAAAGGAAACATACATACGTGGAACTTGATGAGGGTAGGTATCTATGTATGTATATATGTGTAAGACTCTTGAGTCCCAGCTAAAAAGGAGAGTTGTAATGGTGTAAGGTTTTCACGAATAGTACACAAAATCGTACCTGGCTTCAATCCGGACTATAGCTGCCGACTTGTCATTGTACGTCTCATTGAGCTTTACGTGAGTTCTGAAGTTCGGATTCGGAATAAATACAGGAGGCTTCTTGTGAGGCTCCACAACTTCTATAGTCAAACTTATAGAATTCTCTTGGGGTGGTTCACCCATATCTTTAGCTACGGCTTGGAGAGAAAATCGTTTGTCCTAAAATGTAACAAGAATTTTAAACCCTTTTTATTTTATGGCCCCCGTATTAATTCAAAATGTGGATTCTAGAAGTGAGTATCAAGCCGGAAAAATTAATGTAGCATTTAAAATGCTAAAAATATAATAACTTGGCAGCCTCAAATATGTACTTATTATTCTAATGAATGCATCCCAAATTTACAAAGATAAAATATTATGCTAAATGTGTAATGATTTTAAAGGAAATGCCCGGTTTAAATTCTAGGAGGTAAGGATTTTCCTCATTACCAATCCAAGAGCCTTTTTGAGTTTGACCTCCCCATTTTCAGGCACGATTTCGAAATAATGCAGATCATCCGGATGCTGAGGGTCTGCTTTCAAGCTATACCGAATTGTTCCATTATTCCCGTCATCAATATCAGTGGCAGATATCCTCATGACGACGTCCCCAATGCTATGATCCTGAGGAATCGATTCCTTGTAATCCTAAAAAAACACATTTGAAACTTGAGGATGGCTGATCCTGTGATGAAAGGTTTTTTTACAGTTTGCATGCAGTAAAAGCAAGACAAACAAACAAACACCATAGGATGACATTGTGTCACCCATCACACATAACACAAAAGCGACAGATCCGTGCAAGTAGAAAGTACAACACATAGTTACGACATGTATGTATGTAGAATATGAGCTCCGCTCATGTGTTACCTTTTGTCTGTAACCTCGATGTGGCTTCACGAAGCCAGAAGCATTAAATACACATGAAAATATACATCAGTCAGCAAAAACTCACACACTCTTCCTCACAAACATGTATTATATGCACACAGCCAAATTCATTAGTATACAATTAATTACAGCAAACCAATCATCTCAACAAATATACTAGAAATTCCAAGCACCAAAAATGTTATTTCCCCGAATACCAACATAGCTACATATAACATTTAGTGTCGATGACCCTCCTACAGTCAAAAATTTCAACAGAGTAAAAGTTGTATCTATACTTACATATTTGTCGAACATTGGTTTGTTGTCGTTAACATCAATGATTTTGACTTTAATGGTACAGACTGCATCCAACTGCGGGTGCCCATTATCTGTCGCTCGAACAGTCACGTAGATTTCTTTTTCTCGAGCAGGCTCATCTCTGTCAAAAATCTGTTCCAAGTCAAAATCAAGTGTCAAATCAAACATATCCTTTTTTTCTTCTTTCATTTATGGTACATACATATACTTACACATATGTGTATATGTACAACCATTGTTTTAAGCATTCAGGTCATAAAAGTGCTCAATGACTCGAGAAATTACTTACTTTTCTCGTTCGTAACACTCCAGTATCTTGATCCACAACAAACGCATCTCCAGTGTGCTCCGAAGAACTTGATACCATGGAATACATGACTGTCCCTCCAGATTCTTTGGGATCATCATCACTGGCTTCCACCTAATAAGATTGGAACATGCACATATAAGTATATCCCCATAACCTCGTCATACAAAAGTAACTCATTCATGTCTACTCATACTGGTTTGAAAAATACATCAACAAAAAAAATAAAATAACAAGCCTCATACAAGAACAACAGTAAAATACAAAGGAGAAGTTGAGTATAAACATACCGTCATCACTACAGTGTCTATAGGCTGATTTTCTTGTATTTCTGGACGATAATCTCCACACATCTTAAAGTCAGGTTTGTGTAGATTTTGATTGTTGCTAACCTAAGAAATATTGAGTTCCAATTTATATTAACTGTGAGAGGAGTACCACAGCGTGAGAGAGCTGAGAGCCCCATACCGTATAATTAGTCTTAGTGTACACTTTACAACACTTCAACGTCATGAATTTCATTCAACAACTTGAAATGAGGCTAAACATTCCAGCAACTAATTGACTCATGAGATTACGTATCCATTAAGGTGATAAATAATAAATCAGACCACGTGATAAAAGCTAACATGACTCTAGGCGTTTTAGTGTTTTAATTTAAATGGACACATACTTAAACACCAACCTAAAATGCACGCTCTTTTGTGCACATATGTATGTACATATGAGCACGCATTTTACGAGTTCGAAACTCTTGCTTTATTCATAAGATTCGCCAACCGATGATATTGGACGGATTGAGTCATCTTACCCGAGTTAGGAACAGAACACACTCGGGTCTACCCCTACGCGGTTTACTCAGCCAATTAATGACTGATTGATGGGTCGAACGTTGCTCACTCCCATTAAGTTTTAACTGAATGCAACTGAAGTCCGATCCCCCATCTCATTAATTTGTAAAAGTCTTTCACCGTTCAGGATTGGGGTCCTCAATGTCCCTTCATAAGTATGTATCCCCATCATGTGTAAAGATAGATATAATTACTTACCTATTCATGTATCCATCTATATATACTTATATAATATATACATACCCATATATAAATACGTATGGATGTATCTACATCCTTTTATACTTAAGACTTTCTCCAACTTCCGTGGTAATTTGCAATGCAGTGTGTAAATACATATGTAGTACCTTACATTCCGTGAGGCATGAAATCTTTATTACACCGACTCACTCACTCCGTCAGTTGCATTACGTCTCGAGGTATGGAATACTTATAAGTATATTATGGGAGTTGTTGAACACGTAACAACATCCCTGACATACACTATCTCTCTATACGCACAATGAAATCAACCATCAAGAGCCTGGAAACGTAATTTAACCATTTCATTTAGCTATATAGCCATTAAGATCTGCTAATATGAATATTCCCTCTCTTTCATACACTCACATACAATATATAATATATCTACCGTTAGATCCATACTTAAAACCTGTTAGATTTTTAACAACGGTGCTTTTGGCTATTGATCATCGACATGTACATAATAACCGTATGCCCTCTGCACGTAAATGCAAGAGTCCTGAATATCCCTGTATTTTGTAAATTGGTTTTTGATTCTTTATAGAAAAAAAAATGCAAGGATAATAATTAATACAAAGTTAAGAACTTTTCAGCTTCCTGCGTTTAGGCAAACATGGTAATTACTATTATTATTTTGTACGCAGAGATTACATGCATGCATATACTTAATTCTGTAGGAGGAGGATGCTACCGGATGAATACACGGATGTATGTACCCTTCATTATCTATATGTGGGTGTATGTATCTACATATGTATGCAAGTAGTATTTTGATGGGAAAAAGATACATAAATAAATACGAAAAGGTAGGAAGGATACCCTGTAAGAAACGGAGCCGGGTGCTGGGCTTTGGTCCTTAAGCATGACAATCGATGGAGCAGTAGGAGAGGTTTCTCTGCCTCGCCTGGGTCTCGACCTTGCATGATCATTTCCATGATGTAGTCTGTGGCGGTGATTCAATCCTAAAAATTTCAAAGAAAAAAAAAAGTCATCATATAAAACACTCTACTTTATAATGCTCGCGTGAACATGGTCATGAAAGCTATATTTATAATTGCGCTCAATTAGCACTTCAGAAAGACAGTAATGAGATTATCACGACACAGAGTGAGTCACGATGATACAACAAACTTCCTCTGGGAGGACGGGTGTATACAATTGTCTTCCATATAACCACACTCCCAAGTGTAGGTATTAGGTATACATTCACACATACACACACACACACACACACACAAAATACAGAGAAAGAAAAAGAGTCGTTGAAAATTATACTTCACGTTTTCACGATCTGCAAAAATGTAAATGACTTATAATAATAACGCTTGGCGCTCCGTTCCCGGAAAGTGGTTAAATGCAAATGAAATAGCATCATCAGAGCTGGCAATATAGGAACCCGACGACAATGATATATACAAAACTGTGTGAGTTCTGTGTCGAAATGAACGACCGAGGACTTGATAGAGGAACACCGTTCTAGAGTCCATGCAGACAGAGAGAGAGAGAGAGAGACAGAGAGAGAGAGAGAGAGAGAGAGAGAGAGCTAACTAAAGACGCTCCTTTAATCTGAGCACGGACACGGATCCTTACTAATTCATCCTTCCCAAGACAGCCCAAGGAATTCATAAAGCATTAGCGGTAATTTAGACATAACTTACTTAAAGGGGAAGGAGTGTGTGTCACAAGAGAAAAAGGTAAACTAACCCGAGAGGGATTACGCAAATGCAACAACACATGGAGCAGTCACAGACACAGACACACAGCTCCATGACACGACTGAGGTAAACACAGCAGGGAACCCACAATAATCATGAAATCATGCATGTTTTCTCAAAACCCGCCTGACTACTTAGCTAAGTTTGTCCATACACTCACGTCTTAAGGACATGGATGGTTAGTAATAGAAGTAAACGATTTTCTTCTCAGGAGGAACAAAACAACAAGAGGATACAATTTCCCAGTTGAAGGAAGTCATCATGCAAAACCATGAGTTTCCTCCTTCCTTTTATGTCGAGAGTCGTAGCTACTACTACTACTACTAACTTTTACAGCTTTACTCTCAAAATACTCCAACCTGTAAAGTTTGACTTGAACACTAGTACTTCATAAGCACATATATTGCAGATTCTACATATAGATACGGACACACTCACAAATACACACATGAAAGAGAGAGTAGTGATGATCAAATGCAAAACCAACATTTCGCACGTGCATAATCTTGTAATAGTAAAAGGCAGAGAGAGAGAGAGAGAGAGAGAGAGAGAGAGAGAGAGAGCAGGAGCAGGAGCAAGAGCCAGAGCCAGAGAGAAAGAGCTCACTGCACCGCATGCATACGTAATGTACATACATACCTATACTATAGATAAATACGTATATAAGTATGAGTACACACTTGAATTGAAACCTGTGAAGTTTAACGAAGACTTCTCTGGTTTTCCAAAACCATAGTGTAGTAGCCCACATATAAATGCATGCATGTATGTTTATGGAAGTAATCCATTGTACATACATAAACAGACTGAAAATTATATAGGGAATTTATACTATTGGTATTCCTTGCGGTGGACGCGTTGTGAGGACATCCCTCGTGTTCCCTCTCAAGACCAAGACCACATCTAATATTTTGATACTAAACAACACGGGAGTGGTGAGTTGTTCCCGTGTATGATACACACACTCTAGGGTTCTCTCCTTCTCCCCTGTGCAAATATATATCTAAGCATGCACCTGCCTCCTCTGATTGTGAATAACATTTCCAGAAAGACCCTGACTTTATATTCATTGTGGAGAGAAATTCGCCTTTGTCCAAGCATTGCGATCTGCCTTTGACCTTTTTTCACGGCTCACGTGTCAAGAATAGAGAAATGAAAACTCAACGAAGCTGAGCAGAATTTGATGGAAGTGGAACAGCTCCTTCTTGACGTGGCCATTCATGAGAATCTAAGGAGTTCTATAGCTTTGGTGTGTATCATCTGTTTCCTGACGACTGGTAAATTGACCCCAACTTCTTGAAAGGTGAAATCTTACAAGATGTGTACACAGATATATATATATATATATATATATAAAAGGAAGGAAAACATCACCGACAGTTTTCCTCCAAAAAGCACATCAACAAGCTACATATATCATCAATAAGGTTAAATTTAAATCGAAGCTTTTCGGATACAACAAGGGGGAAAAAAGAGCATATCTCACTCTATTTTTCCCTCTCTTCTCTCTCCATCTCCATGCATTATTTTTAGGAACTCTAGACTTGGCTCTCATTTAAATGAGAATGAATTTACATGATCCGGAAGGCAAACGATTTGCATAATTATGAGTTGTTTTTAAGTTCTCCTACTTACTCCATACTTGCATATTTTTGTGGACGCAAGTATGTATGTATGTACGTCCATATGTAAGCTTACACAGAGACAAACAGACAAACACACACACACACAAACACACACGCACTCCCTGACTCACTCAAGCCATTTGGGGGGAGATGTAAGTCAAGTTTTACAAAACTACATAGATATCATATATTGGAACCTTTTGAAATACGGGAGAAGACGGAAGGTTGGGGGAAAAAAATCAACTCCACTGTGTATACCTATCCTCAATGCTCACTATGAGGAATTGAGGAGATGGTAAGGGCAAAAAACTTGGAAACCATTAGTATTATCTTTCCATGGATAATACTAAATTGCATTCCGTAGTTGAAAAACAAAAAAAAAAGACTGAAACCTGAGTCTCATCTTTATTACTTTATATCCATCCGCTCTGCCCATATGTCCATTACCAATATTACCTTCCCAACGAACGAAGCATCATGTGGCAAGCGAAGCCACAGAGGCACTTAGTTAGAGTAATATGACAGTCCTTCTGTCTCTTACTACATTATAAGGAGGAAAAGCAAGATTATATTTACACCAAATCCATCTCATGTCACCATTTTGTAACCACCAGTCCCCGACAATATTCTCTCAATCCATGGAACTTGCGAGGCTAATTGAAGTCATCCCTTTAGATTTAGATATATCTACTGCTCCACAAACTACACCACTTGGTCCACACACACACACCGAGACACACACACGAGTTCAATCATAATCTATATGGCTTGCCGTTATCAAAGTTAACACACACATGCACGTACAACAACAACAACTTCTACGATTGCACCTACCCTTCACTTGACTCTCTCTCTCTCTCTCTCTTTCGTGTGTTACAAGATACAAGAACATCAAGTCACCTCCAGAAATCCAATACAGCCACAAATGACACTTTTTTGTTCAATTTTCAGGGGATGTTTCCTTATCAATAAGCCATATAAGAGATACCGGAGCAAGTGTTTCGAGAAAGACAACTTTTAAAATTGTAGCTTTCTATATTTGTACAGTTACATATACGAACGGAGCGGACGGGGGGAGGACGAGCCTCATCCACTGTCCATATTAGTAGATACATATAAGATCCATCCAAACATATGTACATACATACGCACATCCAAAAATCTATCTAAACTACAGCAGGAATCTGTGATTCAGATTTATTTATACAGTATAATATAATGTTGGGACAATTTCTATTCCTAGAAAATCTCGAGCAGATATCGAGGACTCAATCCAATGCATTAATCCATATAGGAAGCTCCCACAGTAATTGATTCAGAGAGTCTCCTCGAACATTAACAGTGGCACTGTCTATACTGACTGAGAGATACCACAAGCACACGTTTACTGCACTTACTCAAGCGGAGGTAAAAGATTGCCGCCATAACATCCACATCAGATTCTCTTTTACAGCAAGCCAGCAAGCAGACATACTACATACATACATAAGGTCCCTACATTATAGATAGGTTTTGAGAGGAGACACGCACAGGCTCGCATGCTTATTTATTTTTAGTAATATACGAATGCATTAGTGTTCCTACAGATAAAACATTGTCTTTGTCTTAAGGGTCGACCATATACTGCCCGAAAATTACGCTTGAATTGACTCACTCTCTGAGCAAATTGTTTATGGCTGAATAGAGGGCCGTTTTTACTCTCTCTCTCTCTCTCTCTCTCTCGCTCACTCTCCATCACTCCTGTCGCCCTTTTCGTGCATGTGCATATACAAATAATACACATACACACACACACACTAAAACAATGCCGGTATTCTGACTACATAACCTAATGTTGTTTTGCTTAGTTTTTTTTACTACTCCTCTGTATATCCTTACTAATAGACCCGACCATATTTTCATTTATGTGTATAGAATGGAGGAGAGGAGCCATGGAAGTGGAGGGGTCTAGCAATGAGCCGAGCCAAGTGGAGAGGCTCTAAAAGGAATAACTATATTTATATAGCAATTCAATTTATTGCACCGAGCAAAATACGACATCATAGACCCACAAAGAGTACTTTATGACTTGGAAATTTCACTTTGCCATTCCCCGAAACTACCGAATAACAGACTTACACAGACTAGAACAACGCGCATTGTGACGTGATGAAATCAGAAGAAACGAGCCGCTCAAACTTGGACTGGGACTACTGGGAGTATAGAGAGAGAGAGAGAGAGAGAGAGAGAGAGAGAGAGAGAGAGAGAGAGCACAAGTTAAACTCCATTGCCCATATAAAAATCTTACATAGAAGTAGTAGTAGGACATACCCACACAAATACACTACCACTACACACACAGACACATAGTGCTCCTACAGTAGTACACAGAAAGAGAGAGAGAGAGAGAGAGTCAGAGACAGAGAAACACACTGGGGAATTCTTACTCAACATTCAACCGAATAATATTATGTATTTATTTAGTTTACATTTCAGGTTCAACTTGCATACATGGCCTTAAACAGTACACATACCGCTGAGACGAGTTGGGGGTAACTAATCTGCACGAACTCAGATACGGAGGTGCTACCAGACTCAACCGACCACTTCGTGCCTCTCATACGGCTACTTACAACCGCTACTGCTTTAAAAAAAGAAGATTCATTTCCATGCCTCCGCCTTCCCTACTTACTTTGAAACCTTTAACTGAGACATGATACTAAGGAAGTATCTCCCTTAATTTATCTAAACCATGAATGAAAGTGGCTACGTGGAACAATACCCATGTATCTTGATAATCGTTGTCCCGATTAAGTATTAAACAATACAGCACCAACTCCGACTGCATTAATTCCACATTACATACCATACGCATTCATTCTACATACACTTTACATACATGTATCTATATCTATACATAGAATCTACCTACTGTATGTACATAATTAAATACATGCGTCCCTATTTAGGAACAAGGAGCCCAACCTTCAACGAACGACCCAACGACGATGGATCTAACTTATCCGTGTTACACTTTCCCAACAGGAGCAGGTACCACCACAACACTAACAGCAGCAGGAACAGGAACAACAAAAACAACAACAACAACAACAACAACTGCAACATAAACGACGGAGCCTTGCACCAATAATCGGAAGCATCTTCTCATTACCTCATTTGAGTCTCGTGAAGTTCTATCAAAAAGCAATTAAAATAAAAAGTAGGACACACGAGACATTACCTGATTACGTGTACTCTGATGGCATTAAGAGCTATACCATCTAAAATCCATAGTCAAGGCAAGGTATTCCGTGCTCCGACTCCCACTTGTTTAACAACTACATTAAGCCCTCTCAGCAGCCCCCGCTAAGTCCGTAGGACAATAATTGCGGAGCATGAGTATCTATAATATGTTAAGTCTAAAATAGCCCTAGAACTTTGTATGTCCAAAAATCTAATATAAGTATAAGTGACTATAACTGATTTTCCGGTCCTTGAAGACCATGGGCATTTTCTATTTCAGCAAGTAGTCACACAAACACACACACACACACACACACACACACACACACACACACACACACTAACAACACCCACTCCGTTTGTAAGGACATAACTCAAACTTTCCATAAATACCTAAGGTACACATAAACACATGTCTATAGATATCTACTTATAACTGTATCTACAGGCATACCCAGACACACACAACCATACTTTACACAGTATTATCGAAAACTATGGTCTCAATTTTAGGAGTTTCTAGCATGAGTCAAAAGCATGTAATGTAGATACTAGAGACTCGACTTTTCCTCCAGTATGTCGCGAAATTATTTTTAGGCACGTCAACGTCTCCCTCTACATATATACTTATAGGTATATAGATTACCTATAGATATAATAATATCTATCGCATATATTTAAGAGAATGTCCCTGCCTGCCTCCCCGCTAATAGCATCCTTTCTCGCTTACTTCAAACAACCTAAACCTACCTCGACAACAAACTAACTAAGAGTGGACAGCGAGAGTACATTTTCCAGTCAAGCACTCTACACTAAAATGCTATATTACGGACAGTGGACATCCCATCGACTGTTATGTTGAATTCGATACTGTCGGCACGCGAAACTACTTCACCCCCATTTAGAAACTCATTACTTTTACTTCTGTAGGGATAACCAATTTAATTGTACCTCTCTATAGAGTAGATATAAGAACAAATCCATTCTCCACTTTATGCCCAGTAGATAGATACATCCACATACATCAGAAAGGAAGGGACAGTCTCTACCTTCACCATCACACTATACTTCCACACCACTCATGACAAACAATTTAAAGACTTCTTCAGCCCCAGTATGGTTTTAGATAAAAATACATAGGGCTCATGTGACAAAGGGTTATTCCACATGCACGCATCAAAAAATACACGAGCTAAACTGGAAAAGTATAGATAGTTTTCCAGTTTAGCCTATAGGCGTCTATAGCTTATATCTAAATAAGTAATTAGGGCCCCTCTTTTCAAGGGAAAAAAAATATCTACATAACTATGCAGTTTCCAGGAAGCTACAGAGTCAGAGAGCTCTACAGCATCGATATTATCATTGGTGGCGAGTGCTTAGAATTTCAACATCAAAAATTCCATCATTCCACTCTTATTTGGTATTCTTGTATTTACTTTCCCTTCAACTAGTATGCGAGTCATTTCCCAAGTCATTCCCTGCAGGAGAAGTTAAACGGACTGACTATGGGTCTGTGAGCCCATCTCTAAGCATTTTATTTATTTCTTAATAACGCCGACATGGACCACTATACTGTGGTAAATAGTTTTTAATCTAACCACGAGGAAAAATCCTGTCAAAATAAATACTCCGAGTCTCAAAAATGTATTTATCTCCGCTCAAGAATACGTGTAATTATATGAATGTATGTATATATAATTTACAATCATTTTTTACTATTACAGCTATATGAATGTCTGTAATTAGATCAAATTAAAATGTACATTACATATGTACATAATGGTAAACTAGGAAGCATTTAGGGTTACAGTCAAGACATACAATTATTATTGAGAGAGAGAGAGAGAGAGAGAGACAATTTCGACATACTTTACAGATACATACACAGATAGGAATCTTTTTAATTTAGGACAATTCACACTAGCAGATACTTGAGTGTTGAGCTACAGTGATAGCTTCTTCCCAAATCCAAAAATATTGTCCGTGCTCATGCACATTGGACGTCCGTCCTCCTCCTGATTACGCTCTTATATGACCATACCCATTTCCAGGGAGGAGAATTCTGCCCCTTACGGATGCTGTGCTCTCTGAGTCCAATGCTTCGCACGAGTAACCGACCACAGGCAGGACAGGGACATGAATGAGTTTTAATGTGCCAAAAGTCACATATTCAGAGGAAAACCAGTGAAAATTACATGGGTAAACCATTTGAAACAATTCAATCGTACTCAAATGGAGGATTTCCCTTCCCATTTACGGCTCTAAATTGAAATAAATGACGAGAAAGCTTCGTTACTGTAATTCTCATTTTATTCTTTCCCCACCGACTTTCCTCTCTTTATCTCCCTCCATTTAGCCATGCCCTTTCCTACCCACATAACAAATATTTGTTCCTACATTTGCATACACAGGCAATAAAGTAGTACACCCTAATTTTTTAACTTCCATCTAGATTTTCTCCGTATTTGTTTATGCATGTCTGTGTGAATGTAGTCAAGCCAAAAACCCAGTCACACACACACATCAACTCACAACACTCCAGCTACACAAACACGAACGCAAACACACACACACACACACACACACAAACATTCACATACACTCAACACAATGTTACATATTGATAAGTTTCAATAGTCACACACACACACAAACGTATGTACATGTACACAGGGACATTCAAATGTAGATGCGGAGGACTTTTGTGTGAGCAATAAAAGCCCGAAATGCGAGAAGCCCTTTTATATTACCCAGACAAAGACGCATGATCTCACCATCACCACCAACCGATACCACTTTATATTCATTTCTTCAAATGCAGAACCAACAAAAGATTATTCATAACTGATCATAAAATAGTAATGATTGAGAATTTGTCACACTCCGAAGCGAAGGAGTCCAAGAGTCACAACAAGAATCAAGTAAGTGCATGTTCTCAGATTTATTTTCATGATGAGTCAGCGTCATTATACCATTCCTTAGTACAATATGATTATATCATACAAAACCATTTCATTTCTAAAAGGAGTCATTATTTCAACATAACATGTATGTATATACCACACGTAAGGAGACACACACACACACACACTCCACATACGTACGTACATCCACAAGGAGCATATATGTAAGTACAACAAGACATACAATATTCAACCCAGGATTGCTCCACATTTCCGAGTCAAGATGACAAGGATTTTGAAATTGCACAATTTTTTCCAATTATGTCATAAAATGCTTCCCCTCTACAATGTCGTAAGACATCAGAGAGGTTCCACGTACCTACTACCTATAAGTATAAGTATATCATATATGTATAGATATTTATATACATCAGTAGTAATAGTAGCAGTAGTAGTAGATTTTAAATGCATGAGAAACTTTTAGTACGTGGCATTGTCTCCTTCCAATGAGTAAGTATGAGCCCTCCCATAGATATACTTATACACACTTGTCATCCCGAATTCCAGGACTAGTCTACCATACATACTTACATGCCAGGATTAATGCAAAATTAGGAAAATGGGACAGTACGCAGGGCATCTAAATTCATTCCTAAATCTGAATCTCCTAGTGTTGGACAGTCCAAGCTCATAAAAAGGAAGTGGGAAGAGAGAGAGAGAGAGAGAGAGAGGAGTAATTTATTAATGCCCATATTAGGCAACAAAGGATCAAAAGAGGTTGGGAAGCATACACTGATTTTAATGAGTCAGCCCTTAATGATGAGTAAATGGCAAAAACTATGTAATTATTACAGAGGGAACGTCATAGAGACCATCTCAGGGGAGTAGACATTATACAAGTATGTAGATTATATATTCTGTACCCTTCCAATCTTATTAAAGAGAGTAGTAGTAAAGTAGTCAGCACCATGCTGGATTTTTAGCTGTAACATAATAAGAGGGACTAGTATTACAGTATTACAGTAAGTACAGTGTGTGATAGATATTATAATAATAATTTTAGGTTTTAAAAAAAAATAAGCACTTAAAATTCAGTGGTAGCAATCTCTACATCGACACTTATTCATCTTCTGACATTAACAACCAACCCTGTGAAAGGAGCGTCGAAGGGGTTCAATTTTTTATTACTTGAATTGCTTCTCTTATTTTATGTGTAGTAGCTAATGTGGAGATGGTATGGGTCCGTTTATTTATCCTTACATATTATATACATAGATCCCTCCTACTAGTACATAATTACTTATATAGAATCTCCATACCGGAGCCTATAACTACATACATCCCTGCGTAGGAAGGAAAGCAAACAAGTAGTAAGTAGTAACACATAATCACATTGTAAGTACAAAAACTACAGTAGATGGACATGATAGGTTCAACTCCACACAACACTGACGCACAGTTTAGTTCCGGCTGATAATAAAGATAAAATATGCATGTGTACACACGTAACGTAATACGTATCCCTAGTGTCTCTCGAGCAAAAATACGGGAAGAAGACACGGAATCACACTGTTTAACATCTTCCTCCTAACATTTGTTATATTACAAATAAGTACACAAGTGTGAGTTCCATATAGGAGTACACACCTACATATATCCATGCATATATCATCAACGTAAGATACAGAGACTCATTCCCTGGACAAGCTCAATGTTTGTTCCTCTCTCTCTCTCTCTCTCTCTCTCTCTCCCCACACACACACACACAGGAGAAAAAACATGATTCGAAATGTATGTATCAGACAAACTCGAAAGACCATTAAGCTTACATTACGGACAAAATAAAATGAAACCATTTGCGAAGAAATTCCTACCCTTCGCTTTTACTACTCAAGAAAATGGATTGGAAAATTATTGCACCCCTGCACAAATTCACATATAAATGTCTCTGGATTCGACTGTCTACATTTATTGTACGCACGTTTTCATTTGCTTACCTAATACTTTTTACTAAACTGCTATTTCTGTAGTAATATAGTATATAGCCTACGCCTTTCCCCCTATACATTAAATATCTTTAAGTATATGGGGGATACCTACTACTACTACTACATTCCGCTACCTCCTCTCAAATTATTTCGCTACCACACTACCAACCGTCCTTAGAAAGTCCTGCGTACCTAAATATAGGGAAAGGGAACCCAAGATCCCCACTCACTGGGCGCCACTATTGACATGCTAAAAACTGGACTTATATGAAGTCATAAGTACGTACATACATACGCAGGAGCATTTGTGCACAGGAATTGTGACCTAAAGTGTACTAAAGGCGCTCGCTGGCTCCAGCTCCCTCCGTCATCGTTATTAAACTTCCCTCTCTCTCTCTGGTTACACACTACAACAGCATATACATACATACATACATACATACATACACACACACACACTACACTACATTCCACTACAGTAATGTACCTCCACATGCAAGTACATATACATTTTACCACATTTCAACGACAAATATAAGTATAGATATAGATATACAAAATATGTATTCTATCTATATGTAAGTATATAGATACATCAAATTACAGAGCTATGACATAACTTCCAAAGGACTATTATAATATATTGTATATATTACAGTCCATGTCCATCCATACCATGGGCAAGGGGGGAAGGGAGGGAGGAACAAGAAAATAGAGATAATCGCCAACTGTGACGTTTACCCAAGAAATTGCATCTTTTAGCTTTTCACTCATTTGTACACTGACTGAGAGTAGTAGTCGTAGAAGTCCTGTGTAGTATAGCACAGGAGGAAGGAAGGAGCTGTCACGATACATATGTATATACCCACTGATGTAACAGCTAACTTTAGAAAGCATCTTTTCTCCAAGAAGAGATGAAATAATAGGAGATATAGTACTATACATTCTCTGCATATCGACATATACTTATACCTTGCGTTTCAACTGGTGTCTCTCTATATATGACTTATAGGAATAGATATCCCTGATGCACAGATACATAATATGTATATTCATGTACATGAGCAGGGCTCTCGTGACAGCTAAAAGGATATAATGTGTGTGTACAGAGAGGCGAACACCTTCATTTAAGCTCTAACGGCACTCTCTGCCAAAGGAAAAGAGAGTGAGTGAGAGAGAGAGAGGGAGAGAGAGAGAGAGAGAAAGATAGAGAAAAACATTCAAAAGTACACCGGGAGGAGTTGGAGAATGTCGCCTCTGTGCACTTTTTAAATGTCTAAGCAAATTGAGAACCCTCCTCGTATACACGGTTGACAAGAGAGGGAATAGAAGCAATTTTGATCTCAATGAGGTGTAAAGCGACTCTCACAGAAGCACACAGGTCATTCCCAAACAATGTTCGGTTTATACGGGTGAGGTTCTCTCTCAGAGTTTTCAAGGCGTTGTCGTGGTTTTCACGCTCTGATCGACTTTTATACTTCCATTCGTATATAGGCAGAGAGCTCTCTGTAGCTGTATGTACACATATTATTAGAGCTATCTTCACACAGAACAGTCTATACGGAACTACAACATGTCAGAGGGAAGATGTGGGCACACAGACAGAGCAGAGCCAGTGGAATCCTTTGTATTGGGACAGGGAGGTCACATTTACATACTTAGTCATGCATTGACTCGTACGAACGTACCTATGGATAAGTACACAGATCCTAAACATGCCTACACATAAATACATACAGACATACATACATACGTGGATAAACAACATCAAGTCTCATTATTCCTGGAGATACGTACATATAACCAGGAGTCTTACACATAATTACATAATATAACCCACAACATGGTAGCTTTAGTACTGTAGAGATACTATGTATGTACATATGTATGTACGTAATTATATGATCCTGTAGATGCAAGTATTTTATCACTAATCGCTGTAGCCACTCCTGTCCTCCCATTGTGTCCCCTGTCCTTTTTGCGCGGATATAGATACCATAATACGTGCATACATATGTACATACAATGCATCCCACATAATATAATATAATATGTCAGACTGACAATGAGTGTCTATGGTGTGAGCAAGCAAGCACACAGAAGTCAATTTTCTGCTACTGTGACTGTCATCATTAAGGAAAAAATCAACAAGTCATCCCATGCTTTCCACAGAGCCACTACTATCCCTTGATATGTATGTTCCTGTTCCTCTCTCTCTCTCTCCGGAAAATTTACACATTTGAGCTTGGATAATAAAATGAAATTCTTGATCACCTAATCATTTAGAACGACAACGGACTAAAAGCGGAGAAGACGGAGGGAATGGGATGAGTCCTGTCCCGTCCCCATTGCAACTACATATGGTCTAATACAATAAACACCCTTATAAAATGTTCTTTTAGACAAATGTTGTAGGAGAGGCCCTGTCTACAATCATAATCTCTTTTATTCATAAACTTTTTTTTTCTCTTTCAGAGGAGAGAAGGAAAAAGAAGGGTCTGCTCTTCTTCGTCCTCGTCGTCTTCTCTCCTTCGTTTTCTTTTAAAGACTTTGCTTGTCTTCAGAAATTTCCTCATCTCTTTCCCCCTCCCTTCCCCAACTAAAAGTTGAACGCATCAAAACACACCATTCCACACACACACAGACACAGGCACACACATACACACACACTATAAGGCTACCATCAACACTGAAATTGCTGGATGGTGGGAGAGGGACCGGAGAGGATGGGACAGACAGTAACATATGCATTGTGCAAGTAACTGGCAAAATGCAAGCATTACGAACACGTTATTACTTTAAACTTTAAATATTGGCATCGTATGGATGGGGGAAGGGAAGAATTCGTTTTGCATGGAATCAAGTGTCAGCTTGTGTCTAACTTGTTACAAGGGTTGATTTACGAGCTGAATTTTTAGGCAGAGAGGGAGTGAGAGAGAGAGAGAGAGAGAGAGAGAGAGAGAGAGAGAGAGACAGAGAGAGAGAGAGAAAGAGAGACAGAGTTTGCAATCTTTCGAATCCAACCTCACGTATGTTCTCTTTGCGCTTTATTTTCAACTTTTAAAATTCCTTCAAGCAGGACGATTTTTTCCCTATCCCTTATGTAACTTCTTCAAAATTTTCCAGCCGTCGAGAAGTTATATGACTTCTGAAATCAAGTAGATTTTTTATAACTGTTGGTGGTCGGGGAGAGAGAGAGAGAGACACAGAGAGCAATGCATTGGTTGTGAGACATACTGACAAGGACTGTGATAGTTCATGAAGCCTTTCCATAAGTATAAGAGACAGGCACAAGCATGTATGCATCCATTTTAAAGTGTTGGGAACAGATACAAACCTCGTCCAAAACCTCAACGCTTATCTTTTCAAGACAAGACTTTTTCTTCTTTTATAGAAAATTCCTTCCTTCACTACGCAAATTTCCCTCTTCTCCACACAGTCAAAAAAAAAGAATGAGCTTATAAAAGAAATTCACAGCACAATTCTTCATCATTCTATCTTACGGCTGTCGTACTATCAAGAACGTATTTGACTCCGATTCCATCACTTTGACTTGTGTGTGTATGTGTGTGAGTGTCTGAGTGTGTGTGTGTGTGTGTGTGTGTGTACAAACTTTATGATAGTTTTGGTAAGGAAGGAGCAGAGCCCGGGGCTCTGTACTAGGTTCCTCTTTTTCCTTTTTCCTCCCTGCCTTATGTCTTCTGTCTATGTATGACTGTAGATACTTAAAGTTTCACAGAGCCAGGGGAAAAAATTTTAAACTCATCAGAGGTTCCAGTTTGGAGCTGTAGGAGTAATAGTAGTAGTAATAGTAGTAGTAGTAAGTAAGTAAGTACGTACGTATGTATGTACATATGTCTGGAGTAATACATATCCCTTCTCATTACAAGGAAGATACCTACAAGATATCTTTCCCTTAGTTTCGTCGTCCAATGAGTGCTTCGACCCCGACAGCGAAAACAACATCTGAGGGTTACAACTTCTCCCTTGTAAGGCCAAAGTAAGTTGTAAAAAGGTACAAACAGCGTTCAAGCATACATTAGATATTCATGATGAGTGAGGAAAATACAAGAGTGACGAAAATAAAAGCGTTCTTCAGCATGATTTTCCCGTCATTACGTATGTACGTATAGATAATTACATATATATGTTCCAACATATATAAATGAACGTATGTATGCACGTATTCATGCACGGACTCTGATGTATTTTTGGTAGCGGAGTCTCCGCTCAACCAACGGTATCCTATATACATCCCCATACAAGGAAGCTACATATACATAGACAGATACATACGTACATTATGACAGACTTGCACCAGAAGAAGTAAGAGAGCAACTTTTCTCTCTTGAATTTTATATGGAGTTAAAACATGCAAGTGTAAAGGTTGATACCTTGGCATTTTCCAAATCACACGCATAAATAAGTCACAATCTTAGGAATACGTCAAAATACACACAGGGATTCGCCCTAGAGGAATGGCAACAGAGATAGAGGTGTAATGTGAAGTGAAATATCCCTGTAAATGTACGGAGCTATATATAAATATTAAAAATCTACCTATATCTAATGCATTTTCAAGGAACCTCACAAATATACCTCTTCTAAAACTACCCTTACACATCCACTTCATACACATACTGTCACACACACACACACACACACACACTGCCCTTTTTTGTTTCATGTCTTATTACTAACGCCTCCAACCACGGACATTTTCACAAATTGTTAGATAAAAATGGAAAGACAAATGGCCAAAAGCAGAGAGAGAGAGTGAGTAAGTGAGAGAGAGAGAGAGACAGAGAGCCAGAGCAAGAGACAAGAGAGAGAGAGGAGAGAGAGAGAGAGAGAGGGAAAAGGAGGAAAAACTAACATTTTATACAATTTTCCTGTCAAATAACCTGCTGTAGATACATACACACAACCTTACGGTTTTCTTCCTAGAATTCTCTCTCTCTCTCTCTCTCTCTCTCTCTCTCTCTCTCTCTCTCTCATTCTCTCTCTCTCTCTGTGCATCAGCTGTATGCTCAGTCAGTGCAAGGGCAACGTAGGAGCAAGCAACGGTGGGGGGAACACACATAAGAAGATGGAGTGTAAATATGTCCTGGTTCATAATATGAAGGGAACTTAAAACCACCTCCTTCTATATACATACACGAGTACACATGAGAAACGTAAACATCTCCAACGACCGGTCTCGTGGTCCTAGCATCCTACTTTGGTATGTATATCTCTGATGTGTGTGTACGTCCGCCATGTACCACAACCTCCTTCCACTGAACAAATATAAACGAACCCCATATTATATGACCATCTTAAAAGAAATGGAATAAAACGAAAGATGAGCAAGAAGAGTAAAGTAGAATAGAAGTGAGTCAGGGAGGGAGAAACAGAGAGCTAGAGAGAGAGAGAGAGAGAGAGGTGCATAATCGTAACTCGAAAAAGGATAAGAAAATCTTAGCAGGGCCGGGGTGTGTATAAGATTTCGGTCGTTCAGTATTTTATCCCTCCAAAACATAATACCCAACTGTGGAAAACCTCTTACTCATTCAGTACATTTCCAAAGGGATACTAAAAACAACTGAGGCCAGGAGAGTTTTTTGGGTAGTGTTTCACGTTGACGCCTGGGATCGTTTATTAAGCCCCTACCTTATCTCATTTACCGGTCTATTGCATGCTTACTTGTCGAAAAACGTAATGAAAGACCTGGGTCCGGAAATACAAGCATGGTTTATATCGATAGCGGCAAAATGATCTTTATTCGTCACTTGCAATATGTAACTGACACGAGATCCAACTCGACTCAGCCTTTTGCGATCCAAATCACCGCCAGTGCTTGCCACGCGTCCACTCACCTTCCTTCTCGCTCTCTCTCTCTCAATCTCTACTCAAACTACAATTGAGCACAATCCTATACACATCCAGTATTTGAAAAGTGTATTCATTTTATTTCATAAAAACTAGTACACCACTTACTACACTTGAGGCAGAACATACAGTCATATATTTGAGCCAGAATAAGAGCAGATTCTTATCTTCCCATCACATCAGATTATTATTATGCCACAACCCGGGTTTTCCAGCTACCATTCAATTAAGTTTTTCTCATACTTCTGCTTTCCCTCAATTAAGACACGCCTAATGAGATAATCAACTTTCAGGTAAGCCGATTCCCTCCTCTTTGGCTCACATATGTATAAAATACCTTTTTCCATCCACTTCTCGCTCACCCAATGGGGTAGTGGAGTCGGGAAATGTTAACCATTACAGAGTTTTACGTAAAATGTTTACAATATCCTAGCATGCGAGGCCAGACAAACACACACACACACACACACACACACACACACACACATACACACAGAAACCAACTTTCCCCCTTATTTTAGTCCAACTTTCTTGTGTCCGATATAAATATGAGAACGCATGCTGCAAACATCAATATCTGCACACTCTATACTTACTTTTATACAAAATAATATCATGTGTACTAATGAAGCCCTCAATTTCAAATAAATACCATGTAACCTACACCAGCGAACCCAACTTAATTTCTCACTTACAGAAATTCCCTCAAAATATGGGCCATATATACATACATATTACATACGTATAATATAATATTTACGTACATAATAATAACAAGCATGGGAAAGTGGCGGAACACAACAACCTTATTCACTTGATGATTCAGTATCAGACACATATAAGAACCCAACGAGGGAGACAGAGAATGAGAGAGAGAGTGAGAGAGAGAGAGAGAGAGAGAGAGAGACAGCTCACTAACAAACACCAACATCAATTCACAATTCAGCAATTACGGCACACTGGTCCAGGAGCAGAGTGTTTCCACAGTACTACCCCGTATACATATATCTGCCTTATACAGGACATACTTTTAAAATATGACCAAATATGTGCATCCCTAATCTCTACATACAATCACGGTTTTAACTCAAAGAGTGGAGTAGGGTCCAACGATCTCAGCCCGCAACTCCTAACTGCACTTGATAAGGGATCGACAACATTCCATTGACATATTAGATCTCCCATTCCATAAATTCCAACTAATTAAAGTCACTTTCCACTTCCCCTTTTCAACGCTGGGCTTCTACATGGAGGGAAAAGTTAGTGCAAACTTCCACTACCGAGTACCCTTTATCTGTACGTACATAAAGGTACGGAGGGCAAATAAAAATATCTACAGAGAGAGAGAGAGCGGGAGAGAGAGAGAGAGTGACAAGATGCGGAAAGACACACACTACTTCATTGTAAACAAGGAATTCTCTATGCCCCTAAATTCTAGCTTCTGTTCAAAAGTTTCTAAAATTACTGTATATATAAGTATATGCTCATTGGAATTTCTACCTCTATCACGGCTTGAAAGAAGATGAAACCCCTTTTTCTACCCCCCTCTCCAACCAAAGCATTACTAAGTAAGTTGTGTACACACACATACACACACACATACACAGGTACATACACAAATACAATGTCTCACTCCGTTTTTTCCCTCCTAGTGATATATGCATAATGTATTACTTTTCTTGAAGAGGGAATAGGAAATCTCCATACTTTGACTTTTAACACTGGAAAAGTGCAGTCAGGATGGAGGAGGAGGTGAACTCAAAGAAATCAAGCTACATATATTTTACAATAGGCATCCACTCACATACATAACACAGACAACACTTGCTACTTACTACTTTTGTACCATGACCGGGGATGGTAGTTTAGCAATACTTACTCCCAACTCCTAGATTCTCTCTCAGCTCTCTGAAATTAATTTTCCCCGTCTTATTTCCATAAATTTACTCAGGCTGTAAAAATTGAATTTTGCTACATCATGGGGTGCATATCTTATTAAGTCAGTCGTCGTATGGGCCATACGAGTATGAGAGAGAGAGAGAGAGAGAGAGAGAGAGAGAAAGAGAGAGTGAGAGAGAGACCATTTTTTTCATACCCACTAAAACATTGTTTTTTCCCTTCCAACTGAGGGCCAGGGAGACGTCAAATGACTACACATTCGTGTCTACTCACGTCCGTACCTCCGAACTACCTGACCTACGTGCATCAATAATTCCAGACCGTTTCTCAACCTTACATGACGTTATCAACATCAAACGTCACTTTACAGTGGCAACACTGGATTTGCAATCATATTCCTTCGCTCGGGAACGCATCTCTTCCCATTTTAAAATAGCTTCCATAAAAGTTATGGAGCCCCTGCTCCCATGAACACTCAACATATATTCTAGTGCATACATCCATTCTATAAATATACTTTAATATTTCCATATATAGGTATATATGGGTTTGTCTTTACCCCATATATATACCTATAATTATTATATGTACAATATGCATACAACTCTGAACGAATGAATGAATGAAAGAGTGGGAGTTCAGCCTTATCTCTATGCTCAGAAAGGGGGGAAGGAAAAAAAAATTTCGTGCAGAGTCCAATACTATATAATTAATTTTATGTGTACATGGAGAGCTACTGTACCACCCAATCCTTCACCCTTCTCTTTGAGACAAACAAAAATCAAGCTCTGGAGTTAAATCTCATAGACTAAAACTTTGATTCGCTATTGAAATTTTAGTAACTCACAACAAGCTACTATAAAGTCAAAAGTAGGAGATGGATTTTTATTAAATCCATACTCTTTCTCATGCATGCATAATAAAAGTCGCATATAATCGTTATTGAAGAGGCAAAAAATAAACTAGATGCATTTTCGCTGATGTCAATGTAAAATAATCTCCATCATTGGCAGTTTTCCCAACTGCTTAAAAGTACCAAAAAAAAATATAGATACTTATAAAATAAAAAAAATAAAGAACCACATACAAATTAATAGATACGATATAGGTATAGAGATCATTTTGGATGCAGAGAAATTTAATGCAGATCAATTTCCTTTTAATAATCGACAATGCATCCAGTTTATTTTGCTTCTCTTCACTGACGCTGACGATATTTATCTATGGATCTGGTTCGAAACGCAAGTAGTGAGAAAGAAAATTCCTATGATTAAATTATAAGCCACAGGCCACTGTATTCTGACCTTTTTGAGACTAATAGACAGAGATCTCTATCAAAATCATTTATATTACAGCTGTCTAGATGCCACCGTACCTTCACGCTACGGTTGCACGCCTATAAGCATATAATTATTATATCTCCCTCAGCATCCATATAGAATCATAGATATCTACATTTATCCAAATCCTCTTAATCACCCAGCTCAATCATATATATTTATATTCATATACACAAAAATATACACATTACAGAAACATATATGGGGCTCAGATACAATAAAAGGAGGTAGGAGTTAGGGAAACCTTTGAAACCATATTATTACTACAGAGGATAGGGCCACATGAGAGAATACAATCATACAATATTTCTTGCAAATTCCCTACAGACAAATCTGTTGACAGCATGCTCATAATTACAGACAGGGATGAGAGAGAGAGAGAGAGAGAGAGAGAGAGTGTGTGTGTTTCAAGTGAGCCACTACCATGGAGTGTAGTGTACCCAGAAGAGATTAGTGTACTCATGTATCTACATATGTAGAGATATACATAATATGTCATTTGGTCCTTCAAATTTGAGATTACACTTTTCCATATCCAGCCAATCCCAAGATAGAATAAATAACTGAGATACTATGCTTAACACCGACTGAACAACGACTGATTACAGGTTCTATTAATTTTACTCCTTCCTCACAGAGAGAGAGAGAGAGGAGTACAGAGTGACTCACCTTACAAAAACCTCATGCTTAAATTCAGAGCTTATTCATCATCGGTAAATATCCACATGTGAAAATAAAAACCTGATATGCCAAACCTCTGCCTCCACCTCATGTGCTCAATGATACATTGTATTATATCATTGCTCATGAGATTTATTGGTCGTCAACTTGTGCCATACCTAGCGACATAGACAGGGACAGGGACAGAGAGAGAGAGAGACACAGAGCTCTCACAATTATTCATTAAAACAAATAACACTTAAAGGGTTATAATAACACCCAACACACACATATCTGTAGTACTCTGCACATAATATATCCTTAAATATACATAATATGCATAACTACCTGCACCCAAGTAATATAAACTAAATTACCTCATTGTCAGTAGAATAAAAGTTCCACTAATGCCTCCTACAAAAAAAACTATAATTATACATATACAGATATGTCAAAGTTAACTCATTTCCCTTTTCAAATCTCAAAAGCAAGTTATAGCAGGATGTGTACATACTTGAATGACAGAAAAATGAACTCAATTCCACTCACAATCAGTCCGACAAAAATATAAACTTTTGTAACGCCTCAATATCCTATACATAATCAAGTGTATAATAGCTACATAATAATACTCTTCACCCTCGAAAAGAAAAAAAAGATTAACTAAACACAAAACAAACTGGAAAAATGTTATATTAGAGCCCGACACAGGATTTGCCAACGTACAGGATAATAAGGCTACAAAAGATGAAACACACTTTTATCAATGATATCATCATCGTGTGTTCCCATGATCGAAAACAGCTTTGAACAGTATCAACGCCCACACTCAAAAGCACACAGATACACATACACATACACATGTACACACACACACACACACACACACACACACACACACACACAGACCAATTCCCAACTTTATATGTGGTACACTTCAATTTGTCATTCAATTAGTCAACTTATCTCGGGGATTCGTTAGAAATGGCAAAAATAAGTATAACTCCCAACATCAAAAACCCTTGGCTTGTCAAATCGTGAAAATGAAGCAGTTCAAAAGAATCACTGACTTCACTAAATATTTTGATACAGTTTGATGTTAATTTACCCGCGAAATAAGCTGGGGTCGTCTCAACTCTAATCATATAGTTAAACACGCATACCCCATACATAGATACATACATACATACATATATACATAAGTACTACATACCCTTATACTACACAATTTAATAGAGGATGAAGCCCAGCCCTCTAGTAATAAGTACATAGTATGTTCGTAATTTTATTCTGTATTAGGACCAGCCGTTCCCTCTCTCACTCAAACACACAATCAAACAGCCTAGTCCAATAGTAAATGAGTGAGAGGAATTCAAGTAGATCAGAGATACATACATTCCAACAGCATGCAGTTCCCAATGTAATTTCCCCCATGCATGCAAGTATTTATATTTGGAGTGTACTCCCTGGATTCCTGGACTCTCTCCACTGATGACAAAAAAGGAAAAAGATCAATATGATATAACTTTACTAGTGCCAGGAGTAATTATCTACATCTACATGTCTGCACTGTGTTCCTGTACCTCTGGATCCCCTATATAGTGAATGAGTTAATGAGTGAGTGAGTGAGTGAGTGAGTGAGCTCCCCAACTTTGATCATTCAACTGCCCGGTGTATATTTTAAATGAATACTCCCCTCCTCCAAACTACACATATACATACATAAATACATAAGTTCTACATGGAAAGATAAATATTATAATAATTAGCAGTATGTAGATCCCATATACATACTTATCATCGGATCGGAGAACATTATAAACATTAGAGCTATTTGCTACACAAAAAAACATGACGTTATCTATTGAAATGTTCTGTAATGGCACCGGTGATAAGTATACTCACAGTTTAATTCAATAGCAAATAAAGCGATTATTCTACATATGTTTATCTCTTACATGAAATCATTTTAATTCAGTTTCATGACGTACAACATTGATTCTAGGATAGGGTTCATAAAGGCGTACATACGTACCAACAGAAAAACACACACACACACACACACGTACATAACTTATATTCTTACAAAAACATTACGTACGTAACGTACACACACACACATACATACAGGACATTAACTCACTGAGCAAACTCAGTATTGGAATAGTACATTTCAACAAGGCAACTTCTTCATTAGTATTCCTGTTGCTGTAATTGCATAATATACAGACATCTCTGCAGAAATTCCCTTGCATCATAAAAGTAAAGCCCCCAATATGTTTAGAATTCAACAAACATACACCCTTGCGGTCATGACAAAATCTGCCAGTTAGTATTTTAATTAATTCCTAAACATTTTGTATCATCATGTTATGCTAAAAGGCACGTACAACCCCTCCTACCCCCCCCCCCCTTGCTTCATCCATGCACGCGAGTTGTCCTTAAAAAACATCATGTTATTAAACTGAGCAAATCTTCCCTCAGCGTTCTCCATTAACAGGAAGTCCCAACCACCTTCTAATTTTTATCATGTATGTACTCCCCCCTAACTAACTAACTAACTAACTACCTCAGTAAGAAAGGTATTGGAAACTCCCATACATATGTAGTACATACAAACAAACATAGTAAGTAATTACAACATCAAGTCAAGCAGCTAGACAATATTTAAAAAAAAAAATCAGCGTACACAAATTGTGTACTCCCTACAAAACTATAGATACTGAAAATTGTAATTTCATGATTTATTTTCTTTGATCCCGACCCATACTCTCTCAAATATTTGTATAGAATCCTCTGGAAAACTCACACAGGCTTATTGACTCACAATCAGTGTGAGTCCTACTGTGAATAAAATCAAAATAAAAAAAAACTATCAAATCCTAAATATGTAATAGTTAAAAAGTTAATAATTCGATACACAAACAAATTGAAAAAAGATGGAGCTATTAAAAAAAACTTATGCCTACGACTATTAACTTCTTGTGTACAAGCATGACTCTAATAGGGAGAGGAGAGTTTAAAAAAAGAATCAGGATTGTAAAGGCCCGGATCACAAACCAACTGGAGACTGTAATGGTGACAGATTGCTTTGATTTTAGCCACTCAGGCAGTCAGGAAGTGCAGAAACAATTATGTAAAAGGAATTTTTTATGGTACATAAACAGTGAGCATGTGTATAGCGTCAAACGCTCGAGAAAAGGAACGATCAAAAGACAGGAATATTATTCAAAAAAAAAAAAAAAAGAAGAAGAAGAAGAAGAAGAAATTCCTTTAATATTTGAATACAGAGGGGAACATGGGATACACTGGGAAGTGAGTCGCTTGAGCGGTGAAGCATTACAAGGCTGAAAGCGTCAATTCTCCCCTGCTTTTCCTCCGCACTCTTTATAAGGGAACAGATCTGTGATTAGAAAAAATGACTGTGACAAAACGACTCAGACGCCTTTAAAACCCCTGACAGTCCTCCAGGAAATACTTTCCATGTCATCCAGAACACTCAAGTGATTCCGATACTAAAAAAACTCATATAAGTAATATCTACATATGTATGTATGTATGTAGACACAGGTTACAGGTAAACAATCTACTAAAGATATTATTTAAAAACATATAGGTACTAGAAATACACTAAATTCTGAGCTCTCGGAACGAAAGCTTCCGTAAATATAGACTCAAATATTAATTTACATTCTATTTAATGGGTCATAATTATATTGGTCAATAAACTCATCACTAATTAATTAATGTCATTTGTAAAGTTTCAAAGACACATTAAAAATCAATAATTAATAATTTCCCTCATGCCCACACTCGCCCATGCATATGCAATGCAAGGCCATGAAATCATTTTCCAGATAAAATATCCTCAGACTAGACAGGAATGCACCCTCAATCTATGAGTTCCAATTCCAAGTCCAATCTTCCAAATACAAATGTCACCCATGACAAATTATGCTATACAGAATTTTATTTGTAGTCCAGAAGAAATGCTCAGAATCCAGGAACCATATCATCCTTTCTACAAGTTGTGCATTCAAAAATATCACTTAATAAAGTCACACACAAACACACACACACACACACACATACAGAGAGGCACAAATTCACAAAATCACTTCAACAGCTGAACACATACTTTAAAACACAGTCATAAATCTCACTCACAATTTTCCTACCATCAGGCCTACAATTAGTACAAAAATGATATTTCCTCAAAGAAATTTATGACACACACATCCAGGAAGAGGATCTGTATCTCTATCTCTGTCAAGGAAGCTTGACAACCATCCAAAAAAAAAATCTGTACAAAAGTAATCAAAGCATCCCGTTCAAATCCAGGGAAATCAAAGTCCAGTACACCTTGACGCTACTTCCATACTAATGTCTGACACATGAGTACATATGTACATAATTATCCATATACATATAAGGAACCGAACGGGCTACAAATTCAAGGGAACTCAATGGGGCACACTGAAATGGAAATGAAGCAGCCCTCGGACGATGCATCACCTGGAGAAGAGCAATCAGAGTGTAGATAATCAAGACCTATTGAGATCACATCTTGACTGGCATGAGGAAGTTGATTACAACCAAAAGGAGACGTAAAGATGTAATCCCTTTAGAAAAAAAGGTCGAACAAAGAAAAATCACTTGTGATAATTCAATAAAAATGTATAAAGACTGAGAGAGGGAGAGAGAAAGAGAGAGAGAGAGAGTGAGAGAGATTGGAAGACAAAGAAAAGCCTGGACTTCCCTGTCACTACGTTTACATATATACTTTTATAAGCAGAGCTAACAATAAGAAGAGCGAGCTAATGTGTTAAAATCCTGGAGTGGGAAAAAATTGATTCGATGGCTGGCATGGATGGAAGTCAACACACTGGGCGGAATATGAAGAGTCTCATTATATAATAGGCTGACGGGTGAGGGTCACATTCGGATATCAGCGGATGTCGTCTTCGGCTCTCTTTATTTTTCTCCAGCTCTCCTTTTAACTGTGACTGTGACTCTGTGTGTGTGGGAGAGAGAGACAGAGTCAGAGAGAGTGAGAGAAAAAAAAACCTTGCCGGTTCGGCTTTTTCCTCTCTAACAGAAAACTTACAAATATATATATAAGTATATCCGTTAAGGAGTACAGAACCTCTCCTCATCACTCTTCGCACACAAACAGGATAAAAATGCCGGGGAAGACAATGCGGGGTTGGAAAGGAGAGATAAGTTCACTTGAAAGACTCGGAGCGGGAAAACGAGATATCCGTCAATGGAATATCAATTTTGCAATTTTTACTCCAACCCCCCCTTACATTTCTCCAGTTACGCTTCTCCCTTTTTTTCTTACCTCATTCGGATTTCATGGCACGTTTTACAACGTCGTTGAACAAAGAATACTTTTCGCAAGTTTCCCCAACCTCCAAACAGTTTTTTGTGGTCTCTAAAAACGATGAAGAATCATCATCCACTCCCGAATTTTCTCTTATTTTATCTGATCCTCTCTTTGTACTCCCACTTCCTTGCACTCACTTACGTACTTACTCACTTTTAGTTCCTTACACCAGTCCATTATAATACAGACAACCTCAGGAAAAAAAACACGTCTGTATATGTATATATATATACATAGATACATACAAATTCAAAATCATACATAGACACATACAAACACACAACCTCTCTTGTGGATTCCGCTACATTCAATTCCCTCGTAACTTTTTTTTCCTTCCTCTTCTTATCCTTCTTCCGCCTCTCTCTCTCTCTCTCTCTCACTCTCTCTCTCTCTCCCTCTTATATATACGGTACACTTTACATCAAACTGTTTTATTTTACTTCCCTGGTGTGACTCCCTGTAAGGCTAGCTTTTCATACACCATTGAAGTGAAACATAGGAATGAAACAGCCATATTAGGTCGATTGCTGCCCTGACATGCTATCCATTGAAAAGTCTTGTGAGACTTCTGGAAAGAGAGAGAGAGAGAGAGAGAGAGAGAGAGAGAGAGAGAGAGAGAGAGAGAGAGAGAGAGAGAGAGAAAAGAGAGAGAGAGAGATAGAGGGAGAGAAGTAGAGAAGGATGGTGAATGTCAACCATGGCAAAGGAGGTACTACTTTTATATCTTCCCCTTAAAAATCAGATACATTTACATCCAGCCATTCAACTAGTTACAGCTTTACATCTTCAACATATATACCTACTTATGCATCCCTTCAAGAATCTACCCTCTGAGCAGAAAAGTGAGCGGAAAGCGGAATGGACAGAGAGACTCAGGAATGAACTTCATAAAACCTATGGATAATGTGAGTTTAAAAAGTAAAGTATCAAAAAATATACTTACTCCTTTGTACCCCAGTCTTATGACCTATTCAAGACTATTATAGAGAATCAAAGACGAGGACTACAAATAAATAAAATACATAGAGATATATATACAGATCCACACACACACACACACACACATAAACTCCGACTCTTTTACGTCCACCCCAACCTCATTTCCCAAGTCTCAAGCACAGAGCACAGTTTGAGATGATGAAGCCAACATGCCGACATATATCTATATATCGACATATATATACATATAGATATACATGCGTACATACGTATATAAGTACTAGATATATATACATATGTATAAGTACCTAGTGATCCTTCAAAAAAAAAAAGACACCACCACAACTCCTATATGCCAACCATTGTTCTCTCCTTAGACAAATGACATTATTTATATGCTTGGTTTTTGTTATTTTTCCTCACTCACAATTGTTTAACCTCATCAAAGCGGTTTGCTTGACTTTTAATACCGTTACGAGTGACGGCGGCATATTTATATAGAGATACATCCATGCATATCCACTTAACCATGTTGGAGTCCATGGCTTCACATACACACATAATTGTATGTATCTACAAGTGACTATATATGTGTAGGGATGCACATGCCATGCATGCCCTAACTAGGCAATTAATTTCAAGACTTTGTGCTACCGTATAATCAATGACTAGAATCTAACAATCGGTAAAACAAGTAGTAGCCGTATTAGAAGCCTCCCTACCTCTTCCACCACCCTTCCGAAATAGAAACATGATATATCATGTACTCACTTTATTAAACCCTAGTCATATGAGAGAGCTCCTCTCCTCCGATATGCACTCTTCTAAAACACTCCTATCCTCAAACAACAACAAGAACAACAAGTACATACACTACTTACTAACTAAACTACTACTACTACAACCACTACACTACTACTTCCCTTTGCTATGAGAACCAGTCGGCAACATTCCAAATTACGTACTGACATTATTTCATGGATATGTAGTAGTATTCAGAGTGGATTTATACATTACATTATTTTAAGTATGGATATAATATGTAGATAGGATTTATAAATAAGAGCATTTCACAACACCCCTTGTAAGAGAGAGCAATCCCGAAATTCCCAAGAAAGTAAGTAGCTGCAGGAGTAAGTTGAGTCCTTGCCTTATACGTAACCGTACCTATACATATATATACATATATACTCCAAGACTCTACCTCTATGGAGTTGTAATAGTAATAAGAAACGAGCGATTACTTACTCCATCAACAACAGATGAAAAACTTCACATACCTGCACACAACAAGCTCACACACACACACACACACACACACACACACACACACGCTAACAGACTCACACATACATATCGTCGGTGAAGAGGCAAAATGATCTAGGTGCATAATCGATTAGAATCAAAATGATCTACATAACTTTTTCCCTAAAGGCAAAATGAACTGGGTGCAAGCCTCTTTAAAAGCAAACTGATCTACATACAATTTTCCTTAAAAGCAAAATGATCTAAGTGCTGGTCAATTTTTTTTTGTGAGAAAAATAGCATCTGTAAGGAGGACACGTGGCTTATAAGGGCTAACCATGACTGTAATTTACCTAGGGTTGTGGGTTAATATTGTCTGAAGGGTTTGCTATTACTAAGGATCATTCCGGCAACTAAAGTTAATTTCACTTATTGCATCTAATACATTTTTAGTTACTAAAACTGCAACATTCATTTATTTTAAAATCGACGAATTAAAAGACGAATCAAAATCACAGTAAGCTCATGTGTTAGTGTGCACATTGAATTGGTTTTCCCTTTAATAATTCTCAACCTGGAGTTTTTTCAAATCGTATTTTACGATCATCACCATTATCATAACATTCGGAATCATTTTCAAATGCTAAATCATAATTGACAACATTTTTTTTTCAATGTTACTGAAAGAAAGAAATGGAGGCATTGGGGAATTAAATCCATGTATAAAAGATTTTGAATACCTCTTGGAATACCTCGCATTTTTGTACACCGGCATTAGAATGTGTTTACTTATATTGTTTTTATTATAATTTGTATCTAGATCATTTTGCTTTTAGGAAAAGCTGCATGTAGATCATTTTGCTTTTAAAATTCAATGCAAGTAGATCATTTTGCCTTTAGTGAAACTGCAAGTAGATCATTTTGATTCTAATCGATCATGCACGTAGATCATTTTGCCTCTTCACCGACGATATAAACATACAGACTACATACATACAAAATCATATGAGTATAAATCCTAGCCAGAGTAGAATACCCAACAGACATATAATATACATATGTAAATAAAAAATCCGAAGATCTATATACCTACTCACACAAACATTACATTTAGCATACATACAATCTCATTTACTTGAATCTACCGGGTCTGTCCGGGTACGCCCCGAACAAGTCTCGTCTCAACTCAAGTCAGGAACAGGTACGTGTAAATACACATGTAAGTATCTACACATATCTATATGTATTATAACTACCCATAACTACAACTTACATAAATACCAGACCAAACAGGAGGGAAAAAAACTGGAGAAAAAAAAACAGAGAAAAGGGGAACCTATTCACCGATCAACTTATTCAGCATTTAGTGTGGATCCGATTAACTTTCATAGGATACTCCTTGGGAGCTATCAAGATTGAAAGCGCACAAGTAAGTAAGTAAGTAAGTAAGTAGTCGTCGTAGTAGTAGTAGTATGTAGTAGACATAATCACATTAACGTCCCTCGATATTTCAAAGTTTTTGTTTCATTTTTTCCCCTTGTATTTCTTCTCGATGGTATTACTTTCAGTAAACATTAAATATTGTGACTGCCAAATCCTCACATCCTCAGCAGCTACAGAGTTCCCTCAATCAATTAATTACATATCTACATGCATATGTAGAGCTACATTAAAAACACATTAAAGTACATCAATTCCAACAAAACCCACCTCCAGAAATATCCATTTGAGTACAGTAATACCTCCAAACTAACCACCAGGAACGAAATTATAATGAGGAGAGGCATATATAAGTATTTATACATATAATTATTACTTAGGACCCCATTATATATATATCTACGAGTACCTCCACCAAGCTTCAATCTACCCAAAAAAGCTCTCTATCCTCACCATACTATTACTTCAGTCCAGTTATCCAGCCACCACAAATAATAAGTACAACTTGTCAGAGAGGAAACTTTAGTTGAGACTCCCTCTTTACATGGAATCCACTAAAACTCCTATGTAAGTAACTAGTAACTACTAACTACTACAAGTTATGCCCTCTACAACAGCCACACACGCCCGTATAAGTACATTACTCCTAATTACAGCACCTTTCATTATCGAAACATTACAGCAGGAGGGGGATTCTTTTTTTTTTTTTTTTTTTTAAAAAAAACTCCGTGGAAAAATAGCCTTAAAAAGGATATACTTACTCTGGATCAGATACATAGATACTTTATAACTTGAGTCCTGTACTAATATGTACATACACATAATTATGCGTACTGTCAAGATACATCTATATATTCGCTTCACGCATCATCCTACAACCTGATTGCCAATTGCCATTAGTGTGACACAATGAAGTTGTATAAAAGGATTTTTTTTTCAAAAAAAAAACCCCCGAAAACTGTATTGAGCACCAGCACCAGTAGCAGTGAAATGACTACATATAATTATTATAAAGTTGAAGTAAACCATATGATATAGATACATATATAAATTACATAATTACATATTCTGGAATAACCAACTCCAGTTGCGCAAGGGCTCGTAAATAGTAGGACAGGGATAGTGAGAGAGAGAGAGAGAGAGAGAGAGAGAGAGAGAGAGAGAGAGAGAGAGGTACGCTTTTAGGGAGTTAACGTCATATCAGATCTATCTATCTATATCTACCTATATATATATAGGTATATAGGTGAGGACGCATACCATATATCCATGTAAAATAAAATAGGTAAAGGTAGATAAGTATACTCTCATAGATACACACAATAAGTGAAACCAAACATGATCGCCCAGCTATTCACAAAATAGAATGGAAGGTTTAAGAACAATGAAACTCGTGGTAAAAGTCGTTCACTTCATTCCCTTCTTGACTGTCTTTTCTTCACGAAATTCCCTCAATAGGAATTATATAAAGCTGGAAGCAGCGCATTATTTCTCTCTTGTTGCCAGGCTCACGCTCATTTCAGTCTTTTACATAGAATTTTTTTTTATACCTTTTATCCTACTCCTACTATTACTACAACTACAACTAGTGGTAGTGGTGGGAGAAGAGCAGGAGCAGAGCAGTAGCAACAACACCAGCAAAAGTACCAAGAAAAAGAAGGTAACAACAATAAAACGATACAGCCATTCCAGACCTATTGTTAGAGTATACAGTCCCTAAAATAAAAACCTATTCCACAATGTGTATGCGTATCTTTTGTACGTACTAAAAACATAGACCCTCCATAAAGTATTATTACGCTTAAGTTTTAGTCAAAACTACCTGCTGACAGCAGTCCCTCTGTACTTTTAATATTGTACATTGTGACCAAATCCATACATACATAAATGTGTGCCAAGAGAGAGAGAGAGAGGGAGAGGGAGAGAGACAGAAGTGCAAGCAGAAAATACTTCACAACGTCAACTTCAACCTCCCATGGTCGCCTATATAACGGCAAAAGGCACACACTCGATTCGAACAAAACACGGAATCATAAAAAGCCGTCTTTGTTTGCTTCCACGTTCTTTGTTTCATGCAGTCAAGAAACCTTTTAGCTTGTCAACACCTCAGTTTTTAGCCTGTTTTTGTTCAACCTTTCTGTATTCAAACCCTAAAACTCACATGAATCAATGTATGTGTGTGTGTGTGTGTGTGTACTGTGTGTTTGAGTATATGTGTGTGTAGCATGACACAGTATCATGCAGGTATCAGGACTACGTAACCATGTATAACAATATATGAGTACTCAGTACACCCATTACTATGATGCAGGCATTAAAGGCATAACTCATACACACCTCTGCTGCTCCTACTCTCCCAGTCAGTACACATCAAACTACAAACAATCTAGTACCACAGGATATCCAGTATTGTGGCCCAATCCTAAGGATTACACATTGCGTGCTCAAGAAAAATTAAAGTAAAATATGTGGAATTAAATGTAGCGAAACACGATGATAATAACATAGTTGTTGGGTATAGTTCAATGGAATTATTATTATTCACTAGTGGATGGGTATGGTATGAATTTCAATCAATTCTGCATTTGGGATTCTTTAATGTTGTAATACTTGTGTGTGTATGTATGTGTGTGTGTGTGTGTATGTATGTATGTATGTACTAACTTGTCAAAAAGTAACTTTATACAACAATATACAGAGTTCTACACATATGTATTTACGTAGGTAGGTATGTAGGTAGGTAATAAGTACAGGCTCCACATTCAACCTCAACGGGATAATTAAATTTGATGGATAAATAAGAGAGAGAAAAATTATTCATGAAATGTAAATAACTGCAATGCATCAAATAAATTCACAAAAAAAATCAGTTGGCATTAAATCAGTCCAATGACTCTGTCCAAGTTGGAAATTTTACTTGCAATTGTAATATATCCGTACTTACTTATACATTTCTGTAGGATTGCCCGTACATACTCCATAATATATTTCTATATATGTACATTATACTTTTGCATTTATGGAATTAATCTCAGTCATGGAAATACATCCATTAAAATTATTCATGTTTTGTACAGAGAAAGAGAGAGAGGGAGAGAGAGAGAGAGAGAGAGAGAGAGAGAGAGAGAGAGAGAGAGAGGAAAAAATCTGTCATTTCTAATATCTACTCAAGAAAGAAAGAGACTGACTGACTGAGTGCAGAGACTTCTACATACAATCATACAACTACTGCAGAGATACTTCATGTATATTTCAGTTCAAATTGACCTCTCAACTTTTGAGCAGTCAATGTAAAAAAAAAGGTAAGTATAGTATACACGTACATAAAATATAATATGTAATCTTCCATACATAGTTCCATAAAAATTACACATTTTTTTTACATATCAGTAATAAAAAAATGACACACTCTTCATATAATTATGAATACTGAAGCCGTTTGTCACTCCAGCAATTTGCTTCATACACTCCTTAACGAGACATTTAAAAGCCATGATCATATACATAGTAGCTACTAGACCTATACTTGAACTACATCACAAGTATTTAGTATTCAATATACAATCCTCCTCCTCCTTCCCCCCCCCTTACCCCAATTTCCCCTCCATACCCCGATATTTTAATTTTCCTACAAAATACAAACGTATGTATCTAGAAGAGGAACAGAGTGAGTTTGGTACAACCATCAAAAAAATCTTTGATGGGGAAATATGTATAATAATCTCAACCTAATTCCTTCCGACTATATGTAGTGGAAGGGGTTTAGTAATAATTCTGACCTCTTACTAAAGTTTCAGCCTAGTAATTGGTTCATTACCAACGTTTCTCTAGGGCGGTCCTGGGAATGTAAATGAGAGTGTTATAGGTACATATGATACAGGTATACAGTATGTATAAGTACAGGCTCCGAAAGTAATAATAATTCTGTAAATAAATACAGACCCGGCTTGTACAATTAGTACATACACAGCAGAGCAGCCTGTTACTGCTACTGTTACAGAACTACTACAGTAACACTGGGAAAATTTCCGGTTATTAGTATTACCTAAAACGACCGGACTCAATAGTCCCATAGGATAATTTGTGATGAAATTTGGGAGTAGGCAGGTAGCTATATAGAGCTGGTGCATCAAAGCATGAATATGTAGTCATTACAATAAGAGCATACATAATTATGATATAAATACATGTAGAATAATTACTTATAAGTATATCCCAAAAACTCAGGGAAAAGCCCTGGCAGAAGGATCCGGGTATTAATGACACAAGAGTCATGGGTAGCACTGGCCGTACTTAAGTCACACACAATGCATGTATTATATAAATACATATAATTACAAATACATCCTATCCCACATCAGCTCAACTCACAATCAGTCCGACTTTCAGCAGGAACCCAACCAAAGAACACCAGATCAGGCGGGAGAGGGAGAGGGAGAGAGAGAGAGAGAGAGAGAGAGGGTCAGACTAGTAATTTAATTTATAGTTATAATTTATTTTTAATTATTGTACAACATTAAAACTACAGTCAAAAATTAATATTATTGCTATAAATGACCTCACTTACATTATTAAATGAACATTGGTCCCGAATATGCATAAATCCTTCTGAAAGTACAATGTTGTGAGGAGGGAGCAGTTAGTGGGGTCAGACTAAAAGCTGACAAACTATTTCTACCTCCAGGAAATATATCTCCTAAATTAATATATAATATATGACTATCAAAATATAAAATAATATCCTGAGTGCTGAGGCTGACTGACAGCTTGAGCCATACAGCTTCTTTCTTGTACATTATGTAGAGAGGGTAGGGAAATCCTACTCAACTGCTAAAAGTTAAACAACACATAGATTACATACTTATATATATAAGTATCAGATCCATCCAAACATGGTAGGAGCAGAGGAGACTGGAGAGACGGAAACAGATTTGAAGCATTAATTTAAGCCATTCATGTGACTCTTCCAATGTACATACAACTTCTTAGTATTCACCTCACAATACACTTACTTATGCTTCTGCATATAACTCGTGAATTGCATTCATTAATCCAGTTCGGTTCAGTCTCACATTACCATGATTAGTTCAGCAAAAAGGGCTATTCAATAGGGCAGCTAGAAGAAGCTACACACACACACACACACACACACACACACACACACTCTCTCTCTCTCTCTCTCTCTCAAACACACATTCACATAAAATAAAGTATGTGCAAAACAATAATGAATTCAGACGTTGACGCCATTCCTCAACACATTTCCATATATACCATCATTCCCATCGCATCTCATCCTCTCACATCCATAGTTGCTAAAACTTCGCTCCTTGATCAGACATCCAGCATCCCTCCCAAAGAGGTACATACACTATGCTGTAATATTAACGATGAGGCAACCGCATACCATACCTCTCAGATTTTCTCTCTCCTCTCTCCAACCCTTTAGCAATTACTACATACAGTAGTCGTACTACTACAGATATACAAATACTCTTGTACATATGTATACACACACACACACTCACTCACACACACATAGAGAGAGAGACCCGTGTGAGAATGTGCAGATGAGCAAACATTATTGCACTGTACACGACTCCCAGTATCTAACTATTGTCGGTGCAATGCCATTAGGAGTTGTTAACTTAGTGTTCTCAGTCCAATTTGGATCCAAGTTTTGCCTTTTCATTCGTTTAGCATGATTACAATTCATACATGAACGCTCATAATCGAATCTAACTACACATCCAGCAAGATTTGATTCATCTTTATCTCTCTCTCTCACTCACTCACTCTCTTCCTCCTCCCTCATCTTCACATTCTCAATCCTTTCCGTTTTATATTGACGTCTTTTTTTCGTATTCCGTAATATTAAATATAAGTACACACTAGTCACTCATTCAATAAAAATTTCAGCTCCTTCCCTACTACAACAATGTCATTTTCCATTACTTTTGTATATATTAATGAATTCAGCAATTTCCTCATCCTAGAAGTGTTCAGGGAAGTATGGATAGATAGATATACTTCCAAGTCCTCTATAATACAATATAATACACATGATCCACATTAAGTATGTAGGTACTTATATACTCGCACAGCGCTAGTCAGCTCATATTTATGCACATACACACAAAAAAATCCTTTTATCAAAAAAGAAGTCACAACTTTAAAAAAATAATGCCATCGATGGGAGCGAGAGCACACGATTCACGCCGATATGCACTTTTATGTGGGACTTGGTCTTGGAAATTTATTTGGCGGAGAGCGTAAGACAACTCCAAAAATTATTTAGATAGATGAATACATGATAAAGTGGGGGATGTCCCATTGCGACAATACATTTTTTTCTGTACATTGGAAATATTTCTACATTTTATTTCCTCGTTGAAAAGTCATCTTAGTCCTTGTTTTATGCTCAAAACAGTGAGGAAGGCCGACGTAGACAGAGACACTCCGAGGCACGCAGAGAGGGAGCAAGATAGTATAAAGTTATATAGTCAAACAGAGATAAAAAAACCATTTAGTGTTGACATAAAAAGGCAAAAGAGGAAAGGCAGATGGTTTGCCATAATATTTAATGCACATGAATTTATTGGCAGGTATTGTTACTTTGCTACTGAACTGTTGTGCTGTCTGAGAAGAGGGGGGAAAACCAAGTATGAGTAGAGAGGACGGAGAGGAGGAGTAGTAGTAGCAGTAGTAATAAGTAGTAGTAGTAGTCGTCGTAGTAGTACCAGTCCATGATAACAGTACTAAGTCTTGACGTATTACATATATATAAAAATAAATTCATCCTTATACATATCTTACTTAATATATGAAAAATTATCAACACTTTAATAATTGTGCACCCCCACAGTAAGTGCACACATAACGGAACGAATATTTAGCATCATCGGCTCAGTTGAGCCAGAACCGTAGTCAATCCATGCATTTTATAATATACAGTTTGAACAGGTAAGATGATGCACAAGCACAGACAGACACACACACACACACACACACACACACACACACACACACACACACATACAAACTCACATACTTTTTAACTAACCAAAAAAAGTACACACGCACCGGTGTACGATCACCTGATCACCACCACCACATAGTCCACATCCATATAATTATGTACGTTAGCCCTGGTTCATATAATTACTTATCACCCAGGAATGTACCAATGTTTTGTGCTTATAATGAAATATATATAAGTAATGCCCCTACAAGTACATACATACATGCGTGTATCCCCGACTGTTATCATCGTTACATGGATAGATTTTATTCCTTTCTGGTGAACTCGCAAGCAAGTAAACACTAATAGCAAGCTTGTTCGTCTGTCTGCCTGTAAGCTTAGTTTACAATGTGCCTGGTATGGCAGAATTGGAGAAATAAAGAGAGGGAGAGAGAGAGAGAGAGAGAGAGATTGTGTCGTCGTGTAAAATGTAGCCCGTCGAGTTCCTGTATACAAAACTCCAAATAATGATCAGCTACCATGAATAGAGAATTGAAATCCACGTCGACGAAACAACTTTTTTTTTCTCCTCCTTCTCTTTTAAAGACGAGAATTTGCTCAGCATAATGAAAGTGGGTGGACAAGGTAAAATGGCCTGAGGAACTCTTGGTTTTGTCGACGGCAAAGAACTCTTCTCAACTGCCTCAGCTTATTGTGAGTGTCACACTTGACTCAGGTGCTAGTTTAAAGGGAAACCCATCCCTAGCCTCCCACCACAGTCAACGACCTGACAAATACTAAATACATGTAAATCAGAGTACACAGGTCACGGGAAGGAAATACATTGCATGAGAATAATAATATCCGAAGAGAGGCCTACCTATCCCACCACCAGCTGTATGCACTCATCTCATAGTCCGCCATATTTACCCTCACACACAAACACACATATAGATAGATACTGTAGTATAAAAATACAGATCTACATTCTTACATACTTTTAAATACTTACTTATCCTTATATTTAAATGCACACACGGTCCAAACACATTCACACACACACACACAAACACCTGAAGAGGAATGCCTAACAAGTGACCAGGCATAAGTATCTACATACAGAAAAAAAAAGTAAGTACTACAACCAGGAACAACCCCACCGTCCAACAAGCACGTCTCCATATACTTATCCGTTCATTGGAAATGCAGGAAAGTGGAAACAAATTTAATATGGACAATTGTGAGAGAATGAACAATTTCCATAGAAGAGATATCTCACATAACCTTCACTCAATCCATGAGGGAGTATCTACATATAGATACGCATGCAAATATATAGATACATATGTATGTAGTTCACTCCATCCGTCCGGTCAATTGCTTTTCTCAGGACACAAATAAATTTATTTCCCTCCCAAAATCAAGGACTCGACTCCCTCACTCACTACCTACCTACATACCTACCTTTATCTATCTACCTACCTACCTACCTACCTTTTAAACTTGAATTAACAAGGGCTGTGTGCACGCTGACTCTGATTGTGAGTAAGTCTCTTATTATTTACACAGAGTGAAAAAAAAAATCCAACTGCATTCCAATTAAAAGGGAAACACAGTTCTACTCCGCTGCAGCCCCATTAATTAGTGCAACGGAAAATTATACATTAAAATAGTGTGAGCACATACATACATACATACATATCATGATGCATGTCAAGGGGAAACAAAAGAAGTATCTTTTCAAAATAATACAAGACCTGAGAAATGTCCTACTACTGTAATAAATGTCTTGTATTCTATACCTAGTGGAAACATGTGGGGAGATATGGATAATATATACCACTCTAAATTTAATTGTTTTCCTAATGCTTCCTCCAAGTTACATAAAACTTTTGCCTTCATTATATATGTACATATATATAATTATACATATACTTATATATATGTACATATATATAATTATACATATACTTATATATACTAATACCTATATATGAGCACTCACTCCGAGACTCACAGCCCCTAAAGGAAATTACTCCATTTAAGTACATTGAAAGTTCAGGAACAATTGTAAATGGAAGTTTGGGAAAAGCAGGTCAGAAAAGAATGGAGACGAAAAAAATGTAGTGACAGTGACAACTGAGATTTAATACTAAATATAATAATTATTATTATTATTCTAACAACACACCACTAAAATTAAATTCACTTGTCGCGCCGTGTCCTCATATTCAAATAAACAGAGTGAGAGAGAGAGAGAGGCAGAGATAGAGGAGGGGAGATGATCTGGTCCATTCCAATTTGTTAGCAGCTACATCCAAGTATATCATACTCATATGTGATGTAATAATTTAATAATTGTCTAATAATAATAATAATAATAGAATAGAGGAGAAATGTAATCAAAAGTACAGTACATATGGTACATACATAGAGCACAGACTCAGGGAAGTGTGACGTACTATTTGATAAGTTGTTTCAAGCTCTGGTTTTTTTAATTGTCTTCTGACCTACACTGTTGAAATTAGTAAGTATAGAGATGCATTACATACTACATACACTCTTTAGTAACTATTTGTTTAACATTCCTCACACGATTCAGCGATTTCATTTGCATGTGTTCTGCTTGCTGTTTGATGCTGGGAGCGGAATACTATTACTTGATTTTCCATACACGGTACAATATATCATCCAGAGATATATTTACTTCATCAGGCTTTACTGTAAAGCAACCTCAATGGAGTTATTGTTCCGACAACCGAATTATTATCATCTGTACACTGTGGATACATATAATATTACCGATATCCCAGCGGAATCAACGGTTGTGGTAGATACACTGAAAGTATGTACACGGCAGACGACAGAGAAGAAACAACAGTTAAGCTTCCCAGTATTTGTTTGTAAACACTTTATGACATAAGTACAGACACAAACTCTGTTTTTTTTATATGCACACACTTATCCAGTTTTTCTATTATTACGGAAGATACGATCCTCACATCAGCATCATCATCAGTTCATCAATGCTAGCGTATCATACCATCAATCTACACATAACATAAGCCTTATTGTTAGTAGAAGAGAGTTACATTTACAAATAGTACAACAGCAGAGGAGGGCCGGAGGACAAGGAGAAAAAAAGAGAAGAAACCCAACCTATATTAGAATATAAGCTACAAATATTCATCCATGCACATACACTACATATTTGCAAATGAAAATTGCGGAGTGGTTGCACTGAATCTTTGAAAGTCTCTCTCTCTCTCTCTGTACATATTCCAAAAGAATATTCCGACGGCAACAGCCCGGAGCGGCATGGCTCAAACTTCAAACTGTTCATTAGAATTTAAAGACTAATTACAAATTTAAATACTATTGTTTCAAGAATAATTCATTTACAATCTTTCCCGTAACTCATACCAGTCACTGCCTACAAACTACAAATAATATACAAAGAACACAAACATATCTGTAGATGTGTGAACAAATATTATTGGTATTTCGCATTGCATTCAGACAAAACAGCTCTCTCACTCACTCACTCACTCACTCACTCACTCTCTCTCTCTCTCTCTCTCTCTCTCTCTCTCTCTCTCTCTCTCTGATTCAGGCAAGTACATATATTATTACGGACGGCAAAAAAAGATTACATGATGAAAGAAGGAGGAAACCATGTCCCAAAACTAGGCTCGAATTCTCCTGATGAACTGCAAATGCCGATTACATGTGACATTTTGATGAAGAGCCCATACTCACGCATTTGCTTCTCATCTCAATCCTGTCCCATTTCATCCGAACGAGTCAAGCCAGTAATCTATTTTACTGTTCCGGTTTCCTCTTGTTCTTCAGACATGTCTCTCTACCAAACTATGTATTACTTGTCAGGGAGAGAGAGGGAGGGAGAGAGAGAGAGAGTCAGGATAGGAGATGCATATAGATAGGAAGTACATTTATGCATATGTGATTCCTGATGATACCTTCCTAATCTACAATACAGTTCTCCCGGCAAAGAGGCGACGAAAAGTAAACGAGATACTTCTCCACAATGGTAACTAGTAAATATACAACTTGTGAGGTGAAATACGATGATGGTTTCCAGGTAACATGGGTTAAACTGATTTCAATTCCTATTTACTTCACCAACATATGCAGACACACAAACACATCCACACACACACACACACACACACATCCACACAAGATATCCACCTAATATACTTTCGCATTTAATACGTCAACGAAAGCTGAAAAAAAATTCCCAGGGCTTTCAAAGCTCCAAATGAAAATGCAAGAGGAGACGAAGACGAAGGAAAAGAAGAAGAGGAGTGACAAAATGAAACATTGAAATGGATTTCCAAACTGTGGAATGCATTTGAGCAAAAGGGGGAAAGAAAACACACGACTTGTAAAAACCCTCTCTCACCATAAATATGTACACACACACACATATACACACACATACACATGGGCCCATGCAAGTTGAAGGATGCAGATTCTATCAAGAAAACAAGTAATGTTTGGGCTTCAACGAAATACTCGAAATCAGTGACGACGACTAGTACTCATATAATGTAACATCGATACAGACAGAGAGCTATTCAATTTCCCTGAACCCAAACTTATTCCATTCCTTTCCGCACACAGACACAGACAGACATATACATACATACATACATACATACATACATACATACATACACACACACACACACACCAAATTTAATACCATTCCGGTCGTGTAATAAGCATCTATTTACAGGAGGATCCACCAAAGACAAGACAAAAGGGAATCTTTTGCAGAATTTTCTATCTCATCTATTCCCATGGACATTTCTTTATATATGCATGTAAAATTGCATGGATTTTTACAGACATACATAGAAATAGGTATCAAATGGATCTGGAAGGTAAGTATAATATGCAAATAGAACCAGTCAATCTGAAGAAATAATAACTACGAACCAGTCAAGACATATGGCTGGGACATCAAAAAATCACTAGGTTCAAAATCTGAGCTGGAGGTAGAGATAGGTAGTTGCCCCAAGTTTATTTTTATATTTATGTACATAACAACTATGTACCTTACGGACAAGATACACACTTGGAAACAAATAATACCCAAAAAATGTCTTTTCGGCCATGAACCCCGCAAGTATACTTTACTTTTGAAACGAAGAAACAACATAATATATAGAGAAGAGAGCAGGAACCCAGCTCGTGTGTACTTGTACTTGTGTGTACTTATACTTAAAGTACTCGTAAGTACACACAGATGTGACAAACTACTGTTCACTATATTATGCATATATTACTTATATACATATACGAAGTTTAAAACATAAAATATGACTTCATGAAATATGGGCATGGATACTCTTATTTACTGCAAAAAGAAGTGTCGTAGTACTCTTGTAAGTCATGATTTAGACGACATCGTCTCAAACTCATTGTTATGTCGTTTTTGGAGGAGAGCAAGCAGCGCGACAGAGAGGGAGAGAGAGAGAGGGAGGAAAAGAGGATTATATAGTTATGATGCGTACAAATACTTACGGAGCTCATTCCAAGGGAAAAAAACAACTAACAATGGGTAAAAATATTGTCCCCTCGCATGAAGCGACTTTAAAATCTTTTCCTTGCCATCCCCATCACGAAATCACGTTCAAAGGGCCCTTCCACAATTAGTACACATCCTTAATATGACCCACCGTAGACAAGCATGGAAAATTCGGAGTTTTTACCCACTCCTGATCAACTACTTCATTCTATTCTAAACACAACACAACAATCACCGAATAGTCAAGGATCCTCATTTAGACACAGGGAGACTGGGTGGTATACATATATACATATAATAGATACTCTTCTTTTACGCATACATTTAAATAATAAACTCATGTTTTATGTTTTTACAATACCTCCAGAGACATACGAATACGAGCTCTTTTTTTTCTCTTCTCTGGAGGAGCCCAACAGCCAACAAGTCTCAACTCTCACCCAAGTCTAATAATTTTTGTCTCTCAAGAAGAAACTAAACCAGTGGGGGAAAAAAATGTCGTTGGTCTTATCCTATTAAGGATTTTTTGAGGTGACGGTGGTGTTGGGGGGGGGGGAGTGTTGGTATTCAAGAGGGATGGGGGAAAAAAGTTTTACTCCCTTGTTCAACAGAAGAATAATAAAGTGACACATAATATCGAGAGAAAAAAATATAGGGCTGGAAATGGAGTTAGAAAGTCAAATTAGACTTGCTGTGGTGCTTGTCGTCATCAATGTTCAACGTTTTTCAGGGGTAGAAATATGTTCACATATGGAGGATGCACTGACATACACGGCAGATTATAAACACCAGAAAAGAGTCAATCCATCAACGAACAGGGCGAGAGTGAGAGAGAGAGAGAGCAAGAGAGGGAGAGAGAGAGAGAGAGAGAGAGAGAGAGACGTCTTGTGCAGCATACTTTAGAACGGAAAAAGACAAGGAATCCCGAAAATAACATCTATCAAGAGCTACATACACATGTTTTGGAACTCTCGTAATAAAACATACTTCATAGACTGACGGGATTTGTGTTTTTACGGGGGAAGGAAGAAGAATCTAAAGTAATTTCCAGACTTATGTATATATATATATTTTATGAACAATTGATGTTGAACATAAAGGCAGGGAAAATCCAGAAAATGGAAGAACGGACTGGAGTCCTACTGTTTCAAAGTTCCCTACATCACAGTTGGAAGAAAGGGGGCCGCCATGAGGATAATATATATGCCCCCTGAAAATTTGCGACTTGAAAATATATTATGGTTTATCCATTCCATTTCTGCCTACATTATCACAATTCGATTTTTCAAGGAAACAATAGTCTAAGTTTGGAGGCAAATGCTACTCGTAGATCGACATTTGCGATAAAAACCACAGCAGTGGTCCAAACTATACGGTCTTCCCCACAAAGTTCGGAGCGAAAATGAAACCGGTACGTCATGGATGGTAGGGAGGGCTAAGGATGATTATATTATAGATATATGGATATCCTTGTATACAGACAGAGCGGAAATGATGGTCAAGGGTGTACGTGTGTACGAGATTTGTCCGGCTTCGTTCTTCGTCTAATCATAATGTTCTCCAGGAACCATCTGGGTCTAAGCAGGGATTCCGAAATGTACAACCAGAAATCATAACGTGCTGGTGCAGTAGTTGATGTTCATGGTTCACGTTCACACAGACACACACACACACACACTCACACTCAAACTCACACAAGTTACATATGTGGTCTCATAGGTGGATGGGAACAAGTATGGAACCATAAACTAAAAGTATATCTTGATTCTTCCACAAAGGTTCAGTCAGTCATACATAGAAGAAGCTAGAAAAAGGTCTCCAACAGTTTTCTTCCATTATCAATACACCCAGTGTATTTACTCGCACTGCTTTATCTCTTCCCAAAGTTTGGAATCCCTCGACAGTTCAAATGCTGCTGGTGGCATCATTTTCCTTCTGAATATCGTAATAATTATTACTTGACGCTCCACTTATTATACGTACAGAATCAAGCATGAACAACTATACCGTAGTCTACATACAGGAAGATACCCTCTTCATAAGTCAGGGACTCCGAGTCCAACGCCGTGCTCCCAACACATTTGCGTGAGTATCAGAAGAGCATTAAGTTTTTCAAGCAAGTAATCGTCCGCTTCTAAGTCCTCTATAGATATATCTACAAAGACAGTCACACACACACACACACACACATACACACATACACACAAGCCGACACACACCATCATATACATTCTCCAAGAATATGGATAAATGCCATAGATATATATCTATATATGTGACCCTCCTGCAAACTCTTATTAAGGGATTCACTCTCCCAGAAAACTCCAGATTCCGTCCTCGTCGTCTTCACTCACAAGTTGCTGTTCTTCCCGAATATGCATGCACTTGATCATCATGCAATAAATATGTTGAAAGTACAAAACTTGAAATCCTTCTTGGAATGACTTAAGTCAATGGGTTCTCAGTAAAGACCATCAGAAGGGAAAAAATGTCTTTAGTGCATGGTAATGTGCATTGGGTATGAAACGAGACACAGACACACAAGGCAAGGACAGCTCCACTGTGAGAGAGAGGCAAGTTTTACACGTAGCCAACACAAATAATTATAGTAAACAGTAGTATCTAGGGTCAGTCATATATAGGATGGGAATCCTATGGGGCATGTATGTTCTCCTCTAAATGTTCAACTATATAGCTAGTTTCCTTCAACCCTCTCTGCTCCCCCGGTTTATGTCAACTCTGAAAAGACTACTATTTTCTTAGATGTCGTCTTTTCCCTACCAAAAGACTACGATATCTTCATACATACATAACTATATATGTTTATATACTTAGAATATCTACTTATACGTAGAAATTTAAGTTGGAAACCGCTTGTTCTGCTTCACCAACTCTTGTCATACTTATTCCAGAACCTTTTTTCTCCTCCCTCCTTTGCGATGCTTCACTCTTCTTAAATAAATGACCCCATTTGAGCATACCTTGCGGGCTTAGACAATGCATAAGATTATCAACTCTTTTTCTCTCGCTTCCTCTTTCCGTCCCGAAGAGCCGTAAAGTTTACACCGTGTGAGAGTATGAAGTTTTTAAGTTGTCGCAATTTATTAACCTACAGGCAACCTTAAAAAGCAAAGGCAGTCAGAGCTCCTCCAACTCCAAACCCCAACCCCCCCCCTCCCATACACTGACTGACTGAGTCAAAATGTGTCCGACTCCCAGTTCCTTTCAAATGCCGACAGGTCCTCATTCATAACCTGGAGTCATGGAAGGATTATATTTTTACCATTTCCCGTCATATCCCTGCCTACCGTAAAAAGACACTACAACTCCTCGACCAGTCCTCATCCCTATCCCATTCCACCACCACCACCACCACCAACTTCCAAAACTCCTGAGCGGCTTCAATAAATATGTTCCTCAATACAACAAAACTATGCTCATCACGTGCCTTCATGTTTTTGCAAAAATCAAGACATCCCCCCATGACTTCATCTAAGCCTTGACTTCACACATTGAAGGTTCTTCTTGTATCCACACAACTCCGTCCGACTCACATCCCTTTCCTTATACTTTCAGTTAAACTCATCTCATGTCCCCACACACACACAAACACAGAGGCCCAGCCCCAGTCAAGGAGGCCTATGTAAGCATTTAACGACCACTATATACTGACTGAGCACTCTCAAAGCTAAACAATCCCAGCTGAACAATGATTACTAAACGAGTAATCACTCAACTAGAGCCATAGTCATTGCCTCCCTATCAAAAGCCCTACGTCAGCAAGAACAGTCGCACGGACGGAAGATAGTAGAAAGTATTTTACTCAGAACAGAACTATTTACTCATCAATGAGCAACACCATCGGAAAGCAATGGCTCGTTTTAAAATCCACGCCAAAAATTCATGTTCACTTAAAAATCTCCTACTACTTATACTGTATATGACTAACAGACAATAATAAAACTTACGACCACGAAAAAGAGAAAGAAAAAAAAACTTCAACAATGAAACACCCCAGCCATTCCGCTGTCATTGGCATTATTAAAAGTTGGAAATAAAAACTTAAATGCGCTCACACTCACTGAGTCTCATATCGTCAGTCATAGATGAATTTAAAAGCTTGAATATTTATATGAGTGACTCCTTCATAAAATATTTACAACTTTCGTACACGCTTCCGTTCCTATCATTAGCCTCTCATTTGCATTCCCAATTCATGTGCATACATAATCACTCGACATTCCGACCTCTCTGAGGTGTACAGGTCCAAAATGAGTCCTTAATGTAATCTTTACATTCCTTGACAATTTCACTCCAACATTTTTCCCAATATCCATTTGGTTATTTTTTTTAATATCCATTTGGTTATTTTTTTAATATCCATTTGGTTATTTTTTTCTACTATCCATTTGATTTTTTTGTGTGTACGTAATATCCATTTGATTTTTTTTGTGTACGTAATATCCATTTGATTTTTTTTTTGTACATAATATCCATTTGATTTTTTTGTGTACGTAATATCCATTTGATATTTTTTGTACGTAATATCCATTGGGTTTCTTTTTGCAATAGCCATTTGGGTATTTGTTTACAATAACCATCCGGTTATTTTTTTAAACTATCCTCCATTAGGTTACTTTATGGGTACGATCCATTTGGTGAATTATCCCCCGGACAGAATTCCAAATTTCAAAAAAACACACTCCAGGGGGAAAAATCAAGTTGAAATGTGATGTATGTGGAGAAATTGAATTTTTTGAGTAAATACTCTCTTGGTGGAACTTTTAAAAACAAACAAGCAGTGAGGAGAGTATGGACGTGAACAACACTTTTTTTTTTTTGGTTTCCTTTCCAAGTTGTAATTATTTAAGACAGGTTGAGAAATAAATTTATTTTTTTACCTTCACTGTAGCTCCCTCCAATTTCACTCAGACACCAAATCAGAAACACACACAGTATATACTTCAATGTTCTCCCACTCCGGGACTGATTTCCCGCACTCCTTAATTCTATTAGATTCACCATTGCATATTATCTACCACACCATCGGATTGATTAACTAAAGAACTTGTGACACAACAACAATTGCCCTCGTCGGCGTGCTAAGCAGAACTGAAGCACGTCTTCCAAGTCCACTCTCCTGTTGCTGCTCTGCCTCATGCTACGCCTGCGCCGTCCACTCGTGTAGTAAAAGGTATTAAAAAGGTATCCTCAATCCTCATCGTCTTCTTTCTCACTCTCCTCTGTCTGTATGTTCTGTGTGTATATGGGCAGAGTTTTAAAAGTTTACTGTATATAGTAATATAAGGGTAGTACATGTTGACTGTAGACTAGAGTCCTATAGTTTATATTGTATATACTGTCTATATATTTTTTAACTGACGCGTCAGACTTGCTTCTTAAAAGAGAGTACTATAGAGAGAGGCTGTGGGACTTGTGGCTATGGCTATAAGGCTGTGCCTTTGGATTTTTATGTATAAGTATGAATGTATATAGTGTATATGGACTCTCAACGGCCAGTATATATCCTGTGAAGAGTCTTTAAGGGGTAATCTGCCGTCTGTTGACTTTTATTAAAGCATATTGGAGAGCTGGGATGGTGTTTAAGATTTAAGATGCGGCCGTGTATAGATAGATGTGTAGATACATTTTGTACAGGTATGCATTTGCAAGTGTGTATGAGTGTGTGGGGAGATGTTGTTGAGTAAGCTTGTGACTGTGTGTAGTAGTGGGGGTATGTGGGGTATGTACATATGCATCCTGTAGGGATGTATGTAAGTGTTCCATGTGCACAGATCTTCCTCTTCTTACCTTCCCTTATTACCTCTCTCGTCCGCGTCTTCAGTTACTTAAGTATTAGCATCGGAGTTCAGTTATGGTTAGTGTATGTTGCGTCAATGCAATAATGATCTCCTTTCCTACCTTGTTTCCGAGAGGTTTGAGTCTTTGAGTCTCTTGAGTTTGTCCGTTGCACTTTTCTGTACACTGGATATTGTCGGGGCTCAAAGGGTATTTAGATGTAGTCCTGACTGTAGTACTAATGTATGAATAGGGAATGGATATTTGTATGAGTGTGTCATATGTTGTGTGTATGGTAACTAGTATATTTGCTGAGCTAATGTGAATTTTTATGTTTGCAGAGCCAGGGATATGGGACGGGATGTATGTATGTGTACGAGGGGCATTTGACGGCTGAAGGATACAACGTATGGAGCTCATGGGAGCAGGGATACATGACAAAGATGCTTTGGAGAATATTATCAGGACTGAAAAACAACATTGCTTTACGGAGAAATCCAATGAGCTCATAATGAGTCAAAGCATTATGAGTAACGAAGGATTCATTGTTCATGATGTCATCGTCTTTCCTGTCACCCTGTAACAATGCGGTCATTTCCTATACTTATGTTTTGGGTATAGGATCACCTCCCTGAGCCGGTCTGGGCCTATGTGCAAAACTCATGTGTCAATGTGTCAAACTCTTTGAGGTTGTCATCTTAGGGGGATACACCGGTACTCATACTTATACCAAATCACATCAAGGAGGTAATGGACTTTTTTCTTGCAAAACATATTTATGAGCCATAAACGTATCTATGTATGCAGGAGGCTACAGAAGAGTCGTTGTGACTATATTCACTACGAGGAATAGGACCTACATATGTAGGTATATATACCGTGAGGGTTGTGGAGACTCAGGACTCAACTGTGTTGGAAGCGTATGAGACGACCAGTTTTTCCCATGAAATATATGATAACACTGAAAAAGTATTTTGTATACTCAGGTGGAAATAATTCATACTTGAGTACAATCTCATGTACATGGCCGGGCGTTTGGGACGGGATCCGTCATGGTTTCCAAATTTTTCATAACTTTTCCTTATTATGTAACCTTGTGCGGATTCTTTTTGTGACTCTGTGAGTCAGTAATCATGAAGAGTAACAATGTTACTTGGGATTTTTCCCATATATGGTTGAGGATGCTGGCCCCGCCACCCCGATTTCCCTTTCCTTCTGGAACCATTTTATGTAATCAGTATACATAGATATATACATTCATGTAATTTTGTTAGTATATTGAACTTTTTTCCGGACCTCTCGGTTAGAACTCCTCCGTATGGGTTCGGATTTGTTTGACTTTAATCAATTTTTGAGGAAGGGGAGATAATAAAATTTACGACATACAGTACTCTTTTATTTTGCAATGGGTGAGACTCTCTCTCTTTGGGAATTCATTAACGTCATTTTTTGTACACATTAAATTATAGAGTAAACATAAATAAAATCATGGCTTTTATAGAATCGATGACGGAAAGTAAACAGGAGCTGACTGGTAGCTTATGTAACTGTGATTACGCATAGAGTAATTATGACTAAATATTTTAGTGATCGTTTGTGTTGATGGAGGAATGCAGAGCCACGTGTAGGATTTTTAACTGGGGCTTGATTGCTATACTTTTGCGGCATGCACACATAGGAGTTATAGTAGGTGTTATTTGTGACCGTGCCTACAAGGGGTTAAAAATAATTGGTATTTCTATCCCAAGTGTAATTTTTTTTACATAATTACCCCCACAATTTTAAGAGATAGGATAGGAATTAGAAATTAAAAAATTACCTCTAATTTTATTGTTTGCACGACGACGTGTCACAAATTTCTAGTCACACAGCCCCCGTGCATAGGTTATGACAGTTGGAACATTTTGTCAGTATATTAATTTATTCCTACTGTTTCCTTGCATCTCGTGCCCTCAGGGAGATGTTGAGTCGTTATAATTTGCATATATTTGCTCAACACTTGTTGTGGTGTAGAGGAACTAGAGGAAATTGTATGGAGCCTATGGAGTCACAATGGTATGAATGGGACAAGAGAGGTGAAAATTGCTTGCACAGTTTTTAATCTTGACTTTTAGTTGGGGTGGTATGGGTTGGGGGGGGGGACAGAGAGAGAGAGAACGTTTAGTTTTATATTGCATTCGTGCCCATACAGTTTCAATGAGCTATGTTTTTCCTCATAAAAGTTTAAGTGCGTCTCTTTCCAACGGTCAAACAAATTAAACGCAATCTGATGTTGTACTTTAGCTCCGCACAGTCATCCTCTCATATCCTCATCGTCATGTCTTTTACAGACGAGAGGAATACAATCGTGAATCTATTATGACGCATCAAGTGTTTTCCGCTCCAACAATCCCTAGGACATGTCATGATTTTTCCCTTTGCAAATGGAATTGGAGATAGAAATTACCCAAATTATAACCAAATAGTGGGACTTGAGCGTACCAGCACGTACATAATGAGTGCGTTCACGGAGGAACAAGGAACAATTGGGAGGACCTACATCACATCTCCATTGTTCCAAGTGCATTCATTACACTACAGACACACGCATGGATGTCAGGAGGAGACGATAGTCAGTGCTTAGAGCAAATCAAAACAAAGTTTTAATTAAATTAAAGCATCCCAGATATTCCCCATTTTCCATATTATCTTTCAACAATAATCCCATATGATTTTACAGTTATGCCAATTGGATCCGTATGTACACACTGAGTCCATCATAGAGTAATTTCCCTCCGGGGGATAATATCTTATTTGTTCTAAATAAGAAATTACTCTTGGGAATTTGAGCGGAGGAACGACAAGATCTTTGTACTTTGATAGTACTCCCAGTTCCGTCGACACAGGTACGGAGGCTCATTCAAAGACTTCAAAAGTAAATATTGAGACCACAAATTGAGACAATCAGATTTAATATTATTAATAGATGATCCATTGTTGAGTTCCTTTGAACTTTACTGCCTAAGAAGTACTTAGGGTTTTCAATTTCCTGTAGGTCGGTCCCTGGACGTCATCATACAGGAGCACGGAGAGCAGGTACAGCAAGTAGGGATGGATCTAAATTGAATATTTTTTCCGAATATTGTACCTACAAGGAATATATGTAATCCTTGATAATTTTTACAGTTACATGGAAGGATCTTCAATGAGGAGTTCTTTCAACTGTTGTTGTCATATCCCGTATGAATTTTACTAGCACTCCTCTCCTTATCTCACCCTCCATGAGAGAGGACTGTTAAGATAAAGATTTCCTCTCATTTAATTTTGCTCTGGAGAGGAGATTGCGTAAAATTGGAGCATGATGGCATATGTACATGTACGGGGAGGGGATATCAGCTATAACAAAATGTGCTGGTTGATCAACTCCTTCACTATTATTATTACACAAAGTGAATGCGTTTCAATTTTCAAGCTCATGTAGTCAGAACAATTGAATACGCTTCCAATTTCAGTCCGCTATTCCAACCGAGCTTTTATCAGAGGAAAAAACCAAATGACTCTCAACTACAAACAGTACTAGTAGGACTAACATTATATGTACCCCTCCTAGATCCTATCAGCGGAGTGTATACTAAAATTATAAGCAGTTCTCTCTGTATTATTTCACTGGTCTCCATTTTTATCTCAAGTAGGAGAGAGAGAGAGAGAGAGAGAGAGAGAGAGAGAGAGAGAGAGAGAGTAGGTAGGAGATAAGCAGGTGAATGATACGGGGTTGTTTGCAAGGACTGGGATGCATATGCAATGCAGTTAAAGGTGTATGGACAAGTAGGATACCCTGTAGCTTGGGGAAGCTGGTGCAAAAGCCATGTGCAGACTGTTATATAATAATTATAGTAGACACTGGGCTCTGCATAGGGAACGGAGTGTATCAGAAGGGGGAGTCGACAGTCTCCTGAAAGTCACTTTACGGCTGGACCGGACGTCTTAAAATGTTGGATGGTTTTGATATTATCTGGATGAACTTGGATAATTTTCTGTATCTCATGTTGTTTGGAGGTATGCACTGTGGTAAGAAACCCTGAGTGTACTTGGATTTGTGTGAAGAAAGAAAAGGGACGTTGGCTCTCACGAAAATTATCGTGATCCAGAAATGAATGTTGGAGGGATTTGATTCTGGCCTTGACTATGAGGAGGACTTTGCCCTTCAGGCTAAGCCTGGATTTCTGGATATGTAGATAGAGACAAGAGCAAAAGAGAGAGAGAGAGAGAGAGAGCAGTAACGAAAAAACTCACTCACTACTACTACTTGCTGTTTGCTGCTACACACCTCATCTCCAGGAGAAGGGAAAAAATAGTTTGAGTCTGTCAGTCTTTTGAGATGCCAGTAGCAATTTAGATGAGAAATGTGTTACAAATACACATCTCATCCGTCGTCTAGAGTGCACAGACTCTGCAAGGAGATTTAGAGATGAAGAAGAAAAGAGTGGAGTGCCCATGGCTCATCTTCTTTTCAAACACCTGCAACGACTGCAACCTGTTGCACAGGCCTTTTCTGTCGTCTTGTTCATTCGCTTCCCTCCTTGGCGAGTTGAGACTATTTTATGAATAGCCAGTGCTACTCTACTGCTGGACTGTTAAGAACAGACCTTGTTCCGTACTCTCTCACAGACACACACATACACAAGCTACACACATCAAATGTGGTACGTACAAAACGGAGCCCACAAAACTAGTTCAACTTCTTGGAACAAATGTGTTCATGAGGCGAACATAACATCTTGGGGATTTTTAACGCACGTACCTTGGACTACTACAATGGACCATTTACACATTCATGTGCAGGCTTATTTGCGATATAATTTAATGGATGAGTTTAGTGCAAAATGATTTAACCAAATGTCATGTTGCATTAAATTGACTGAGCGAAAACTCTTTTTTCAATTGAGCCTCATTGTTGTCAATAGTGGTTCGTATGCCCTCGCTGCATTATTTACTTCCCCTTTCATGAACCATGAGGGCCTAATGATTGAATGAATTACAATGAATTGGCAATTCATTTGACGGCGTTGTGTATGAAGTGAGGGGTGTCAAAATTTTTGCCCTATAAATTATACCACTCGTATAATTATAAATAGTAGTCAAGGGGGTTTGACAGTGCGTTTCCATCATCCACACTCGTCCAATGATCTCTTTAGTACTGGAAATTTAAATACCTTTTGGTACAGTTTCATCTAACAATGTGGGCTTCCACAAAGGACTGGTTTTTTTGAAGCTTCGTTCCCTCTCAACCCTTCACATCTACTTTTCTTTTTATTTCATGCTTGTAGGTCCGTAGAAGAAACTAAAATGGCCAGGGTGGCGTGTGAGCATTTCAGCACATTTTTTTTCCTTCTTCCATCCTGCCCCACTTGGTATTCGTACAGTTTGATATATAGCTGAGAAGTGAGGAAAAAATCTGGTCTACCCATTACGCTCCGTTTCATTTAGTTAACTTCGTGATGGTTAAAACGGTTGCTGGAATGAATTCTTTAATTTAAAGAAAAACCTGGAGGGGAGTCGTAAATTGAAATAGGATTTCCATGGATCCTTGTATTTTCCGGGGGAAGTGTGGTCGTGTGTGTGTGAGTCTCCTTGTTGCTTGAAGAGAATTCCGATGCCAAATAGAAAGAGATTAAGTTTAGTGGTATAGGAGACAGTTTGGAGCATGAATCATAGATTGAAATGTAATGTTGGTGGAGAAAAAAAAAGAAGTGTCGGTAATGGTTGTTGGATGCAGACGTTAAATTGAAAGGGTAATAGGATAAATTCTATGCTGGAGCTATGATGAGGACACAACCAGGGAAGGAAAAGAAAGTGATAGCTATATCCCTTCTTGATTTACAAAGAGACGTCTGTTGGGGCCAAGTGGAGGTGAACGTAGGGTTGTAAATTCACCTTTTATTTTGGTTTTACCGTCATATTAAAGACACAAATGGGACGGCGGGCTTCTCTTCCACTCTCCTACCTCCACCATTTACGAAAATCTTCCCTACGCCGAATTCCGTTACACACGTATGAAGAGTGACTCCGTGTGTATTAGGGGGTACGAGGGGGGAAGAAATATGCAATCAGACAAAACTCTCGTCAATTATTCAGGATAGTCTCCGGTGTCCAACCTTAATCTATTTAGACAGCTTTGTGGCTCAAAAACTTTTACCCAATTTAAAATAATGATCTAATTGATCAGTACATACAAGATCCGTTCCAACGGGTACACAATAAAAGTACAGTCGTACACACAGGCTACCCCCATGCATGAGAAAAACTCCCAAGAATTCATAATTTTCAAGAACCATGTTCTCCACGGAGGGAGAGAGAGAGAGAGAGAGAGTCGGAGCTTAAATCATAGCATTACTTTTGTGAGCAATTGCTTATTATTTTTGCTCGAGGAGAAAAACAGGATTGGGAAAGCTCCTCAGGGTGTTTTTAGCATTCTTGCTATTCTTCTATAATTGACCTTATTGGATATTTGGAATTAAACTGGTCTGTGGTTATGGAAGAGTTGGATCGAGTCTTGACAAAATTTCTGATTAAAACTGATAAAAAAAATGGTAGATTACCATGCCGCATATTTGGTCAGTCCTACTATTGTCCGTTTCATCGAGAAACAAGTTGCATTTAATTGGGATGGCTGCCAAAAGAGAGAGAGAGGATCATGTTGCTAGTTATTACTTAAGTATCCCCATGGGTCGGATGTTGTAATGGCACAGTGTGTGGAGTTGTGTTGGAGGATAGATGATGCCGCAGATCTATTGTAATTTGGTGTGGAGTTTAAGTGTACGTGTATTTAAGTCCGGGGCCTATTGAATCATGAAGATTGGGGGGGTACCAATTTGGGTTTAAGGGGGAAAAAAATTGGAATGACCACATCAATTTTGTCCAGCCGCTAACCATACAGGGGGGTTTCATCTCCCCTTCTTGAGCCCCACTGAGAAATGTCATTTTAGGTAGGAAAAAATAACGGTCAAAGGAGAGATTAGATTGCTCAATACAAACGACAGCCACCTGACGTTTTGGTCATATTAAGTTGAAAAAATGAGTCTTAGCCCAACCCCTGTGGGTTTTTTTCTTCCTCTGGTTTTCTCACTGTTTCTATATTACTTACAATTTTTTTTTCTCTCTCTCTCTCTCTCTCTCTTCCGAGGGTTCTTATCCCGCACTTCTCCCATCCCATGGTATCCTCCGTCCCGGACAGACAACATACTGAGAGTCTTCGCTTCCTTGCGACTTCCTCTTTTCTAAAGTTCCCTTGCAATATTTCCCTTGCCGATCACTATTGAAACATTTTCCACGCTTTTCCTCCTCTAACTCCGCAAACACTCACTATCTACATTTACAAACATCTATTCCCTTTTGGTTTTCTCTATTACATTATACATCTCACATTTCTTTGTGACTCCTCTCCTCTCCTCTGTCGACTGACTGCACAGCCCTGATGGTGAGTGCCGTTTTTATAAAGATTCCCATTTTTGCCTTCTGCCAGGGAACGTGCGTATACTTAGATGTTCATGGGCTCAGGGAGCGGGAGGGAAAAAAACATGGGGTTGGCTCAACTAAATATTTCATATGCTCATCTCATCTCTGCACTGTTTTTTTTTCTTCCTCTTTTTCATCATTGTCATTCTAGATTCAGAGACTGAGAGGAATTTTCCCGATGATGACAACTAATACTTTTGGAAGACAGCAAATATTCTGAATTCCGACTTATAACTTTTTTTTTTCAGATGTTACTCTATCCATGGATAATTCCCTACTTGAGTATTTCCTTTCCGCTGTTTATACAGATACTTAATCCCTTGAGTGTACGTAGGGGTGTGCATTCCCTCAATAATAATATTTTTGTTTCGGGGACTCTCCCATCCTTTTTCCTTAATATCAAAATGGGAAGTTGATTCTTAATTGGGAATACTACTGTAGAGTCGGAGGAGCGTCTGGGTCCCTCTCGGAGGAGAGGACACTACGGATTTTGGGATGGTAGCTCCAGCGGATGCTGTTGCATGATAATTTATAATTAAATTACAAGTTATTCATGGAATTAGCTCCAATCCCTCCTGTCATGTGAAGTCTCCTTGTGACGAGAGACTCCACCGAAGTGTCAAGGTGACAGTTTGCAAAGTATGCACGGATGTGAAGCACGCCCATGTGAGGTTGTGTGTACTCACTTGTGTAAAGTTGTGCATACATATTTATGATTTTAGAGTAGGAAGGACCCGAAGACTCAACTTCTTACTAAAATGATATCTCTGCAGTTTCGTGAGGGAATAACTAATTATTGAGAGACGCTCTTGTCTACCGTGCTGCGCGGATCTTATGTCCTGCATAGATTGTTGAATTGAAACTTGCAGTACATTTGTGATATGCACCCTCAAGGGACAGGTCTCAAACCGAGAGTTGACTGGGAGTCGGGAGAGAAACTGCATAAATACATGTTTAAATATGCGCATGAATTAATTTTTAAAAATGGAATAATATATCCTCTGCATTTGTGGGCTGGCTTGGATTGCCCTGGCTCCTCAGGCCAGGGCCATGGTGGGTGCATGATGAGCAAATGTTTATTACCAATGTGTGTTGGAGTCAATTCTCGGAAGGTAGGTAATATATCTCTGAGTAAGGATGCACTCTGGCCCTGTACAATACTCATATGCATAATTATTACAGTCATGTGAGCAGTCCAGAAAATGTCGGGGTGTCCACAACATCCCCAATGAAAGACTAGTGCCGTCGTCTTGGAGTGGTAACCATGTAGTGAAAAGTGCAATCAGTGGGGTGTGTCCGTGAGTAGGTCCATAATTGTAAACAACGAATTCTCAAATGACCAGAAGTAGTCCATGGACATGTTTGAGCTTTACTTGAATAAACCATTAGGGGATAAACCACAGTGGAATAAACTCCGCTTGAATAAATTGATCATTCACGTTTTTTTTTCCTCTTCATATTGTGCTCTCATATAGATAGAGGAGAACTCCAGACAGTGAAATGTTAATTTCCAAGCTGTATATATATAAAAGACGTACCCAATGGTTAGTGCCCAAACATAGGTATGCAGAGTGGTCGAGATAAGGCTTTTACTTTTTACGCCACAAGTCAGCATGGGACTGGTGGTAATACATTGAGGTTACTAGGAAATTATAGATAGTGTCCAAAGGATACTACCCTTCAGTAGCTGTGCCAGACACGCGTTTCTTTCTCCTGTATTTTCCTAGATGCAGTTAGCCAAGGACCCAGCAGAGAAGACTTTTCTTTCTGAAGTTCCAGCGTTCTATAGCCGCATGCAAGTAGTTGCTTACCATTATGATGAAATTCAATCCAAAGGAGAGCAATGCGTCCAGGGCGTGTCTAGCAACAATCCAGTTTACTTGGCCTACGGGGTCTTCCGTTGATATGGATCAGAGTGGTGAGCATATTTGGATACATGGGAGAAAAACAAGGGCTGAAGTGTATGAGCTATACACAGTGTGTTCATATTTTGATGGCATAACACCTTGACCATGTAAACGCACGCAAGGAAAATCTGTAAATATGGCCTGGTTGAAAAAATAGCTAGGAGTTGGAGAAGAGTCATCTCCTATGACTCCAAGTGCATTGTATGGAGTGCAATGTTCCACCGAAGTTCAGGTATGGTTTTTGAGAAGTGAGGAATATCGGGAGGGTGTATCTTCGGATGTATGTATGTAATGAGAGAGTCGACTTACATTCTATCTATCTACACATAGATACTGATTGTGAGTCAAGATGTATGTATGGAGAGTGCCTCTTAGTATTGGGGCATTGTGTAGGAATGGAAATGGTGTGCTTGTGTGTAATTACATATTTTGTATTGTTGTGTGAAGGTTCCATAGGCCATATGTATATTGGTTGGTGTTATCATCAATAGAGTGAAGCCCCTATTGAGGGTTTTGAAGCAGGAGACAAAACCCTAAAGTTGAGAGACTCCTTGACTTTCAATTAAAGGCTCTTCATCTCAACTTCTACAAACATTTTTGTTTTAAGGCTCAGCAATCTCAAGAGGAATGAACACACACACCGACTTGCCTTCCTCCACTCCGCTCCCTGCTTATTATACTCTGCAGATGGCTCCGAAAATTGTTCACTCATGAAAAACTAGATGAAAATCTTCATGCTCACTCAATGCCTCGTTACTTTCCACTCTTTCCAGTCCTCACCATGGCCTGTGTAAATACATCATCCCCTGTATATTATATTGTACTACCCGTCGCTCCATGCGTCAACATCGTCCGCAAAGATTAGTCCGACCTTCGTCTATCTCTCCCTGCAATCCTCAACAACAAAAACTAATGCCTATTTTTCTCCCTTACACATATCTATATCTACATGCATGTACATATGTATGTTTCGCTCCTCCGCACTTGTTTCTCAGTGAGGAAGGCAAAGTTCCTGAATTAGAGACTGAGAGTGCGAGGATGGGAGAGAAACTAAAGGGGAGATTCCCTGGACCAGCAGTTGGATGAGTCAATCAAAAAATCATTTACCAGGGTTCACGGGACAATATATACAATTGCCTCTTATTTCAGACACGTTTTTCTGGAAATTCTTCCGAAATCCAGAACTTTCTCTAGGAATTTGATTCCCCGCATACAGTAGGATGGAGGAAAAGTTGACATAGTCAATATGTTTGTTCCTTGTGGAAATCCCCCTGCCACTGCTCCACATAGATACATACAACCATACCTAAACCCATCCCTACAAACTATAGACAGACATATTTGAGTTACTTTGAATCTGCCGATAAGCAACCAAGAGGAAAAGGAATGTTTTTCAAAGATCAGAGATGGAAATAGAAAATGTCAGTGGGATGAGAAAACATGTGAAAAGAACTTGAAATCATCCCCGGCCTTCCTGTCTGCATCAGTCTGCCTTCCTTCTTTTTCTCCAGTCGTTTCCTCCAATGCACTTCCACACTTGTTACAATCCGATGTCACGTAAGTAACAGCGTTACACTGACAGAGAATCAACTCAAGATAAAAAAAAAATAATACCCGAGGAATACTGTTAAATTCTTTTTAAGAAGGGTAGAGATTTATTCCTTCAATATTTGTCTTATCCTGACAGAAACCTCAAGACGGGGCTGTTTTTCATTCAGCACGCTCATTCCTCATGGATTTTCCCACTTGTTTAATCCCTTTCGATTCTAATGTATAATTTCTACAAGATAATTTATCATCCGGAATGTGTAAATCTGCTTACGACAATCCTTACGTCTGCTTACTCAAGAAGGCCCGGATTGCTTAAAAAAAATCTAGTGCCAAGGGGTAAAAGCCATGATAGAAAGGTCAGATTAGCGTATTTACCTAGTATAAAAATTTCTGACGTTCAAATCATAGAACAACAGATGGTAGATTGAATTGCATTTTTAACGCTCATCGTCAGTGAAACGACCAGTCGGACCCAAAGCTGTTGGATTTAATTGAAACTGCGGTTGTATAAAATATTGTTATCAATCCATCAATTTCATAGAGTCTTGCTAATAGAGACGAGCTCAGCTCCCCTTTTTGGGTACTTGTATAATTACTCCCATCTATAGATACATATATGTATATATATGTATCTATGTACACTGGAGGAGTTGATTCGGCACAGAGGCTTGGCTCATGATGATAGGAGGTTCTATTCCTCTAATCAATTGCCAAGTATTGCTTGCTCTGAAATTAAAGCTAGTAATTACTATGAGCCGATATTTAAAGGAACGTCAGGATCATATTATGTTATATATTCCCTCTTACAAATGATCCCTTAATACAAAGAATTTAAACTCTCCAGAAATTATTGTTCTGAGAGCTCAACAACCTGTCGCGCTTCCTGTAAATCACAAGGCAATAGGGTTATGTACTCTGAACCATTAGCTCCAATAAAATGTAGAACTATTTGCAATGCAGATGAGAAACCAATATCAATAATGACCAACATTGTTATTTGGCCTGGTTCAAGTAAATCTTGTGTGCTGAGGGGACGTTAACCAATAACGACCAATAATGGTTGGTTAGAGCCCATTGGGTTGGTATTTATAATAAAAACTGGATTTCATGTAACCCTAGAGTGATAAAAAGATGGGAAAGTACCAACGAAATCAACCTTGCTGATGGAAGTGGAGAGTGAGGGCGAGCAGATTGCTCTTAAATTCTTGTACGATTGGCAATAACAACAAAACCGAGCAAATTAACTCTCCTTCCCAGCCCCGTCCGATAGAGTCTCACACAGGTGCACAGACATACATACATACAGTACTGGAGCAATGAAGCATTAGGGCCATTGTTGATACTTAAGTGAGTGACTGGCAGAAAATTGGTGAATGAATCATCGAGCTAGCAGGTGTCCCAACAAAAATGTGAATTTAACTCATCAACTATTTTCCCCCGTATCTCAATTTCATTTTGACTCCGTTCATTACACTTTCTCTCAGTGGCCATAACCAGGTGTACATACATAATATTATAAATTGAAGTCCCATTCATTATACATGATAAGGGAACTACGCAACCGTAAAAATATGAAATTATTCTTGGGTGAGACTCTACAGTAACCCAGTATTGATTGTGAGGTGATGGGGAGTTCTTATGTATGGGTTTAGGGAAGGAGGACATTTTTCATTGAGTAAGTTTACTCTGTAAACACTATTGTACTCTATTCTATAAAGTTCATAAACCTTACTATTCCTTGAAGTCTCCCGCTTTTTTGGGGAAAACTTTGACTGATTCAGAAAAAAAATGAGGTACTTATAAATCAAGTCAGAAGCGGAATGTGTGCTGATGGCATGAGTTGATATAGTGTTGGAATTGGTTAGGAAGGTAGGAGGAAGGACTGGGAAAAATAAGCTTTGATTGCTCGTTGACTGCTTAAAATATTGTATTATTATCTGAAGGTGTACTCTGTACTTATAAGAAACTAAAGACTAAAGGAGGGGAGAAGGACCGTGAGAGCTGCGAATGAGAGATATTCATATATAGTGCTCATTCATATGAGATGGATAGGTTGTAGGAGATTATTGGGATTCAGTGACTAAAAGCGTCCTTCATATTGTCAAAGATTGATATGAGGGAAAACACTCGGATATCAAATATAAACACGCTTAACTTTTATAATATGAGCCTACATCCCTCGTCTCCTGGGACGGGATTCTACTCTGGTAAATGGAAATCTTCATCCTTCATTCCGGACTGAGGAGCATCATTTCTTCATTTATTTCCCGTCGCCCGCAACTTTTCCTCTCGATGACGATGTCGCTATTACGGCAGGCTAATATGTACACCTACATACATATCTACATATATACACACTACTGGCTCAGGCTCACACATATGCAACCCATCTTTCTCCTTTTTTCCTCTTTTTTCTCTCTCCCTCGCCTCCTCGTACCCAAGCACCACGACGTACGCACCTACACACACACACATACACACACACATATTATACGCATAGACACACACTACCGGAGGAAAGCAGTCGAATGCGTAACCAAACTGAATTTGAAAATTCCCGAGAATATCAGCCACAGAAGGAGAATAGAATGAACAAATGCAAAATGCGTGTGTGCAAGGTGTGTCCCAAGTGGATCATTGGGATATTTCCCCAGGTCTATTCCTGCAGGAAATTGCATGACAATCGCATATTGAGATGGGTCGCTCGGTTGTGTCATGCACAGAAAACTATAGAGCTAACTTGATAATAGGGATCCTACCCCGACCTCCTAGCCCTGGCACCAACTCCAGCCCCGAAAGAACCTACTGACTGTGACTGACTAAGTAAGAGACTGAGTGTATGGCTGTGTATGGAACAAACTAGGGAAATAAAATAGCCACATTCGATCTTCATTAACGAGCCATTGTCAAGAAGTTCTTCCAAGAGAGAGAGAGAGAGAGAGAGAGAAAGAGAGAGAGAGAGCGTCTCTCTCAGTGCAGGGGTCAAATTAATCCATATTTTCAGACTGCAACTTCCTATACATACGTTCTACCCTCCCATGAAATTACCTATTTACAAACACGAATGCACCACTCAAACACCAATCTCCATATTTTTCTCTTGGCATATATGTATGTACTCCTTGCTTCTCTCTCTCTCTCTCTCTCTCTCTCTCTCTCTCTCTCTCTCTCTCTCTCTCTCTCTTCATACATATGTAATTAAGAGCAGATATGCAAGGCTGACTCCAGCTGAGTACAAGATGCATATAGGAACTTCATTACACTGCACCTCCTTTTGTATCCAAGTATGTATCAGGGCAATTTGAGGAGTGTGTTTTGCTTTGGATGAGCATGTATGCGTGTAATGGCAGGATGCGCTGAGTCAAATGGTGCCTGTACTTTGTAACCATACCGAGAGCCTGGTAGAAAAATAGGAGTTTACATACTACAACAGAGGGAAATAAGGGAAACAAACAAAGTAATACTTTTCCCGACCCCATCCAACATTAGTCGGTAGCCTCTGTTGCAGAGACATTTACTCATCCAAGCAGGACGTAAATGCGAGAGTGAAATATAGCTTGTCTTGTGTGTGTGTGTGTGTGTGTCAGTCCATCCTCTCATTACGGTACTCATTTGATGCCTTATCATTGACAAACTTCAAAACTGTTAATTACATGAGAAATAGAGCTACAGTCATCTACAGGGCTGGGAAAAATTTGTTGGAATCATCCGCTTCAAATCAAGTACTGTTCAGTATCTTTGATGATCTCCTTGTCCTGCCAAGTTAGAAAGTGGTATTTAGATCCACGGGAGAGAGGAGACAGGAGGACACACAATAGATAGAGTGTACATAGGGAATAGAGAGAGAGAAGTCATCCTCGTCAGTCTGAAAGTTTACAAACGTAAACAGAAAGTAGTAGTTAAATCGCCAGCTGGAAGATCAAATGGTCTCCCTTTCGTTTCTCTTGTTTTTTCGGTGTTTGACATTGCACAGAGCAGAGCAACAAGAGTCTCTCTCTCTCTCTCTCATATCTCTCTCCGTAGACTTGGATTTATTTTCCTACTTACACACACTCACCATGGAAAGAACATTGTTGGAGTGTCAGGAGGGAGATTGTCATGAGTGTGACTACTGCTACTTGAAGCTTAATACTTTTCCTATACTTATCCCTGGGCTCTGGACTCACATCAGTCAGGGACGGTGAGGAAAGGAAGGAGGAAGGGAGAAAAAAAGCCACAGAGGACAACGGATTTACAGTGTCGTTGTCACTTAATACTATATCATGATTGACCGCATTATGAACTCTTCGCCAAACATTTTACACTCTCTCAATGTGCTCGTCTGAATGGAAGATAATTCGAGCTTATTACATATTCCCTCTGACTATTACATGGATTCTCTTTCAAAAGGAATTTCAAGGTACTAAGAGTACCACGTATGTTTGAGTATGTAATCTCCCGTCAGGAGAGCATTTGACAGGACCTTTTGTTCAGGAGCTTCTGCATCTGGGACTTTATAGTGCCGTTTGGCGTAATGCAACTGCTTTGTTTTATTAATCTTTAACAGTTATAAAATATCGTAGTAAAGTTTTTACAGTGGTTTTGAAGAATAACTTTTCGGAAGGGTTGCGGTCGTAGTAGCAGTCGAGAATTACATTTATTACAAGTTTTGTGGACAGATAAGCACATTTTTGTTCACGCTAATTCAACTGTGATCAAACATCTGCAGAAAATATTTTAGTGGGCTGTCCGGGCTTTTTTTTATTCCTGTATCATTTATAATACTTACATTTCAATGTTTACCTTTCTCACCCCCGACTTAAAACTTGGAGACTTGATTTCGTTTTCTACAGATTATCACGCCGGATCTGACGAGTTTAAAAAAAAATCCTTAGTGCTTCGTTTTATATTTTATCCTCCCTGGATGTTTGTACAGGGAAACCATTCTAGTGTACACCCTTGCCTGTATATAGGGGAACGATGACCAGATAATATACAAATGTATTCTGGTTGGGGACCTTTACGGGGTTGGTTACCCAAAACGCAACCTATTTTCACAAAAGGAACTTTCACCACAATTTTTGTACAAGCAGTGATCTGATCTGTAGATCTGTAGATCTCTGTTTCAAAAATTAATTTTTGTAATAATAAAAAAGTTATTATTATTTTGATGTACCTATTAGTAATTGTTTGTAGTGTAAAAATAGTTTGTAAAAATTAATTTTTAATATTATTTATACTCGATACTTTTTTATACACATTTAGTTAACGCTTAAAACATTATTTTTAGCCTTTAAATTTTTCAAGTAATTATTTTGGACAATTATTTTAGGGCGATTTAAAAGTACGACGACAAAAGAATTACAAGACGATTAAAACCAGTAAAGGAACTTACTACTGCGTTTGCAAAATATTTGAGTAAGGTTATTTACTATACATGAGGAAATTTTAGCTTCTGGGTGTTTCAAGAGGATCAGATTACAAAGAGAAGATACGAAAAGACAACACGTTGTACAAAAGCCATGCCGACATAGTCTTGATGTCGTTCGTATGTGCCAGGAATGATTTCGTGAAATTCGAATGAAAGTAGTTATGATGACATAAGTAAGGGATTTGGTTAGACGGAGCCTTTGTTACGTCGGCTTTTGCTTTTGTAGCTTAAAGTACCAGCTATCTGATTCCCTAGAAAGACCTAAAATGCAGTAATAGCTTCTAATGTTAGCAGTGTGTAAATCCTCAGCGCTCAAGAAATGTCCCCCCAGTTTTTAATATGCACACATGTCAATACTGCTAATTTATTTTATTTGACTGAAGACGAACAACTTCGGAGACAAATATTTCCTTTTGTATTAAAAGTAAAAACAAATTCTGTAATAACAAACAAAAAGTTTTGATAGTTTAAAGAAGTCCCAACTGTTGCAAAAGATTCTAAATCCTGAATCCTTCCGTTTCACAAGTCGGACCCTGCATGGTACTTAAGTGAGAAAGACCCATCCATGTCCAATTGTGGTAGTAATAGAAAACACATTACACTTCATCCTGACAAAAAAAAATCCCACAATTCTATATCGACGCCAAACATTGTTAGAGCTTATTGAAAAATCCCCAAGTAATATACAGGAAAAATAAGGGAAATCCGAGAAGGAAAAGGAAACAACGAACTGCTCAAGATACCATTCAGATTTCGATAGGTTGACAATCTCAAAGCCCGAACATGACAAAGTTTGGAATTTAAGGAGCATACTTGCTCCGAAAAGTAGAGGAATATGAAGTTTGTCTATTACTTCAATGAAAGAGACCTGTCAGTAATTGTATGGTGTATCGCTTTCAACCTCTCCTGATTCCCAAGTTGGAGAATAAGACGCGTTTTGCACAAAAGCAATAAAGCATGGATACTAAAAGGAATTTATTTTTTTTTCTCTCTCTCTCTCTCTCTCTCTCTTTCTCCGAATAACAAAGATTTTTTTTTGTCAATGGAGTAGGTCCAAGGAAAAGGGTCCGACGCTCCACACAGGAGTAACCTTTCTGGTCTCAGAGTCTATATATTACATCACGGCCAGTGACATACCCTGACATTTACTACCAATGCGGGACGAGGACTGACGGAGAGTAAATAGTAAAGTATGGTAGATTGAGTCAAATTCAAAAGCTCCTTTCTCTCCGCATACCCACCACTATCTGGTACACATGTCCATGTTATGACATTAAGTCTGAATGAAATTCGAGTTCTCCACTCACTCTGAATACCTTTCCATGATAATTCAGTGAGGACCTCCTGCCGCTATTCTTCCTACCAGTCCATCCAAAATGAAACGTCACCAGTCACCATTGAATGAGAGCAGAGAGAGAGAGAGGGTAGCTTTGGAACTATAACTATCTCACCTCACCGTGGAAATTGCAGCTCTCAACGATTACATGTTATTTAAACTTTTCATCCTGGTCACAAAATCCAATTATTGCTACATGAGTGGTATTAATAATTCTTGTGGAAATCAGTTGGGGAATGAGTCTGCCTTCGTTCCACATCTTCAAAATCACTGATTAAAACATTTGATTGAAACCATTGATTTGTGAGTCAGAGCTTTTTGTCTTGGATCAAGTCCGTCTCTCCCCTTACAATGTGCTCGTTGTAAATACTCCCAGCTTTAAATGTAATGATACTAACTAAAAATGGACCGGGGTAGATAGGTACTCTCACTCGTGCATTGAGGTATCTATCTAGATATAGAAATATATGCATGGATTCTGTCTCACGTCAGTATTGGGCTCTGATCTTTTTCAAAGATCATGAAAGGAGATAGAGGAGAGGACGGGATGGATTTGAGAGCTGTAATATTTTGTGACTTGTAATACTAAGAAGGGGCTGTGCCTTGGTTCCTCATGTAACCGCATATACATATAAGTATAGCAGAAGCCTTGTAATGGCAATAAAGTGAGGAATTTTCGTGAGGGGTATGTGTGTATATTGAGTGAAAATTTTTTCCACTTACATTCCCATTGTTGAGGTGAGAAAAGTATAAAAGATTTGACACTATTTTATAACGTCAAAAAAAAATGACAGCTGATTTCCCCCTCTTGTGAACTTATGAAATAGTCCTATATATTTTTACTATCCTCATTAAATGTTCCATTGTCATTGTGAATTACAATTTTACCATGTAGCCTTCCTTCCTTCCTATTATGGTCTCCTCATGTTTTTCCTGTAAAAAAAGATTCTCCTTCATCCCACCAATGGTAGTTTTTGGTCTGACAGTTGAGAGAGAGAGAAAAAAAAATGGCACAAACTTATTGTTTACACTTTGAAGTACGAATAGCTCGGGACATTACAAAATCATAAGTTGTCCTGTTGTTGTTGGCGTCTGGAGGAGAAACTAATAGCTAAATTTTACAATAACAATGCTTGGAAATTGTAGGGAGAAATAGAGACTCAGTCATAACAGAGATGGGAAGTGTTAAAGTAAGGCGTTAAAATCTTTTAGTGAAAAGGTTCGTGAGTAGACTGGTGACCTCAGGAGAGTCAAGGGCAAAAATGTTCTATTGAAAATAGCATAACCCCAAGACGCTGACGAACATCCAGGGAGTTTTTGAGAGTTGATCGAGAAACGTTTAAAGGCGTGAGTCAGAGCGTGTGTAAAATGTGAACAATTAATGTTACAGTTTTTTATTTTATTTTTTCACCATTCCGTGCAACACTGACTGATTGTGAATAGCATTGGTGAAAAAAGGTTTGGTGGAGCTCTGAATCATGTAAATGCTTGTAGTACACGGGAAGATTTTCATTTTTTTTTTACCTCATGGTATTTTTTTTTCTGGGCTGTCGTTGTCGCTCAAATAGCTCATGCTGGAAGGCCTCCTCTGACTGTACTCACGACGAGACCCGTAATATGACGATTATGACTATTTTGAAAGGACTCTGGTGATGGTGGTAGGGAGAGTTACATAAATATGCTATATGGATGGCAGATGGTAATAAAATAGAACAACAAAGGAGATTGGTGCTCGGAAATGGCAATGACAGAATCTCGTAAAGTAAGCAGAAAATTTTTTAGAGCTTGTAAAAATCAGTCCGAAATTTTTAACATTTACGATTTCCTTGATGACAAAAAAAAGTCTCCCTCCATCTTCACACAATTGGTTCACGCACAGAGAGAGAGAGAGAGAGAGAGAGAGAGCCATCCACATGAAGGTTTTTATTTGTCCCTCACGATTTCCCGTGTGCAAAAGTACATACTAGGGAGATTATGATTGCTCTTGATGATGCTCATGATATCGTCTTAGGTCAGCAGGATGTCTCTTGATCCCAATGTATACAGAGAGCAATTCTCTCGGAAAAAATTCAACTAATGCCCTGCCATAGTTGATCTATAGACTCGATACTGTTTCTGTCTTATTTCTTCCATAACAACAGCTCAGTCCTCCTTCTGCTGTTCACTCCGTCTGCCTTTATTGCTCTAGTCTCAACCCTTGTCGTAATTGTATTCTGCTGTGCGTGGTATGGACGTTAAATTTTGATTTATACTTATAACTTGAGAAAAAAAAATCTATATCGAATAGTCAGCCCGACCAAATCGGAGGTCACACAAAATACTTACTTATGTCCAACTCCAAGTCATAGCAAATAGTAAGTTACCAAAAGGCATGGTAACTTAACTTTTACGTTCAGGACGTATTTATACATCACATCTTGAAATCATCTAGACCTAGGGATCCCGGACTCAAGACTAACTATTTGAGGAGAGAAAAGTTGAGAGGAGTTAAACGTCCGGCATTGCGTGTTCCCTTCTTTTTTTACAGGATACAAATAGCTATGTCCCTCCAAGTTTAACAACTGCGAGGAAGACTTATCTCTCTCACTGTCTTCATCTCCTTCAGTGCAATAAACTATGTACGTGTGTGTACATCCCCGCCAACATATTTACATCCATCCAACTGATCTGCCACATACAAGGCCACTCTAGGTATATCCCATCAGTAAAAGTGTATGAGAAGGGAATGGTTATATTTTCGGGTTTAGTTGGTACCTTGAGACAAGAGCACTGGAGTTTTATCATGTCCACAAGCCGGTTTCATCGTCAGCTTGGTTTACAAGCTGCATCAGCTGAGCATGACTTTACAAAGGGGATTTTGTTGAAAAAAATGCGAATAGCGAATCCATCGTCCTCGAGGACAAGCTAACCAGCCCGTCACCATACGTCCACAACAACATAGTCTCATCTACCATCCCAAGCCTCTCCGGTCATCTGTGAAACACGTAAGTATGTACATCAGCTGTCGAAATGCTGGCCCATTAAACGGTGGAAGGGAACTTAAGTGACTCATATACTGGCTCAAGCAAGATTACACGCATCCACTATTACACAGGTAGTAAGAAGCTACGTTACAGGAGAGACGGGGGTAGAGTAAATTTAAGCAATGTGAGTGAACTCCTGGAACAGGGAAATATTCATGAGAGAGTAATAGCCCATAGGTGTACATGGGGAGATGGTACGCCCGTAACTAAACTCCTAAACTTGGTACGATTCCCAACCCAAGTATCCCTGCAGATAATAATTATACATCTATACAAATATAGTCTATGTATGGAGCATGTACAGAGGCCAGGTGAGTAAGGATATTACAAGATTTGCCGAGTCACAAAGTGAATTCGCCTCTAAATTGAGCCTCTAGCAAATCGAGATTGTCCGTTCATTCCCTATACCTTCCTCTTTCCTTGATAATTCTCCTTTGTGTTGAACATTGAACAGTGTGAGGCTGATTCCTCAAGAGCAACATCTTTGCCCCTGGAAATCATTACTGAGTTGAGCAAGACAATATTCAGTTATAATTTATTGGTTCCCGTCATGTCCGCTCATGTAACAGTTCTGCAGCGTTACTTCATTCACTGTTGTCAAAGTTGCGGGGGTTAATTTGCATTCGAATGGCATTTAATCGAGTAGTCTCACTGCATTTCGTTCAGGGAAATAAATTGGGGCTGGAAATGAAATATGGCTTGTGATGTGAGTCAATTCAAAGTGATTATTAGTCGTAATAATAATACTGACTTACAATACTTGAGACTTGAGAGAGAGAGAGAGAGAGAGAGAGAGAGAGAGAGAGAGAGAGAGAGACATTACTCCATTACTCGACCCCTCCAATGTTGATCCGCCTGGGCTGTTGATGTTATGTGTGAGAGCTTTAAATAATAATTATATTTCATTGGTTGCAGTTTGCTTGAGCTGGGCCAATCTGGGTCGGATCAGGTTCGCATAATATTTTCATTGTGACGAGGGAACCAAAGGAGCGTTATTTGATACACAATTGGAGTTGTTTTTATTGTCATTTCTTTCTGGAGTAATAAATTGAAAGGAAATAAAAGCTGCACCTCTTTCTTTCCGACGACTGGAGGAGTGAGAAAATGATTCCCATTATGCCATTACCTCACAACTACGGTGATACATAGTAATCAGTGACATCATAAAAAATGAACATGATCTGTTTGTGACTCTGGGTACTGTTACGGGGAAGGATACACCTGCTAAGGAGAAAATCCTATAGTGACTGACTGTCCTTACATACAAGAACAATTTCATTTATAATAATTGAGAAGGACTGAATTAAATTAGTTTCATTTCCGATGACTCCTCCTCCGTCAAGATTTACGCTTTGATTCACAGCAGAACAATTTGACTTGGTCGTTACTTCAAAAGATATGACTAAATTGTAAATATGTCTAGTATATATAAGTACATGCTGGGACATGGACTCTTGTTTTTTTTATATATATATTTTTTTTGTAGCGCTAATGCCAGTGAGAATAGCTTCCTTTTAGCTCACGCATCTCCTACTACTATATAAGAAAAGGCTTGGTATCTCCACGACAGCTTCAAGTATATCGATAACAAAGGCTCAGTACTGTTCTTCACCGACTCGACTCATTCTTATTCGCTTAATAAAAATTAGTCCAATCCATAACTGGGATATCATCCGTAGCAAATCAAGTTGATTTCAACCACGCTACTACGTGCAACTTGAATTACTGTTACTATCATGCAATCTCATTGTGGATGTCTGGGTATTTATTTTTTGCTCTCTTGGTCTCTCATCTTTTCCAACCTTCTACTCTCTCGCTCTCGTTCACGCTCTCTTGTAACTGTCAAATGGATCAGGGTTTTAAGTGCACGTGCATACCCCTCTAGACTCTCAGTAGAATAGAATCAATCTTCCCCGTCCTTTTGATTCTCTCGGTAAAACTAAGCCTGGATTTCTCTACTCCAGGTAGAATAGACCATGTATGTATAAGCATGTGTGAGGGATAAGGACGTACAACTTAAGAAGTCATGAAAGTACGCTCACGAGGATGTTTCAAAGAATTGTGCTCGTACAGAACAATTTATGGATGTCCATGAAAAACATTAGAATCTAAAGAAGCTTTTGTTTTTTTTTCAAAGCTAAGGAAGATACTTAGATATGTACATACGTATGCAATGATTGTGACCTGCAGACTCACCTGTTTACAGTATATTCCAAGGGGCTATTTCCAATTTCAGTCCGCAAAAGATTTTCTCATGAACGAATGTTCGTTAGTATTGTTTTTTGTTACAATGGCATTATTAATAGGAGAAAATTATACTTACACTGTTGCTTTGTAACTATTGGGGTAACTGAGCCCTAGTCATTTCCAAAATTTACGTGTTTTGAAATACCGGCTGTAATTTTGAAATTCGAGCGTGTTTGAGAATGGTGTTTGGAAATGTATTGCGTGATAAATAAATGGTAATTAATTCATGTGCTTCATTTTATATTGTGTAAGTAATTGATAGCATCCTCAATTTGAGCTATTTTGTTGTATCTAATTTGGCTTACACTTATAGCTACAGATGGTCAATTGACTAAGTAAGAATAAGTCGGACCGCAGAATAGAGTTTCCATTTCCATGACGTAACTTCCCAGCCACTTTTATTGTTCGAGTAATTTTTGCTTGCTAGCACACAATTGTTGAACAGAAATAACTTAACGATCTTCAATCCAAACCCTGTCTTAAAAAGGCCGACCGGCCCACCCACAAAGGGTGTTATTAGAATATTTTTTAAACGCAAGTGATACTCTATAAGTGAAGTTTGTCATGGGAGTGAAAATTCCATTCTTATGAGTAAAAGGAGAAACTCCAAAATTTTTTGAAACCTGCTTCAATCAATATTGATTGTTGTAAATGTTGTAATTGTAAGAAAGAGCTCACTAACTGTATTGACGACTCATAAATTTTATTGTTTTGAATAAATCAGCTCAGTGGCCTTGTTACTCTGCAGGGGATAATGTGGTGAACCCAGTAAAGTTGGTAATCACATTGTAAGTGCAATTATTGGTGTGTAATGAATTGAGTATTGTGGAGCATCCCAGCTCATCTCTCGTTTGCCTGAAGAGAGCTATTACGACGTTGCTCCGATTAAATACACAGTATGTACACTATTTGTGTCCAAAGTAAAATCTGACCTTTACTCACCATATTGTGGTTAGGGATTTTTTTAAAAAATGGTAACAGCTTGGTCTGAATTATTCAAAAATAAAGATTTCCCATGAAACCCCTGATTTCCTGATTCGCTCAAAATTGGAACATGAATTAGGTTTAAGCCAATGCACTGGGAACTCTTATTTTTTACAGTTTCGTTTGGGTTGGTAAGTGCATTAGGGATTTTCATTCTAAAAATTCATGTCGTAATTTCGTAATAACTCCCAGCGTCATTACCAACATCGTCTACAACTTACACTCCATTATCTGTAATCAGAGGGAGCAAGTAAATCTGCTGAGGCAGTGTGTTCTTAACCGTTAAAAGAGCCCTCATTAAAAATTTTGATGTTTGCAATTACTCACTTAAAGAATATACTTATGAATATGCTCCCGAAAATTCCTCTGAATTACCTAATTGAAGGGTTCTTATATTACTGTCATATCATTACATCATATGAGATACCATATTACAAAAAATTGAGGTTAAATAGCGTTTCACGAGAGTAAGCCTCCGCTGAGTTCCTCTTTTTTATTCAAAGTTAGGCTTCAGACCGTCTGCTTGATGAAGTAGTGTGTTCACGTAATGTAGTATTCAAAGAAGCTCTGCTCATTGGGAATTTCCAAAAATATCTGCATTCATTAACTGACCCTACTGTTGATTACTGTAGGAACATTTAGATTTCAGAACAACGATATGTCATCACAATTCACACACGAAAACCTTTAGGAACCTCCCAATTCGAACCGTTTAAAGGAAATCTCCAACAACTGCGGGGCCCATTAACGAGGTTTTGCATCTCTCAGCTGACGATGATGAGTTTATGATGAGTAATTATTAAGAGAAGTTGGTAAGCAGAGTCAAAGGGCAACACATGCTTGCCACAGCTGTCATATGTGTACTCCTGCCGACCACATTGAAGACAGCAAGTCAGGACTTGATGAGTCTCTGGGGGGAATGGTAAATGACCTCTTATGTCTCATACAACATAAGGTCCCGACTCTGGACTCCAGAGAATTATTGTAATTACTAGTTTCGATAATTCCTCCGAGGACTCATTCACAAATTAAAATATTTGCAATGAAATTTAAATAGAAATAAGCAAAGGTTGATCGACTCGAATGATAATGTTAGACAGACCCAATAAACCAGAGCTCTTGGTAGTAAGTATTTAATTCCTGGAAATGCAAATAGCATGAAAACCAATAGCCAAATCAAAAGAAAAAAACCAACCTTGGAATGTTCATTGCACTGACGGATCTCCACTTTGATGGGGTATCTCATCCGTTGCAATATTATTTTCCTGGAAAACCTTCAAATTGATTGACTCAGGGCTGCCCAGGGCTAGAATTCTTACTGGGAAAACTGACTGTAATTTAAAAATACATTGACATTTCAAACACAAGGCTTTACCTACACTCTGTCTTATCAGCATTTAATGGTTGACTTTCAGCTAGTATCTATGTAGGCTGTGTGTCTCAAATAAAAGGGACCCTGTTAAAATAATACAAATGAGCATGGAACATTTTTGGAGCACTATAGTATCCAGTGGGTTGAGTGAGTGTCATTGTAGTCATTGAATATGGGAGAGTCATTTAAGAGGATCATTCAGAGTACCGACCAGAAGTCTAGAGTCTCCAGCGTGTTACAAAATATGTAATAGAATCAAAACAATCTTGAAAGAAAATAACCGGCGCAATGGTTTCCACCAATTCCGAATTCAATAGATATGTACAAAGGACCAGACCTTTCATGTTCCCATGATGGGAAGCTACATAATACGGCCTGGTTCTTGTCTAATGAAACGGAGGGATTGATACACGAGCGTAGCGTGATTGAATAACCCATGAATACAAGTGTCTGTACACAATACGGTAAGTACACAGACACATACAAGGTAAAGTTTCCGGAGTGGTTGTTTTATAAATATTTTTATGACTAGGTTTTTCTTCTCAAGGCAGGAGAATGATGTTGCCTCTGGTATCAAGTGGAAAACTGAGTCAACTGTTTGACTTGACACAGCTCATTCATTCGTAAGGGCGATTTTAACTCTGCCAAAGTCAACATTTATAAAATGTTTTTTTTTTCCTTCTCTTCTTCCTCCTCCTTCTCCTCCTCTTCTCGTCCTCACATAAAGGAATCTTTTGAAGGAATTGTGCCTAGTGTAGAATAATGTACCACGTAAAAAATTGCTATTTATTCCTTTATTCCAGCACTTATGCATGTACAGGGCTGACACAAAGCGTTCACGAAACAACTTGAGCTTCTTCACGCATATTGACATTTGTACACAAATAAATGTACAGGAGGAATATTACCCCATCAGTCATGCAGACATTCCCTTTAATAGGTATCTGTACTCCGAGCCAGGGGTGGCTTGACGTTTGCGACTTCTCCGAGCCCCTTTGAGGAACCTGCTTTCCCCACATTAAATACCTGGAGAGCATACATGGACTACTATTTGTATGTACGGCAATGTTTTTACTACGGCACATTCTCCCGGCTTAAATGAGACATAAATATAACTGCATGTTCCGGCTTTTGCAATGTATGTAGAGCAGTCTCCGGTGTACATAGGCCATTATGATAAACACACGGAATGCAGTAGTGGTCGTAGAGAGTCTACACTCATATGCGGACGCATGTTGTTGTTACCATCGGAGGAAAACTCTCCCACACGCACGCATTTAAATGCACATACATATGTAGCGACAAGGCGTGCACCTACTTATTCACCCATATCGCACACTCAAATCGCATCACATGGGTGCATTTTGTAACTTTGATATCTGATCTTCTGTTCCACTAATAATATACTCAAGGCGGTGAGGGTGGGTATTATATAACAAACTCCGGCGGTTCCCTCACAAATACTCCGTTCCATATAGTGTGTGCAGAGTCATATGCACACATCTCTGGCGAGGGCCCATTGTGCTTTAAATAATGAATAATATGCAACACGAAAAATTGCGTGCTCTCCGAGTATTGGTGTTGGTACTATTCTTTAACTTGGTCCCATCAAATTTACTTGTTGAGGACCACATAAGTTCCAGCTAAACTCCTACCACAAAGGGATACACTTTCTCGGGAAATTTGGAAAACTTACCAGTGCTTAAAGTTTACTCTGGTACAGGCGTCCCTGTACATATGTACTCTACATATATGTACATACTCATGTACCAAAGGTGTTTCTGGGTTTTGGGTAAGGTGGTTCAGTTTTCACTTCATGGCTGGCCCTCCTATATTAACTCGGCTCCTTTTCCTGTTGACCATATGTGAAAGGGAGATTTGGAGCTCATTCATACATAGGCATATTTTTCTTTCCCCTTGAGCCTGAGTCCTCTTATAGTAGTGGGGATTTTGTCAAAAAAAAATTTACATTCGTATAAATCCCCATGTCGGAATCGGAATCTAAGTAATTGAGTGAACTAATGCAAGAAATTATTTAAAGCTATGTAGCGATAACGGCTAATTTCAAGTCTAAGAAACTTTGGGGCAATGATCAGTTCCGCTCGGAATGTGAGGGAGCCGCGGATTTATTCCTCTAATCACGGCTAGATCAAATCACGCTACTAATGAGTGTCGAAAGTTTTTATCTAATCGATATTAACATGGCTATATAGCTTGTCACAGTCAGGGGGAGGGTGTAACTGTACACTGTAATAATTTCCCCAGCCTTGTAATAATAGAATGAATTTGCTGTCAAAAGGAGAAGAAAAAAAAACATTTTCTCCCTCAATAGAAATCAATGGAACATGTTCCTTTTGCTCATTTTGGTGGTAGTTACACATGAGATCAACTAGTCCAGCCCGGGCTAAATTTATTGGGCATTGTTTATGTCTGATTGAATCTGACTGAAAAACAAGCTAAGGGGAATTATCCGGGAAAATCATTAGTTTTGTCAGGGACTTGGGCCGCAGCTTATGTAAAATTGAGGTGAAGTCCCGACCAAAGAGCTGGAGTGTCCGTCAAATTAAAATGTAAATGCTGATGCGGCGGGCTCTCAATAGAGGTGCCATTAGCACTGTACTCGGAGAGTATCAATAGAATAGATTTTAAGTGCAGTTTTTATTTGACCATTTCATTAGGGACTTGACCAACAAGCCTCGTCGGAGCTCTCCTCAGCTCTGCCCTGCACAGAAAGTTAATGAGAAAATGTGAAACTTATCTAATTGAAATGTTGCGATGACTAATGAAATGCGAGTGTCGCATTGCAGGCAAAAAAAACAAGAGAAAATACACACGTATGTGAGTGTTACATGGGCCCATATATAGGAGAGGAACACACGTTGTACCTTCCCAAGCCCTGAGTCCAGACTCCCATGCACTCATTTGTTTCTTGCAATATTCACGTGAATGCGACTATTTCATTTCATGCTGTGAAGATTTTACATTTTGCCCACACACAGACTGGGTTTTAGTGGAGCTTCGTCAGCACACGTAACCTTTTCAACCAGTCACACTGTACTCTGTGTGTGTGTATGAGTGTATGTGTACGGTGCAATCGAAGCAATTCATTTGTCGCTTGTTTTTCCCTTGTTCCCGTAACAAAACCATTCGCAGCTATTGTATTACTCCATTTGGAGTGTGGTTCCCTCCGAGTATTTGCTGTACTTGAGGAAGTGCACGCATAGATGTATTTGCATTAACCCCATTCAGCCAAGCTGGGTTACACAAGTTATGGTTAAATTGGGTATAAATCGGTACACCTAATCACCACATTTGGATCTAAATCATTTCTGTGAATCTTTCCTACTTCCGTATTAACTCTCTGTAACTGATGGGATAAGGCCCTGTAACAGTATTGCTCCCAGTGCTACCCAACTACCCACATGGTACTATATAGACATCCACGTATACATACATACATACATACATACATACATACATACAGTAGGATATAACATAAGCATCAACACAATTTCGGTGATAGGGGCTACCAGCTACAAGGAATCCAGCGGGATACATGGATTAGGTACATAAGTGGAGCACTTTAAAGTACTTTTGATGAGCCAGTATTTTGGACTCATATTGTGAAACGTGTTCCTTGAAATCTTCAGCAATACACCACTAAATGTCATGCATATTCGATTTGTAGGATTGGTGTAGCTGTCATGGGAAAGTGCTTGGAGCTTTCATAGGTCCTTTGATGCCTCTCTTCCGTGTGCTCGCATTAACATAAATATAACAGTGTACCGTGTACAGTTCTCATTTTCTATTTCCACACTTGATTCCTAAAGTACTGGGTTGTCGACAAGGAATTTGGGGAAAGCCCTCGGTGGGATTCCTACTCCTCATTTTTAAAATAAACACAATTTGTAAAAATTGCATTTTAATGTGCGCATGCATTAGTCCAAGTAGTTGCTACTTCCCGTCTCAGACATGATGAAGAAGGTACATTCCGTCTACCATCTCTATTTTCAGCATCGTTTACCCTTCAACAGTGCTGAACCATAATCCCTTCTATTTATGCTTGAATAAACTTCTGTGTGTGTGTGTGTGTGTGTGTACCTGAGTATAGAGTGGACTATTAAGTTATAACGTGCTTTTTCCTGAAAATGACAGTATACATAGTTCTTGGAGAAAAAAGGGTATACACAAATGATATGAAAGCTATGTAGCTTTATTAGCTCTAATTATTTTATAAGTATGGTTTAGTATGCGGAGTTATATACGAATTTAGCATTTGAGTGTATATGTATGTACACACGGACGAGAACAGGTAGACACCTTGGAGCTAAACTGTATGGTTCGTACACAAACTCGATTTCCGTTTTGAAGTTTTTGGGCGTAAGTAGATATATCTATATGTATGGATGTATGAGAGGAGCACTTGGAGAGGAAATGGTACCGTCTCGCAATCCACCTGACTGACTACTTTCATATCGGTCATTTCGGATTCTCGAGCTGGAGAGGAAGTTAGGAAATTACGAGGGAAATCTAACGGCTGGGATTCTGCCACGCATGAGACACTTCTCTCACAATCAGGAGCGTCGTTTTTGACTGGCTTGACTTGACTTGGCAGAAACAACGGCGGCGGAGAAGATGAGCAGGAGTTTGGGGAACTTGGATATACATAGTCTTCTGTCTCTGGGCAAAACAAAAAAAAAAGAATGAAATTATGTTTGTCACATCTGCAATATATGCATTAATGGAGAACTTTTGAGTGTCAGTCCTTAATATCGTTGATTGTTAAGTCGATTGATTTGACAGTGGAGTGTTGGACGTGGAATGGCACAAAAACTCTTAATTTGGTCTTGTAATGCAATTATTGTGCAAATATTAGTCCTAGCTGGGTCCCCGGAGATCTCGAAACGAAATGAGAACTTCATTGCATTAAAATTACAGACACATTTGACTGTCATTTGATGAGTGGACACAAATGGGATTTATTTATGCGGCTATTAGTGCTCCTTACTTGCATGCATGCAAATGAGTCTATGCAGACTCACACTTCTCTCAAAGTCAACTCTGGGCTATGTAACTGTGACAATTTATTTGTCAGCGGTTTTAGTATCTGTGTACATATCCCGAGAGATGCATATGGTTTTAGGGGATATGCTCCGGCTCTGAGTTGATCCTTGTTACAGTGTACTGTCGTAATAAGTGTTGGAAAGAGATACAAAATGAAAATCTGCTTCTTTCCTCCCTTCCCTTATATTTTTGGGTCCTTGAGAGTAACATCGACAGTTGTATGACGGCAGGATTCTACTTACATAGGGAGAGATTTATTCTATATTTGATATCCCTGAGTATGTTCATACGTCAAGTTGAAAGCTCCGTGGTTATTTTTGTTGAGAGCTGAGATGTGAAAGAACCAGGAGCTATAACAGGATTGGAAATCAAAAATGATACTGGCATATAGCTATCTGATCCGAGCCAAGCGGAGTAAAAACTCTTGCATACATTCATTCTTTATTTGATTATCACGTTCGTTGACATCCAGGCCTAGGAAGTTTAAGGGTCACCTACATAAGTATAAGACCTAATCAAACTCGTTCGAGAGAATTAATTCATAAATAGATTTGAATCAGTAATTGCATTAAATTTTATTTGCATGGAGTCGGGTCGTAAAATTGTCTCAAAAAACCTTGTACAAATACTGTTGTAATCATTAGTCGAAAGTAATTTGAGATTAGGACTAAATCAATGGTACACAAGAGATAGCTTTTGTGATGCAACAAGGACTCCTGTTAAAAATGACTTAGGCAATACCACCATTGAATGTTCTATAACGACGACACAATCTCGAGACTTGTCTTAACACAGTTAGTTCCTCCTGTCCCTAATCCTTCAGTAACACTTTCAACATGAGGCTGACACATCACTTCGTTGGCTGTTGTAATGAAAAACGTGCAGGCTATTAACTGCTACAGCCACAAGGTACGAGATTTGTAGATATTGTACCTTATATTAAATAAGACTGCGATTTTTTATAGCACAAGTAAATCCTGAAGCTACTTACAGTCACTACAGCCACTACTGTGTGCCCAGATATCTGTATATATGTAGATGTACAAAGCTTACTATACTTTGTCTAATTATACGTAAATCCAAAACCTGAAAAAAATTGTCTTTTTAACGCCTTCCTTTATGATTACTATGGGAACTTGTAGAGTTTTAACAGGGGTCTTTTGAAGCAATTATATGGCAGTGGTAGAGATAAACTTAAAGTTTTAACAGGTTATTCCATTTGGTTTACTCATTGTGTGCATTTCTAAACGCTGAATTATTATCACTAGATACATAAACAGTCCTTGGTTGTTTTCCGAGCAGGGAAAAAAAATTCCATGCATATCAATACATCCCAGACCCGAGGACTATTCTTGAGTTGCTATAGGTTTTTCTGTTGAATTTATTCACTATTGTAATCGTCAATTGTAATTGTAAATCAGAGTGGAGAGAAAACAGTTTATTGGAATATCACCATAGACTCGGGGAATGATGACTGTGTGGAGTAAATGGGAAATAAGGACTCTTGAGTCTGGACCATTAATTTCAATTTTTCAGCCGATTATCAACTTAACATGGTCACGAATGGGTCTATTCATTGGAACAATACAATGCCAAGTCACTCTTTTTAGTGACGAGAAGGGGTTTTGTGATGCTCAGAGTGTTACATAAAAGTGCGTTTGTTGATGTTCCTCAACGACTGTCTTCAGCTCAAAGAACTGAGGACGGAGTGTGTAACTACGTACACCCTCCCACATAACAAGCCCCGTCCGGGAATAAATAGAACGGACGAGAGTAAATAGGACCTTATTCACACACTTGAGCTCAGTCAGAGCTTCCCCAGACTCCGTATTTGTATCCATCAAGGGAGACAACGTCAGGTAGACGAAAAAGTATGCAGAACTAGTAGTCCTTCCTTTGCACTGCAATGGGATACCAATGAGGAGAGTAGTTGTTATCCGAATTCAGAGCGTAAAATGCAATTGAATGAAATCGATGGAAATGAGGTGCTTACCTCTAATTCAATGTAGAATGGATTATCTGCAACACTGGCTTCCACCAAGAGTTTATCTTCCCTCACCACAAGCCAACGGCAGGGGCTAGACTACATTAAAACTTGAATATGCTCACGACAATGTATGCTAATGTGTGAAATAAACATTGATGCTTCCACACTTTCTTTTCAATCCTCATTCATCGAGTGTGCTTTAGAACTATAAATGCTGTCAACACTCTTCTTCCCTTCCTTATAGACTTACTCCGACGGCCTTTCTCTGCAGTACAGTAGTGCAGTAGCGTGATGCACAACTACTGTTGCTCCAGTCTTTGGAGCTATACTACTTAGTGACTGGGTTTTCTTCTCATTATTCCGACTTTCGAGTGTGCCATCGACAATGAATAGAGAGTATAGTGTGTGTGTAATGGGGCTTTGAAGGGGTCCAAGATGTGTGTATGATTTCATGTCTCTATTTGCATTTTGAGGAACATCTCCTGCACTGTTAGGTCCGAATGCATTTGAGGGAGCTTTCAGGATTTTCCGTACATGGAATATCTACATATATGTGGTGTACAAATAGAAACGCTTTATTCTTTTATGAAGACAAGATTGAGATCTGAAAATAAAGCCTTGTTTGCATCATTCATCAAGTGCACTTCAAGCTCGTCGTTCTTGTGTGAGACTTAAACTCAAGTTCATCCGTTTGGAGTTCCCACGATTTCTTCCAAATTTTCCCAGACTTTTCCTTTACATTATTTTGGTCAAAATGTTGTTTCGTTCTCCGTTCCCCGTTCTGAGAGCATGTTCGGTAGTTTGTGTCTGGGCGACTTCTACTAGGGATGGTGTTTGGAAATATACTTATGGAAGACTTTAATCTGTGAGTATTGCTTGACAGCATATTACTTCTCCAACGATTTTTGCGTCTCTGAGGTAAGTTTTAAAAAGACGCATTTATTTTGCTGTTGGCAGTGGTGGGATGATGGGAGAGATATATGACTTGTGCACGCCTGCCAGCTTGTCTCTGACAATATGCCGTAAAACGTGGCGTTTAATGCGCTTGTATAGTTTTCTTCGGTTGTTCACGTCCCTGAGTTCGGTCGGTGCCATTGATCATTCTTGAACATACAAGTGTTTTGATTATCATTGGGAAGAGTCCTGTGTTTTTCAAGTATTTTCTCAGCCGTATAATTTAACAACGAGTATAAAAAGATGCTCAAGCGGAGCGAAGGGAAGTCAGAAGTAGTTGGTGTTGGATCAGCATCAAAGTTATTCGCAAGCTCCTACTGTAGTAAGAATCCAGTGATGGTGACGAATAATGTGCTAAATTATGCAGGTGGCTGTCCCCACACTCGTAATGATACATCATCAGCCCAGGTTCAATGTATCTGCCCGGTGGTTACATAACGAAAATATAGATACTACTACTACCAGTAGGTCTGGGGCTGGGCCTTGTGAGCTCCTGCCGTTGAACACTTTTCCCTACGCAAAGTATCTAAAAGTATATACGCACATCTACCCATTCACACTTCGTGTGTGCGTTAGGACGTGTGATAGTGGGATTGTGCCGGATTCCCTGAATCTAGTGAAGTTAGTAAAGAGGCTGGAAGTATGTTATGGACGTGGAGTCTTCATATATATAGTGTAACAGTAGAAGTGATGGAAAAGGTGGAGGTCCTCGAAGCTGCTACTCTGGAAATGATGTTGATGGTGTGGAGCTCTTTCACACCTTCCCCCTTGCCTTTTAACATGACTTCTGTTGACTTCTCGTTCTTCACTTGCCACATTTCTGTTAGCTATTCTCTATCTCTCTCTCTCTCTCTCTCTCTCTCTCTCTCTCTCTCTCTCTCTCTCTCTCTCTCTCTCTTGGAGTCATCAGAGATAATGGTTTTTGGGAAAGAAAAGAAAGACAATGGGTAAAATGGACGCGTTAAAGTGTGAGGTGAAAAAAGAACAGTAAAGCGTGGTGTGATAAGTAAAATGACAAAAGGGTTGTATTTCCCAGGCGGGCTCTGCGAGAGGCTTTATCAATGAGTCTCATAGAGGCGACCCATGGTTTGGGGACCATGAAATGAAGCTAATTTTTATTTTGGATCACAATAACACCAAGAAGTATCCAAGGGTGCCGGGAAATAGAATTCTTTATAATTTAAACAAAAGAAAAGAGGGTGTAATGCTGAGGGTTAGTCTGACTTCCAGTAAATGCCTACGGATACTTTCCCTGCATCCGTTTCTAATACTTGCGTACGTCATTATCATTGCGGAGTGGCCCCAAAAGAATAATTAATAATACCAGTTGGAAGAATGTTCCGGCTCGATATAAATTATTATGTGCGGCAATTACTCTCGAGAATGGAATTATCTCCCGAAATGCTTTGTTTCTTGTATGTACTCCGCGTCGGATGTCTTGGAGTCAGCCTTGTGGAAATGTATCGACGGAGAAACAATTTTGTTGCCGACTGTAATTCTGACAGGAGTGCCAGCAACTCCAGATCTCCTGTGCTGGTCACATTATTATCACAAGAGGGGAATGGTAATTCTAATGGTGGTCAGTTGAATTCGGAGGAATAGCAATTACTGTAGTATTTGTGGGCGTCTTTACGAGGCGCGTGTGAAACCTTAATGTAATTCAAGTTACAATTCGATAGGTACGAAGAGGTGGGTTACGACGTGCAGAGCACATGGACTTACGTATACATATGCTTGGCGGAGTAGGAAAGTGAAAAGTAAATGGAGATGGGGATGATGCGGGGAACCAAGTGGAGTCCTTGTCCACAACGGTGACAATCATACACAAGTGGAAATGTCGGGAGCCGGTCACATTAGGATAACCCCTGGGACGATTACACTTTTTCCATTAAAGCATTGGTAGCCCGGGTTCTCTGAGGAAATGAGCAATTTTTCGCTCTCCCTCTCCGACTCCTTTGCATGACATGACAACATCAACGAGTCCACAAAAAATAACGGGCATTACCAATTTTATGGGTGAAATTCATCCAACTTGTATGGCGAAGTCTATCTGTAGAAAATAATAGAGAAAAACCACACCGGTAATAATCCAGTCAGTGTAACACCGAAGAGCGGAAAAAGTGAGCTGGAGAATTGAGAAGGGTCCGAGAGTTATTGTGATTGTTAGCCCCCATCCATATCCACATCCACTACCAACACTGTAATCTCCCTGGTAGAAGGTCAGGAAGACAGATAATCTAACTCCAGGTTCATAAAACTTATTCACACGCACTTACGACTACGTTACATGATTTCCCCCGGAATTTACATACACTACTAAGTTATCCCTGAAGCAGGGCTCACAATAAAATGTAATGTGTCTGAACTACCATTAATGAAACTGTAGTTATTTACTGAGTCCATGTATGAATGAATCCAAATGCCCCTATTTGTGGTACTCAATGACGTTTTTCACGACACAGGGGTCAATTTGCCAGAGTAAGAGAGAGAGAGAGTGAGTGAAAGGAAGGAAGGAGCAAGTAAGGGGCATTTCCTCCACCCGTTGACATTGTCATACTCATCCAATTTAAGATAGTGCTTGAGAGCGCGTAAGTTCAGTACAGGGTTTTCAAGCATCATCATTCCATAACTCACTAAGAATGCTCCATAAGGAATGGAATGGTGATTATGTATATCCGATTCTGGAGCATCCCAGCTGGTTTCAACTTGAAAACCCTGGTCTATAGAAGGCAGCAAGTTGGGAGCTCCTTGGAATTGTACGACACTAAAATCACTTTACGGAAGTCTCCTCTTTTGTAAGCTAATCACGGTTCGCAAAAGGAGAGCCTAGGAGTTAGAGAAGAACAACTGAAGTAAAAACAACAACGTATAGGGTTTGATGGAGCAATTAGGAGAAAAATTTTGATTCTATCCTCATAGCTAATTCATAAGAGACACACAGATGAGAGAGAGAGAGAGAGAGAGTAGAGGAGGAGAGAGCGCGTATACAGTAATTACTAAGTCGGTATTCACAAGGATAGTTTTGGCACCCTAGCCCATCAATCATTCCCGTCTAAGTGCTTAAGGGATATACGAACTCGCCCGATTCCGCACTCCAGTAACATTTTCTACTTGATTCTCCGAAAAAACAGTCACGCTATTTCCCCTCTTTCCATATTTTTCTCTCCTTCCCGCTCCTACTCTCTCAGGTTCCTTCTTTTCCCTTCTAACCATTCAAATCTCTGGGGATTTTTTAGATCAACAGCGGAAAACCTTACCTTATACACCAGTCTAATTCTTGTGTTGCATCACTGATTTCAACCCTTTGTCTGTGTGTTACACAGTGGTCGCTTACTTTTGAATTCCAACAACCATCTTAGTTCTTTCCACTGCTCTTTCCGGACTAGAGCCGCCAAGAAATCTAGTGTATTGATTTGGTATACCTTATTGACTGGAACCTTTCAAGTCTTCCCGAGCTCTTCCATCGGTTCAACAACGGCCTCAGAGAAAATACGCGAGTTGGATTCTGAGAATTTATATTATGTACTTCCACTTCCCCAGGAGTATGTATACTTCCGAGAGTTTTTTATAATATTAAAAATCCTCTATATACATTTTGCCCTTTGGTGCTGTAACCCCAAAGACCCGTCATGAATGTCATTCAATGTTACTTGAAGTAAACGGAAAATAATATCAGGATTGACTGTCATGTTTAGGGCTTATTATTCCCATCTGAATCCAAGGGTAACATTAGCATCAATGATTGCCACCATATATAAATATGCCTCAGATAGATATAGATATCTATATGTCATATATGCATCACTGATACAGGCTTCCTTCCACCCACATTTTGCCCCGCTGAAACTGTTGTATGCCATGTCATCCTATTCATGGGGTATGTATATTAGGGGTAGAGATCTTGTGGCTGGTTAGTGCACGCAGAAAACACCCTTGTCCTATAGTTTCGTCACGTTTCATCATTAGCACGTCAATAAATTATGAAATTGGCTGATCTTTGGCATTTCCCAAATCAGATCAGACACACCATTTAAACCTGAGTAATGCTCGGTTGGGACTCGGCACAACTCACAATTAGGCTTGGAGTATGTATGTACACCAGAGCGTTTCAGGTGAGACCGATGGCAATTGCGTTGATGAATCTCTTTGAACTGAAGTGAGAAGTGAGGGGAAAAGTGGTGCAAAGGAGAGGAAGGATGACTTTAGAGGGAAAGTATTATATATAGCGTATGGTTAGAGAATAGCAGCACTGATTTGATCCCATGGTTTTTCAAGGATCAAACCTGCATAGAGCTTGTTGATCAGGGTTGATTAAGTTGAGATGAAATGGATATTTTAAGAGCTGGAGGGGTAAACAACAATTATGACGATCATCAATCTTTTACCCTTTTACGTTTAGCACGTGTTTCATTTCTTTGACGTGATGGGCGCGTACTCGTATGACGTTGAGTGCATAATATGCAGTGGAGGTAACATCAACGGAGCTCCACGGGAGGACTAACTACCCAGCCTAATTAATGGGTTTGGTGTTAAACATCTATAAAATATTTATGTCCTGGTGTATGGTTCTCCTGATTGCTCTCTTCAATGAGTTGTATTCGGGAGAGATTGCTTAATACCACTACTACTGTAGCTAAAATGTAACTTTTCCTGACTTCCGTTTAGGTAGTAAAGTACAATCAGGAGCTTTTATTTGAAATTAAATTACGTACATATGTACAAGTACGAGTAGATTAAGAGGAAACACATCCAAATTGTAATGTAGCAAGTTAGTTTTATCGATCGTTCTCCGTATCCAAAGTTTCATGGTTTCAGCCCGTCCTAAAATCAAACCACCTTTTCACAGTCCTCGACAGATTCATGCATGCATTCCCTTATTCATCTATTCCTCCCTGGCATACTTCATAATTCATCGTTAGACATTCAGCTTGATTGTTTTGTCTTGAACAGTTGTCATTTCCCTTTCTCAAAACAGTCGCTACTCATGCCAAAAATTTCCAAGTAGGATTAAACTGTAGCTATTATAAATTGCATCAACTAACGTATGCATGGTAAACCGTCATAACAGAAGTTTACTGTAGATCAAAAGGAAATAGATGAGAGATTAGAGCTACGTCAATTTTGGAAACATCGTAATAAAATTAAGCATTCAAAAGGGTAGCGTTGAGCTGAGCATGTGCTAACAAGAATATTTTCTTGAAAACAAACCATTTAAATTACAGATTATTCAGACAAAGCAAGCGTTCCAACCTGTATTTCCTAAATAAATTGAAGTGGACAATTTATTAAGTGATGTCTTCCCGCACAATTAGAAATCCTCAAGCTAGCATGTTTTACATAGCAAATATTTTACATAACAAAGAATCAAGAAATTTTTAGTATACAACCGTTTACTAATCAAACTATGAAAACTGCTCTACTGTGGCCTCCAAAAATTCACTCATGCATATATTATTACCTTAATAGGCGTAGTAATGTCATGACACATGACTCATGACTGCCTTATATTACGATAAATCCGGAGTATTCAATTACTTCAAGTACAAGTATTGGAATTTTAAAATTGTTGCTACTTCTAGACTTTCCCAAACCTGCTTACATACATTTGAATCGCAAAATAGAAACGGTATAAAAAGTACGGTGTTCCAATCTTACCTAATTCCATGTTTAACAAAATCAAACAGGTTTTCCACCAAGTGTAAGAAAGAAGATTACCAGTAGATTTACAAGAGGATTATTATGTAAAAAAAACATTTTTTTTCAGCAGGTTCCATCCGCCATCTAGACAGCAGAAGCTTAGGCAAAGTAATGAAGAGTAAACTTATAATTACACCAACACTCCAGAGACAACTTTACATTTAATGAAATTAAATGGAATGCTGTAATTATTTTTCATATATGAAAGGAATGGAATAAAAATTAAGCGTTTTTTCTCCACTGGGGAAATGTGCACATCACTCCAACTCCAATTAATGATTTCATTGTGAGAGCATTCAACTTCGTAGATAAAAATTTTGTAGTATATATAGGCAATTAAATGGCGACAAGTCCTTGAGGAAACTGGATGCCCACATTGCCCACATGCATACACAGCAGGGTGCAAGCGTAGATTTTTATTTCTGTCGGAAAATATCGAATTATTATGAAGCATTCATATTTTATTGCCACATTTGAAGTTTGAGCTTCTACGAATTGGCCTGACCAAAAGTTTGAATGTTTCTTGACAAACCTGACCTCAACTCTCAATGTGGAGTGAAATATGGGGTGTAGGATGTAATTATTATTCTCCGTAGGACTCTGCTATATACACGGAGGGACGGATTCGGAGCGACGGAAACATTTCCATTGGGACGAAATTGATGGTGAATGCAGTCGATGTCTGCATTGTAAGTTGTAAGTTGACTTATGTATAGAGCCTCTGGACTTCCCTGCTGCAGTCTCATATTTACTACACCACATAAAGGGGTGATGGTTGAGGAAGCATTAATAAATGATCAGGTTTAATTCAATAAAGGAGTTAGTCCCTTCATGGCAATTCATATCATTAGCATAAACAAAGCTCCATAAATAGAAGTAATGCCTTCTGAATACACTCAAATTAATTTTCTGGATTCTCAACTAAGTATTCATTCATTATAAATGCCTACGAGACGGAATAACAGTTTTAATCAGGATTTAGTACGCTAATGAACTCTGATTATTAGACGAAGTGCTGATGAATTTCACTAACAGTTTAGGATCAAATGTATTGATAAAGGAAACTTCTTGGACTGAAAATTAACGCGCTGTTCTTTTCAGAGTAGTCCAGGAGGTATACACAATGGATTTGAGACATGGCAAACGAAGACTTCAAAGGCGTATGTAAAGTAAATCCATTATGACCTGCTGTTTCACTTAAATACTAATTTCCTTTCGTAAAGTGTCTTCGTATCAAAAACAAGGATACACCATTATTCTGCAAGGTATCAATATCATCAGGACCAAAGGAGCCTATATGCAAATTTATAGCTAGTAACTTAAAACGACTCGTCTATACCCTTTCAAAATGGCATCGTGAGTCAGTTTTATGGTTCCTGAAACAAGAAAGCGCTAAAGCAGTGATCATGATATTCTACCACCGGATGTCACGTTTTCATATTGCACCAAACATGCCTTTCGACAGTTCAACTTTTGTTCCCAGCCAAAAAAAAATTTAAGACAGGTATACCTATAATACGAAGAATACTCAATGACGCATTGAGGTTTAATTAATTCGGTACACGATTTAGCATTGCTCACCAACTTATTCCATCATGTTTTTGCATTCTTTATTCCATACCTCCACTTCAACTTACTAACGCACTAATTACTTTCCTAATTCTATACTATGTCCAAATAATCTTCAGAAAAGAATTAATTACATTCCTTGATTTCATCTAATCGCTTCAAGGCTTTCGTCTTGGCATGTTCCTTCCAAGATAGTCGCTTAAGAAACAGCACTAGGTGTATGTTATTCCAGCATTTCTTTCCACTACAGTGATTCATGGCGGATTTACACGAAATAAAATTCTTCTCTTCCATCATTACGAGTGATGAATTACATGTCATGTGTTATTATCACTCATTGAATTATTACATATTAGCGTGGCACTACCCCTTCCTACTCAGCGTATACCCGCTCATAGTTCACATTTCGCAGTGATCTACTTGCACATTTGCACAGATTAGATAATTAAGTTTGCACAACAAACGCTTCCTTTTTGTAAAATTCCCTAGATCTACTACTCCATGTATACTAACTGATGAGACGATAACTATCATATCAAATATGACAATACAACGGGATGCATTTTCAACTTGACCATAGATGCACACAACCATACCTTCCCTAGTAGTCAGCACGTAAGTACACATCCTTTCGACACATATTATATCTCTCCCCAACTTTGCAATGACAAGTGACAGGACAACTGGCTACGTGACAATGAACTATTTTCCCAAACACTATTTGACTTCGTATATGCACTCTCTACACTCTCCTATCCGTTCTGAAAACAATTCTACCTGGTGTTCTTTCCCTTTATAAATTAGCATACTTTCCATTAACTGTCCCATATAGCATTGTTCCTCCGGTCAAAGCTCACGGAGCCTAACCATGACACCATTATGGGTTCATAAATTATTATGTAGCCGTACTACATAGCACATTACAATAAAATAACACACGCAAAAAAAGCATGCTATTTCCATTTCCTTCCATTCTTCCAATTGTCTCCTATTCCTCTGACCTTCCAAATTAATGCTCGTTGTTTTAGCGGACGGAATCTCAAATCGCAACCTCCACAACACAACGGCCACACACAGTGTAGCAATCAGGGTCAAAGCAAGTCCTCCGAAAAAAGTTATCCTAATTGGAACAAACCCTCCATATAATTCATTCCCCTTGAATATTCCCATACACACCTATAAATATTAATACACAATCATAAATCATAAGCCAGTATTCCCATCAAAATAATACAATTTCCTCGTACCATTATACCCATTACATTTATTTCCACTCCATTCGGTTACAGTTGCAGGAACTCTCCTGGGTCCCCAATATTAGACATAGACAGCATCGAAACCTATAAAAATACAACTTTATCAACTTTTAAAACTTCCAGGAAAAAAGTACATACAAAATCCATTCGTCCCTGAGTATTAATTAAGTAGTAAAAAGAAGTATGTACATCTTCAGAAATGCCTTCATCAAAAATTTGAGTTCATCACGAACGAAACAACGTCGATTACACCGACACTTCCTCAAGTGCCGTAATTTCCTTGTAATTATTTTACAATTACTAATTATGCACTTCATAATTATTTGGTCACATGCAATTCAAGTATTTCTATTTCAAGAAAAGTCCGAAATCATTAAAATATTAAATCCAAAAGTAAAGTTGTCTCATCTTACCTCCAAGGATGCGACTGCCACCTATACTGCATCAGCACAAATATCCTACAATTCTGCGTGAATTTTAAATTTCTCCAGTAAAAATCTCACGAGAGCATATGTAACGGTTCTAGCCTAGTCGGACTAGACTATAAATGACTAGGTTTGACTAGACTTTTGACATTATTTTTCCAAAATGATTAGACTAAACTGGTTTCCAAAGACACGTGAGAATTTAGTCTAGGAGTAGACTAGACCTGAACTGCTAAAAATTCCTAGGAATAGACTTGAATTTGACTGTAAAAAAATAATTAGCTCTATTCAAGTCATCTTTTCAAAACCTCCAGTAAAAACATTTCCCGAATACTAAACAACAGGTTTATTCCAGACTAACACTAATGACTCTTGTTTTAATATTGTCATCGTTAGTTTTTCGGGTTCTCATTCGTTCTTTGCACAAATGCGTTTTCTAGTTATTTCTGGAACTCCTCCATTTTAAAGCAGGTACAAAGCAGCATAGTAATGGTCCTTAAAGTGCTTCTCAAAAATGATGTGGAAGCGTTTTCCCTGAACTACTAGCCTCAATTGCAGCATTGAAAACTAAAAATGAACCAGAAAATCCAATCGTAAAGGAATGGCTGAAAATCCTACATTATAAAACTAATTATGTTTGCAGTTACCGCAATAGCTAATGTTGAAGCTAGCGTCGTTGGAAGGCAAAATATCAGCAGCATTTCGAGTTTGTCCCTTCTATGGTAAATCAAATCGGTTTCAAAGAGAAGCAGGGCGACAGCCGTGACCACGAAAATATTTTGAATCCAGACAATCACCGTAGGCAGCAATATGTATTTCCTTAATGATGTTTCCTTTGTTATCTAATGCATTCACACCAAGAGCAAGTCAAGCAAAGTCACTTCGCAGACCAATTAATTATGTGTTAATGCTGAAGCGATCAATAATGAACATTTTAAGACAAAATGAAATCTTACCTTGCGAAACCAAAACATAGGCAGCGTTGTGACATAAGTTATATTCACAATGAGAACTGTCAGAGGGACGCTAACAACATCCATATCAAAATATACGAAAGCCATCCCGACGATGTAGCCAAACGATATGGACTAGACAAAAATAAGCGTGATTGTATCTCCCTATATTTCAGCATGTGCATTTACGAAAGTTAAATCCTTTAAAAATGTCTTCTCTACACAATACTTAAAAACGGCTTATCGTCGGATAAGCTTCTTAACCGGCTATATACTAATTTAAGGTGCTCAGAATCAAGAACGGTTATAATCCTTATATAAATTTAATAAACTTAAATTTGACTCCCCCCGTTTCTCCTCCGCTCTACTTTACTGCAAAGATGAATTATGATTGGGTTTCAATTTAGGGTTTGCAGCGGGCGCCCTATAGCCCTTCTTCATTCCATGCATCTGGAATTATAGCTGAGTAAGCAAGTTTAGCCAACGTTATAAGGAGTCGTTTTTAGAAACGGCATTTCCTTCAAATCTTTGTCTTCATTATAATATAACGAGGTTTGTCTTTATTTCTAATATATTATTGATATTTTGGCTATCGATCTAACGAGAAAGGCTCGTGCATTACGCGAGTAATAAAATAACAATTTCAGCCGTACAGTTGAAGGATCTTGATATGTAAGTAAATAATCCCAACCGAACTGGCAGTAACTCACCGAGATCAAAATGACAACCCAAGTTGTTGCGAAATAAGGTGGTGTCTTCTTTATTCTCACGAAAACAAACAAAAACGCGTATACAGACCTATAAATGAATCCCAACAAGGTTATTTACAACATTGTACAAAAATAATCCACTCACATACATAAAACCGGTGTCGAAAATTTTGAACATGGGCTCCACCATAATGTGATATAGAGAACTACACAAATACAGTCCACTCTTGCAATTTTTTAGTAATTTGTAAATACGTGTGGATTTGTCCTTCCGGGGGCAAAAATATAGAAACGTTAATGATATAGTAAACATGGACAAAAACAATCCCGGTTTACTATTATTTACATTACAATATTTTTTCACCCAATATAGGAAATGTGTCTTTATTAAAGTCAAATTACTGTTACAGATGCGCTTGTAGAAAGAGAGAGCGAGTGCACTGTATATTACATGAAGTCCCTAAACAATTTCACATACGTTGGAATGATAAGCCACCAGTAACTAGCCATTTTGAAAACCGGTAAGCTGGAAAAAGCAATTATATTACTATTATTATTAAGTAAAATTATTAATATAATAACTTGTACTCAATATTATTACGCGTATCTAACATTAGTCCTGCCCTAACAAATATTATAGTATTCTAACAAGATATTTAATATTATCGCAGAGGTGTATTTCAAAATAATTTTCTATCTTCCAACTAATCACGGTCACTCGGTGAACCTTCATTGTAGGGATACTAAACAGAACCCCTGCATGTAGCAAAACGTTTTGACTAATTCCAGTATAAAAAACTCATGCATTCTTTTAAATTTAGCATAGAACTATTTTGAACTTTTAATAAGTTCTACTTGGATAAATTGTTTTGTACTAATTCAGAAATAATAATAATAGTAAAAAACAATATGGAAATTATAAAAACAGGTTCAGACATACTAAACCACAAAACAAAAGTATCCACATTGCAAGAAAAATTGCAGAGCCTTTACTGCAAGGACTTTTGTAATAAACCTTGCGACCTCCTGGAAAAGAAACAAAATTAAGATAGTTAAACACTAAACTACAAAGGATACAATTTTTAGTACTATTAAAATATATGTGATAACAGGATAAGAGTACCTTGCAAGCTTTTTCGGTTGGTTGCTTCTCGGTTGATTCTTTCACAGTTTCGTCAATAATGTTTCCAGTTGCTTCTTTTCTTAAGCAGCAAGAGCAACATTTTGTGCACATTTTTATTTCTTTGTATCTGAAATAATACTTATTATGGATTTGTCGAATCGGTTTCAGGGAAGGCAATCAGGGAAATCTAGTTGCGCTTCAACTTTTAATTAGCAAAGAATGACTTGTACACTCACTCAGAACTAGCATTAGTTTAGTAATAGCAAGCTAAGATTTTTTATGCTAAAAATACTTCCGATAAATAATTTTGTAAGTAAAAATAACATTTTTGGTCTAATTGCTCACCAGCCTGTGGTGTATGAGCGAGGCATGCCATTAACATGGACCTGAAACAACAAGCACGCACTTAAGTACGTGTACATTGCCCATAGTTTTAAATTTTAGCATGCGTACAGAGGTTCAATGTCTTACTCAGCTCATTTATCTCATTGTCATTAATTTTTTAAAAGATTTTCCATAATTGCAAAAAAAACTTCCAATTCTTCTAATATTTTTATCATTAGAGCACATAATGGCATAATAACATCATACCATTACACAACCATTCGCATTTCTACAACAAAGATGCTGGGCCTGCTACAAATAATATTATTGTTGGAAATTGATATTTGTGTTTTTTTCGAAATTTGACACTAAACAATGGGAAGTCAAGGGGTAGCCATATAAATAATTCTGAAATTAACGCGTCAAAAACGTACATATTTAAACCTAGGTACAATATACAGTTGGTCTACCATAAGTCTACATTATGCAGACAATACAGAGTGCTTGATACTTCAACTCACATAAGTATGACCCTGTTCTATTACTGATATCCTGGATCCAAATGACCAGTGATTTGGAGGGTTCCTTGAGGAATTTCTGGTAAATACAGAAATTTAAGACCTAGGCTAAGACAGAGTTAGACCAAATTGGGTAAATACATTCTACTTTTTAGATTAATTATCTTAAAATGTCGAACCAGATTAGAAGAACCTCCTGCAGCGCTGCTACTATAAACGTATTGCTTGTTACACAATAAGCACAGTGTAACAATTCCCTTTTGATTATTTTTATCATCGAATTTTTGTCCAACATATGTAAAAATATCTTTACTTCGTCTGCATATAATAATATAACCGACTTTTACAATTACTTTTGAGGACTTTTCTAATTCATTTTCTGAAACGTAAACTTCGTCATCACGGTTATTGCCACTTTTACCATTTACAGGACCAGGTTTCATTTTCTTTATAGTATTTCCATCATCTGCTTCCTCTTCAAAGCCACGTGAGCAAGCCAGTTTCCAGGATTATTTCTCTGACTCCTGGAGTTTTTCAATGCAAGTTTGAGTTCTTGATAATTCGTATTCAATGTAACCCTTGCTGTATTGGGCACTTGGATAGAGTTAATTATTTTTTTACAGTCAAGTCCAAGTCTATTCCTAGGAATTCCTAGCAGTTCAAGTCTACTCCTAGTCTAAATTCTCAAGTGTCTCTGGAGTCCAGTCTAGTCTAATCATTTCCGAAAAATAATGTCAAAAGTCTAGTCAAATCTTGTCGGTTCTAGTCTAGTCCAACTAGACCAGAACAGTTATGGAGAGCATATAGGTTTTTAATATTTTTAAAAAAAATTCTTTCCTCTTGCCCTGTCACCTGTCACACTTCACACACACACGCAATAAACATATTGACTCATAAATGTCAACAAAGTTGAGATCCAGTAAAAACAAAACCAAGAACAAACAAAAATTGTGTTGATTTACTTATTATACGAAATTTCTACTTTCAACTTTTAAACCGACTGGATATTTTTATATCAGGAATAATTAATTAATTACTTTAAAGTAAACAAATGCCTAACTTTGCTACAAAGTAAGTGTCAACTGCGAGCTCCTGTCGTTGAAGACATTACTTACTCATTACATTACGCATAGCACAAGACTCAAGAAATACTCAAATGATTGAAGCCATTAGGAAGTGACTTCATTTATGGACATTCCGTCAAATGACATTAAGCCCAGCGATATTTAAATGAATTCCGCTACTAGCAGTGATAACGTTCAAAGATCGTCCGCTCCAAGTATAGTGTTAATAGAACTGATATGCGGAAAAGGAATCATAATTGTAGTAATTAAATAATTAAGTAAGTAAAACCTAAAATAGATCCCGCATATTATTTTTGGGATGGTGACAATAAATGAATTGATTTCAACTGATGATGAAGTCTTGACAAGAATCTTGAACTTTGAATTGTACGTGGGAGGTAATTAAGCCTTGTGGTGTATACATAGCTGAATGGAATTCCGAGGAAGAGGCCCAACTGTCAAGTTAAAACTGGATATGTGATCTTTTTTAAACAATGTTTTGAAAGTGGTTCATATGGTTTGGTTCTAGTAGTACTACATACAAATGTATATTTAATGGGTGCTTCCAATGCCAATGTTATGTATACATAGAGTTCAAGTAGTGTTCATGTACTGTTGTCTAATCTTGGGAAGATAGTTGTATTTACTTCATTGGTGTGCCTATAATTTAAACTGCCGTTGAGTGATGATGACTGAAGGAACGAGTACCTGCTCATTGAAACCCATTATTGCTGCTGTCACTGGATGCTGCTGCCAGGAATGTTTGATGACGTTTCGGAATTGAAGTCTCCGATTGCATCCCCAACTGCTTCCAGAGTGCTGTCCAACTAGTCAAAAAAAAAAACTCGGGAGTCGGAGGTATAGTAGGTGAGTGGAAATGCTTGAGTAGTTATTTGGACCTTGATGGGATTGATAGTGTGTATATTTATTTTGATATTATTTACTTAGTGGTTGATTCTGTGATTAACGGCATCTTTATTTATTAAGCGTACTCTTGACAGATCAGTGTATTAATAGAGGGCTGAGTTGCGGAATTGAACGTTATCCCGAAGTCGGAGGAATTGAAGATGGGGATGAGCTTACGGAAGTGCTAGAATTCTGCTGTCAGATGAGGACTTTCGGAAATGGCTTCCTTTGACTGGTTCAGATAGTGTTAGTAGTTTGGTTGACTTGCAGTAATGATTAGTGTAGGTTAGTTTGTGACGGGCCGTAGTGTAAGTGTTGGGGAAGCAGTTTTGTGGGTATGAAGTCCAAGCCTGATTTGAGAGTTCGTGGAGTTCATGAGGTTTTTTTGCCTGTTAGCTGAAAGTTTTATCGAGGTTTCTACGCCTGTTTCGTGTGATCTCTCTACTTTGTATCTTTTTATGGGAAATGGGAATAGATTATCTTTGTGTTTTTGCAGCCTTTTTGCTATGATTTTGGAAATTAAATGTCTAGCGAAGCTTACTCCTGTTTTGGATCTGGCCTCCAGTGGTTTTGACATTATGGAACTTGAAAGGCGTTGGCGTTAGTAACAGTGGAGCTGAAGGTTGTTTTGGAGATGGGGGTGTCGAAATTGTAAGAATATTACTGTCAGATGTAAATTTCCTGGATTTGGGATATAATCTAGGATATTTAGTGTTTGGATCTTTAAACAAAGGACTACAAGGAGGATGTGGATGGGAATGAACCTGAATAAATCTAGTTTGATAGCTCGCTGTTAGACAGCTACAGTATGTAGGCAGTATGTTCGTATATAGTTCAAATGTTAAGTGTATTTTAAGGATGTAGCAAGCTTGGATTGATTGGTCATTGAAAGACGTAATCCTCTGATTACAATATGAAAGTAGTTACTTATATTAGACCAGCAATAAGGAATCTAGAATATGTGTTATGATTTACCAATAACATGCAATGTGACGAGATTTAGTGGGTCCGAAAATGCGATAGTGTTTACGATGAACGCAGTAATCTTCTCGTGTAGGCCAAAGCTACGGACGTCACGTTTATTTAGTCGTAGTCAGCACCCATCAAATTTCGTATGACCATATAGTAGGTTTGCTGAGGACGATTTCAATTACTGTCGATTATTGAGTTTAATTATTAACTCCGTAAATTTATGCCTAATATGAAATGTGTTGCTTCCAAAAATATCCCTAGATGTAATGATCTTGAGATAACCATCTGAAAAGGTTTGATCCGTTAAATAAATTATGAGGAAAGATGGCTTCAACTCTGAAATGACTTGGTGTTCAGTAACCATTGAAATAAAGACATACATATACAAGTTTTCAAATCTTAATGGCTCAGTAATCACGTTAGCTCAATAAACTATTGAAATTAATATTCTTTAATATGAGTCTATTTAGGAGAGCCAGGTTGATAGGGCGAGTGGGTCAAATGTCATCTTTGCGGAAAGACAGATTTCCCATGCGTATTCGCTCATCAGCCTTGTTTAACGTGGTTGGTGAGCCAGAAATAGTAAGAAAACATTAAGTATAAGCCCCATTTTATCTATCAGATCCAGTTAACTTAACCCTCAGATGTTTTTCAAGTTAGATCTTTGTCGCTTCTTAAATCATCCAGTGGAAATCAAATGGTTACCCATACCCTTACTACGAGTCAGTAATACATGATGATATCTAGATGTGCAGATCAAAAGTACTGCTGTTGAAATTGTCAGCTCCCATAATGTACATACTACTCCGGAGAAAGGTCTACAGAAAATTCTGAACGTCAAGAACCTAATGAAAAGTATGGTTAAGTCCTGTAAACTGATTAAGAATGTTGGGGGGGATTATAGACTGATGAGTGTTGATTCTCGTTCTCGTTTCAAGTACACACAGTACTAGAGAAATAAGAAATAAGTATCCACAAAGTAAATCCTAGCAAGGTTTTAGTACTACTGGGTCTATCTGCGACTCATTTACTTCAGTCCCAAGTCTGGATTTTTACCATCTGTAAATCCTTAGCTACATTAATAATGTAACAGTATTACAACAGGAGAACTAATACCTATTGATGGTATTCATTACATATGTCTATGATGTCAGAAGTTCTCATATATACTCAAAAGCTACTGCTCTGTCAGCCTATAAATAAAATAACTGCGAAATCCAAGCAATCACCTATTTTATGTCTGCATGAAAAGAAAAAGGCTCCTTCAATATCAAATACCGATTAAATATTGGTTGTCGGTTGTACATTGTAAGTAAATGTACATATATGATTGCAGGAGCCGTGAACTGTTGGCCATCGACGTAGAACTACTTTCTGTCCAACAGTATGATGTGCAGTACTGAGTCTGTATTTGACCGCTGCTTGAAGATACTTTTATGAGAAGTAGATAGAAAAGTATAACGTTTATCTGAGGCGTTATATTTACTACATATGAAACTTAGCTGATAATAATAATTTCTATCTGGATAGTAGTAATGAAAGGAATATGTGTTAGTACACTAGCCGCTTATTTTGCTGGGATATTTATTTTCAGATAGGTTTCTACCATTGTCATTATTCCTTCGCTTCTCTTAGAGTAAGGTTCTTCAAGTTTAGATAATTGAAAAAAAAACCATTTAGTCTGTCACATGGTGAGCTCTCAGAGTTAGTTGTTTACTTGTTTTACGTACGAAAGTGTGTTCGACAGTAGTTTACTACAGTACTATTTGTGTATAAGAAATCTGAGTTTCAAATTTTTCTGTCTGATGTAATAAAGAGTGGGAAGAATTTCATTAAATTTCGAAACTGGTGGATTTTCTGGAAGTCTTCAATGAGAAAGTAATACTAATATCTGTGTTGGACAAACTACTCGAGTTGAGAATGATCCGACAAAATCTGAACGTGTTATCATATCATTGAGTGTTATTGGTTTGGTGATATTTTGATTGTAGGTCAAGCCGATACGAACAGCCTGTCTACTGAAAATTACAGCATCTATTTCTTGGACCTGATGCAGAGAAGTTCAAATCTCCAGCTTGAGCTTCAGTTAGGAGGATCAAACAGTGAATAGTGGAATCTTTTTCGGAATCTGAATTTGAAAATATTTCCTCATGGTGGCACACAGTCATTCCGTCTCAATGGGCGTTAATAACTTACCCTCGGAATTCCGGCGCTTTACTCTTAACAGCGTGCAACTTCGTCGGCTTTATTCCGAAACTTTGAAGGCCCTAGATGACATAAGCGGAAGTGGCGTGATTCCCACGGGTAAAACTTGATAAAATACTTTACACTTGATACCAGTTCAGAGTTTTATTTATTCTACGTGCATAATTATGAATTTCAACCTCTCTTAATTTGGGTGATACATCATTCATTTTAAGACTGGTATTCAACAATATGCCTTTGAATCTAATAAAAGCCTGGTAGTACGTAATATAAGGTGATTTATTGTGCAAACATTTTAATCCATATAATCTCCTTACGTCTCTATATTTTTCCAGAATCTATAAAGAATTTAGAATGGAAAGTGAAGGATGTGCAAAGGCAGCGGTGCTCAGTGGGACGTCCTCCATGCATTATTGTTTTAGGGCAAAGCTGTCGAGTCAAGGCAATTTTAGTCAATGAACTCTTTGGCCAGACTCATTTACCCGTTCTGGATTCTTCGGACTCGTTGACCTGGCGAATGGTGCGATTCAAGTATAGTAAGAAAAGTCAGGTATGTCATGAACAATGTTTGTATTTCATATACTAATGGGCATTTCTGGAATTACATATATTGCTAAAATGCACATATTACGTATGTTTTGTAGAATTGCTTTTACAAATGTATAGTTCAGATATTCATTTATAGTTCAGTTTTTTGTATAAGGAATAAATAGAACCCCTATTACAACAACAGTTGATTAATTCCTTCTGTACAGCATGCTGGACACGACACGGAAGTCTGCTCCTACGTATACCTACTTAATACTTACCGATTTGAAATTATGTGTGTACATATATGAAATACCACCTTGAAAATCCTTGGGATATTAAATTAAGATTGTTTAATTGACTTTTATACTAATATTGATGGTAGTACTTAATGGAGCAATAAGTTGTAATGTTTTCAATGACGTCAAGCAGGAGTATATTTCAGAGAAATATGTAAGGATTGACTGAATGTGAAAAATATTCTATTGACTTAACGATAAAATGTAAGTACTTGTAATTACCTACAAGACGAGATAAAAAGTGGATAAGTGTAAGTGACTAATACGTATACTTATTTTTGCAGCCCTCTAAAGTAGTCTCTACATTACATGAGATGTTGGTTTACGTGTTAGAGCAAACATGGGCACACATTTTACTTGTTTATTTGACCAAAAGGTTATGATACTGTCCTAAAATGAACTGTGAACGTGTATGTAGGAAAAGTACGAACGAAGTAGTGTTCAAAATGAGCTATACTTAGGGAACTATAGTGCAAGTTTGGAGGTAGGGCTAGATAATGTCAGCAAAATAAGTTTTGAATGTGTAACATGGATTACGTTCTTGCAGCATACATTGTCAGATTCCAGTAGGTTCTAATATATGTAATACGCATCAGCACTATCAGAAAACAACTTCGGTCACGATTTGAGTTCAAGTGTTAAATCTTGGATGGAGAATAAAAAATCGTGATTCGAATAACCTTTACTTTGTTTTAACTCTGTGGCCGGTGGAAAGTTCTCACAAAACTAATAATGTTTATGCACTGAAAGAACTTTTTGGTTATCCCAATAGGTTCTACTAACCCTTGGCAGTAGCTATGAACTGGTTGAAAACCTTCACGATAGTCATTGGAAGTCTTTCAACACTGGAATACGAAGTATTGACTTGGCTGTACCAGAGGGAGAGCAGGAGGTAGTAATGTCGTGATCAAAATGATTTGCTGTTTGAGGATTTGAAATAGATGATCTCAATAGATTAACTTGCTTTTCTATTTTCAGGGTTCTGTTGACGATTGTGCCGTTGTAGAAATGCATTTAGAGCATCATTTATTGTTTGATAACGCCCAAGTAGTAGTTCCTCCTACAGGGAACATGGACAACTTTGCACAGATTGTTAAGAACCTTTTTGAGGCATCGACTCCCATTGTTCTTTACGGAATCGCCACTGATACTCTTTCTAATGAGGTATGTGAGCTGTAACTGACATTTTAAATGTTTAATGCATTTAGCAATGTCTGGTGCACTAAAATCTAAAATTGGAGCAAAACGGCATCCAAAGTTTTCTCGTGTTTCGATAGCAAATTTTATGTTATATTGATCAATATTTTTTATTTCATCCAGCGAGTAGCTACAAGGTATTCTTAATAAAGTTTGTGTTTCCGCAGGACATTCACCAACTTCAAATGATTCGCTCACTTTTGCCAACTTTGCCAATATTTTTTGTGCACATGCCGTCTTCGGAGGAAACTTCGGGATTGACTGAAGTAGATAGGAATGAGTACATGAATCATGGAACACTTAGTTTTACGACTGAACATGAAGAACGTGGGAAGAAAACAAATGCTCTTCAGAGACAAGAAAGCCAGCCAAATTCAGCTATTATTTCACAACTTACAACTCTAGGTAGGTAATCTAATACATCATCAGGTGGAGATATTTTCAGAAAGTTGGAGATATAAATTAGACATATACTGAGGTGGTTAATTTTCATTCAAAGTATTGTAGTGTCTTCTGTTGTAAAAACTTTCTTTGTATCAAATACAATGCAAATAAAATACGCTTGTTATTTACTTTAAATTAAAATGAAAAATTCTTTGTGCTTATAGGATTGTTAAGGGAGACGGGCTCTCCAATGAAGTCCAAAACTAGTACCAGCTCCAGTGCCAACATAGAAGATAGCAACTGTTGGTTGAATCCAGGAAAAAATACAAAATCTTTCCACATCAATAGTGAGTACATTCAATGCTTGGATCAGCTGCCTAAGCTGACATCATTTGTTCGCAACTACTTACAAGCCCAGTTGATAGCAGCGGCGAATCATCTTCACAGAGTAAGTTTTCCACTTCTTTTAGATGGTTAGAAGTTCTGCTCATAATTTGATGTATAATGTGAGTTATCCCGTTAATATTCCTCAAAACCCACTTTTGTTTTGACTGCGAAAGATTGTTTTGATAATTGGAATAGTACTAAATTGTTACATTATTGCAGGGTATTTACTAAAATGCTTTAAACAAGCACCTCCGGCTTGACTCTTTTGGCAAAATATGTGACAGTTGTATCCATGTTTGCAGGTTCACAGCAGCTGTCTTCAAATGTTTATTCTATCGGCTTTCGAAATGGCACGAGAAATGCAAATTACTCCAAAGAGACTAGGTTCGTTGCTTTCGAATTCTGGTGTCTAATGTAACTTCAGCTTCCGAAATTTTTTGCCACATCAGGCCAATTTTAATATTTAAATTTTCTTTAGTTTACGCCAGAATGAAAGAAACCGAGCTGCTGGGAACGCTCATGAAAATTGCTGAGCGGAAACAGGATGAAATGTGTACGCTCATTGCTGAAACAATAGCGGAACGGCGTGAAGATATACTTCAGAAGGCTGAAATGCATCAATTCAAAGGTCAGCTTAAACTATCAAATCTCAGAATTTATTAAAATGTGGTTACGTTAGTCTAATTGTAAGATAAGACAGCTGTCTGTCTGCTTACTTAGGCATGGAAATGAATTGTTGTGGTTGTTTATTTAACTTTGATTGATCTTCAACAGACCCTTTTGTTAAAAACTGGGAAGGTCCGCTCTCTGGAAAAATGGTTTCGCAGTGCATTGATGAGATTCGGGAATTGGTGGTCTTAGATCTGAATAACATTATAGCACAGAAACTCATAAATTCGGTGTACTGTCTCCATGACACATTCCTGGGTACATTGGAAAGATGCATTTGTTCATTAGAGAAAGATTTTCGGGATCACATTGAGGATGGCGGAGCCCTTGCAAGTGCAGCACTAAAGCAGGTGATTTGAAATATTGTTTTATTTTCTTCGAATCATAAAACCTTTCATTTAAGTTTACTAATTTCAACTATTATTGCCAGTCCCGAATATGTATTCTCATTAATTGCATGTGTTACAGATCCTTACCGCAGCTTATCAAGTTGAAGTGCCAAATCATCACTCAGCTTCTCTTCTTAGAGGGTTGTACGATAAGATGAAGCAGCTCATGCATTCATTTCCTTGGTCATCTGTACCTTCAGTAGATGGAACGTGGAGGAGATCTGTTGCTGCTGACATGCTTGACTCATTGTGCCAGCGTCGACTAGCTAAAGCTGTGTGCTCTCAACTTCGTGAGCGGCTAAAAACTTCTCATGAATCTTTCACATCCGCATTAAAGCAGCTAGAAGCGCATCATAACGAAAGACTAGAAAAAACTGGAGAGCAAGGATTCCGTCTAAGAAAACTTCATGCGCCAAGGTTGGCTAGATTGGCGTTAGAGACAAGCTCTATCACTGACTGCCTTTTATTTGGTAAGTCATAATGTTGAAGGTTGCCAGTTGGTTCTGAGACTAGTTTACCAGCATTGAATTATTTATTATCAGTGGTATAATAACTCTTCATACAATTTTTAGGGATGCCTCAAATTGGACGTGAGGTCGGGAGAGGCCAATATGGTGTAGTATATTCCTGCACCTCCTGGGCCGGACATGCTCCTTGTGCGATTAAATCAGTTGTTCCAATGGATGACAAACATTGGAATGATCTCGCTATGGAATTTTATTATATGAGGTAATTACACTTGAAAAGTTAAGCAAATAATAGCAGTCCCATTATGTAACATAGATATAACATGAGTCAGACAATTGAAGGTTAACTTTAAAACCGTGAGTGATAAATTTAAATTTTCTATTAACAAGGAGCATACCAGAACATGATCGGATTGTCAGGGTTCGTGGATCAGTCATCGACCACAGTTACGCTGGAGGCCCAATTCCTGCTGTTCTTATTGTGATGGATCGATTGTCGAGAGATCTTTATTGTGCTTTAAAGCTGGGACTTCCTTGGCTTACACGACTTCAAGTAATTAAATATTCTAAGACTTAACCCAATCACTTTAAAATGAATAGAGTTTAAGAAAGACCTACTGACGATATTTTGCCTTAGGTTGCCTTAGATGTCGTGGCAGGAATCCGGTACCTTCATTCTCAAGGTCTGGTACATAGGGATATCAAGTTGAAGAATATTTTGGTAATCTCATCATTCAAAGAAGAAGCTGTGAAACTAAGTTAAAGTAAAGCTATGTAATGATTTGATGGTATTGTTTTCTTTCTCAGCTGGACTCTAACAATCGGGCAAAATTAACCGATTTAGGCTTTTGTAAACCTGAAGCTATGATGTCTGGTAGCATTGTCGGCACGCCTATACATATGGCACCGGAACTTTTCTCAGGGCAGTACGATAGCAGTGTGGATGTGTACGCTTTCGGAATTTTGTTCTGGTATTTATGTGCCGGTAAAGTGAAATTGCCACAAGCGTTCGAGCAGTGCCAAAACAAAGAGCATCTATGGACGAGCGTCAGGAAAGGTATAAGACATCATTATTGTTTAAAATTTCAATTTACTTTTTGCTTTAGTCGTAATTCTTCCAGAACATTGAGCAATTTTTATTGAATTGTTTAGGGGCAAGACCGGAGAGGCTTCCTTACTTTGACGAAGAATGCTGGCGTCTTATGGAATTATGCTGGAATGGTGAACCAACTCATCGACCTTTACTTGGAGTCGTCGAACCGACATTACAGGCAATTAAAAATAGATTCGACAAGCTCCATACACAAGCTCAAGAATACTCGCTACCTGATAATGGTTCTGAAGGAAATGGTAAGTTGTGAAGTATAACAGCGAAACTCAAAATGTCCTAGTTTGCTTTTCGTGGACTTGTAATTGTATATTGAAGAATTAGGAATTTTGTTACAGAACCGCTAGTCATGGAAGTTGCGTCAGATCTGGCCAACACAAGTCCCTATGTTAATATTGAATTTCCTTGCAATCAGATGAAATAGATTTGTCCTTTTAAAATAACTATCACAACACGTAAAACGTATGAAATATATTATATTTTAATCGATGGAATGAACTTGTGAGTTGGCTTATGAATTTAGTTTTCGGTTGTGAAACCAAGTTGTAAACAAAACCCCCCCTTGTAAGAAAGTACCCCATTCTGAACTTATGCGCTTACTGAGATTATCTATCTATAGAACAAATATAAGGAGTTACACGACCGATACTGTCATCTCCACAGAACGGAGAAAGAAATATGTGTTAAAAAATGCTTGGAATTAGATGGATTCCATAGAAAAGTTGTAAGCATACTTAATTTTCCGATTTTAATTTAGGAATGTAAGAAAGAATATGAATTTCACATTGTTTCGCTGAAGCCGATATTGTGATTTACAACGTTATCACTTTCTGTGTAGCTTTAGTTAAATTTAATAATTAACCAGAGTAATAAGAAGACAAATAATGAAAAAAGGAAAAGGTAGAGTATAATGTAATTATGGCTTCCTTTAGCCAGCGACTTGACACGATTCATGGCTTTTCCCAGAAATCCACCCGCATTATCGAAATCGTCGTCCTATGAAACAACAGCAATGCCAATATATATTTAATATATAATATTATATATTATTGGTTTTTTTTGTAACATACAACGAATGGTTCCATTCCATTTTTATACCCACTTGGATGCAACCCATTAATTTAACTTTTGTAAGCCACGAGACAATATTATACAATTTATACACAGAAATAACAATAATATTAATTAGACAATAAACAAACGAATGATAACAGTATCTTCCTATTCAATTACTACTTTTTATTTCCATCTTGAAATTCATAGCCCCACATTGAACTACATTTACTTCCCGTCTCAAAGCATTCCATGAGTCCAATGAACCTCAACTACACACGCACATATACACAAATCTTGAAAAAAAAAATTAACATCACTTACCATTTCTCGAAGGTATTGGTTTTGACTCTTGACTTCCGTCCCTATATCAATGGATAACTACGACAAAAAAAACAGATCCAATTCATTATTTCATTCATCCCTCATCATCTCCAATCCCATAACCTATCCTACGTCCCTCTCAAAACTGATTACCAGTATTACCACTTATCGTCCTCAAGTAATTCAAAGAAGTGAAAGCCAACCCCTTCACCATACGCTTCTGTCAATTGCATCATCCTTTTGTATTTCAACTAAAAAAATAAAAGACTTCAAAAGATTATACTCACCACTTTCATCCTCCGAATTTTATCCTTTAGCTCATCCGTCAACCGATCATTTTCTGTTTCAACGGCAGAATCCGCCATGTACCCGTTGAAACCTCCAGACTGAGGGTTATTATTCTTCCGATACATATTTACTTCCGGATGTTCACTTTATGTGCTCTCACCAATTATTAAGTACTTTTTTATATGCTACAATTTCTACTCCAATAATTATTATTTGTACACAAAAATTGGCATGCTGCTAACAACAATTACAATCAACTCACTCACTAGTATTGAATACGCTGGGACACTGGTCTAACGGTATTTCTAAACGTGATTATTTACTTTAATACTTTTAACTAACAATACTCCAAAAGCTGTTTAGCAATGGTGACGACACTCACGACTGACACTGACAATTTTAAATTACTTTAACTGAGAGAGTGATTCTACGAAACTACTCTTGTATAGGGAACTTAACAACCCTATACTATCTACTGACACGTTTCGAAACCCGAACGTAGAATGCATGACGTGTCTTCACTGAGCAAGGATGTCTTGTCACGTGCTTGTTAATACCTAAACAAAACCTCGAAGTCGCCAAGTCTTTACACGGCTACTTACCACTGAATATGTATATTATGTGTATTTAAAGGGAAGGGCAGTGTTCAGCAGGACTGCAGTCTCAGGATGAGCATTGAGTGAGTGATCCACACTGAATATTTCTAAATAGGACAAGTCGCACAGCTGTCTTTTAGTTAATGCTATTTGTTTACTATATAGGTGCACTTTATATACCTATATAGGTCTGCTTCTGCTTGTACGTGTAATATAGTTAAAAGTTCCATGGCCTGAATTTAATACTAAACCTCGTGTACTGAAGCCTGGAAGGTGCGGTTAATTAGGAAACACAAACTTCGAAGGATAAATTATACGGAGGATTTTGTGAAACACTTTTTCCTGATCGAGTGAAGACTGTAACTTTGGACCCTGAAGAGTGTAAGAATTATTTTGGGAGGAATTGTTACTTACTAAAATATAAGTTGTGAAGAATTTATTTCTGGTTATTATTATTTATATTGTGGATTGTATTCGATTATTGATTTGTTGATATTTGTGGTGATTGGCAATTCTCTGAATTATTTAATTTTAATGACATTAATGAATTTTAATTACAAACAGAGTATTGTTTACTTGTTATTGGGATTTTGTAATTTTGTGTATGGATCAAGTATTTTTATTTGTAGGGCTAACATTATGGGTAATAGTATTGTTAAGGGATTTTATGAAGGTTGTTGTTCTGGAATGTTCTAATGGTGATATAAATGTTATGTTACAGATTCCGGAGTTCGACTGTGATTTTTGTCGGGTATCTTTGTGAAGGCAGTTTGGAAGGATGTCTAGTGGGACGAGTGACCCCAGACGGCTGGACAAGGCCCGGAGGTGGGTTAAAAGTCATTTGTGATGTTGGGGAATGTTACCTTGATGGGATTGTATTTGTTGATGAGGAGATATGTACAAGTGTAATGGATGATTAAGAGATGATTTGAGTTTTTAAATGTGGTGTATGATGACTGGGGAAAGGAGGATAGTTGTATTGTTTTAAAAGTTTGGTATTTTCATAGGATGCGGAATTTTGGAATGACCTTTGAAGACTTCACGTCGGACTATATGAGTGTTATTGGGATGCTTTTCAGTATGTTTGGGCTGATGATGCGGGTAAGTAATAAGGCGGTGGATGTCTTTTTTATTCTCTGTAGGAGCCAGGGTTTAGTTATTTAAATTTCAAAGCGAGATTTTATTTTAACTCGGGTTTTATTGAGCAACTGGATTATGGGTTTCATTGACGCATCTGTGGTTTTTGTGGTAATTAGATGAAGTGGTGTGCCTGGATCGCAATTTACTGTTCGTGCATTGGATTTGCTTCTTCCCGAATTCAAGATGACGCTAAACAGATATTTAGCAGTTACATGTAAGGATCTTTAGATAAAGTTGAAGTTTGATCATGCTACCGTACAATTATTTGAATGGTAGATAATTATTTGGTTTTGGGAATACAGGTTGTCTATTTCTGCTGTTGTTATGTCATATCTTCAAAACCCGTCCCCAATGACTTTTCCGTTTACACAATGAAAGCATTTAAGGAGGAGTGAGGGTAACACTAAATTTATTGAAATCAATATTCACAAAGTATCATTTCCAGCTTAAATTTTTTGCAAAAATTTACAAATAAAAAGTTATCATGTTACTTCTGATTTCCAAATAACGAGCTCATGAGCTCATTTACTGCATTCTCTGTCATATCACTGTTATCATAACTAGCCATAAAATTTACAAGCTTAGGATGAACGTCATAGCGAATTTTTCGTCCTTTACTCGCACGAGTATCTACATTTCTTTTTAATTTGCTCCGAAGTTTTTGAATTTGAAGCCAATGTCGGCTTAGTTGAACGGGGTCAGTGACATTAGAAGTTTTCCTATCTATAAGTTCCCTAAGTAGTTGATGGTAGAAATCATCATCATCAAATATCTCCGGATCATACTCACTATCAACTGGTTTCCCGTCCTCCTCAACTACAGGTTTTCCAAGAACGCTATACTGTGATCTCTTCAACTGGGTACGTTTGATGAGTCGATTTGTATCTTTCAAAATGTGATTCACTTGGGTTATCGTTGATGTCTGGAAAGCTGCGTAATTCCTTTTAAGATTTCCTGAAGCTACTTGAGTCTTGTCATTCCATTTCTGAATAGTTTCATTTCTAAATGCTGCAAACTCTTCCGATCGTCTCTCAACTTCAGCTTCGTAATCATCAATAACTTTCCTCTTTTTCTGCGCAACTTCCCCAGATTCGTTCTCACTTTCATCGCCTGATTCTTCATCTTTCTCATCCCCACTACCAGCACTGTCCTCCTTGTCATCGTCGTCACCGTCTTCTAGTTCATTTTCGTCGTCATCCTCAACATCCGACTCCCCAGGAGTCTTGCTACCTTCATCCTCAGAGCTTGTGATTTCCTCATCAGACGCAATTTCATTGTCACCATTCGAGCTTCCAACACCTTTTTTACTTCCTTCACCTTTCTTAATCAGCGGGTTCTGCTTGACCATCGAGTCCTGCGACAACAATAATAAATCTCACCACAAGAATGCCTTTCACAACGCTTTTATTTGTCCCCCACAAACATATTCATAACAAACTGTTGTACAACAGCACAAGTTAAATCCTTTCACAAAACAAACCTGCAATTCCAACAAGTTGTCCAGCAATCTTCGAACTGAGTCATTATTTAATTTTAAAGAAGCATCGAATCTTTCCGTGTCTTCTTCCTTGTCACCAGAAATATATTTATCGAAATCCATTTGAGGCAAAGTGTTTGCTTCCGAAATTATCTTCTGCAGCATGATTCGAACTTCTAGCAACTGGTCCCATATTCCTAAATCGTTTCAAATTAAAATTAATATCACATGTGTATTACTCATAACTTGCAGTCTCTCCCAGAGTCGCCAATCGTTTCCAAAATTGCCAAAACTTTTCGTAACCGAAACCAATTATTAAAAGAATAAATACTTGCAACAATAAAAAGGTCAAACTTTAAAGGAAATATACTTACGTAATTGATCCTGTGTACTTTTTCCTTTCCGGACATCTGCATCCAAATCTGTGTCTACCATTTTAATCTCTACAATTCTCTACAATCTTCACAATTCAACAAATCTAATTTTTAAATGTTTATTTGTTACAAAAGAGTAATGACAATAAAGTCTGCTCAGTGTTCACGTCCACACTCCAAGTTCAAGCACAATCACAAATTCCGAAGCATGTGCTTGGATTCAAATAGCAGTACGCAGCCCACCCTTTTAAGCGGCCTTGGAGGAACGAGCATTAGCCGTACGGCCCGCTATAGTAAACCCTGCCAGCATTAATGTGTTACAGTACAGTGCAAGAGCATTCTCATGACTTCTTAGAGGCGGAGTGTTGTTTTTAATACTAGGAGACGATGCTATAATAACGAGTGCTTTAATCTTAAAGTTTGCTCCTTATAATGAGGCATTTTTTAAACAATAATTTTGTGATTTGTATTTATATATATTATGTAATAAACCTGTACTTCAAAATATAGGACCAATAGAATCGTGACTTCAAAGAATTTATAGACCCCGCACGAAATATTGTATAAGTATATGCTTACTGTGAATTTAAAGCCTTCAACGAGCTTCAAAATAAAGTTACGAAATTATAATTTTATAAGTATGAATGTGAATTTGTGAGAGGGGAGGAGGAAAAATGGCTTAAAATAAAATTAGGCGGAAATTGACGACAGCGTTTATCATGATTTAATTTCTGTTTGGATGAGATCCGTTTAATTATTTGGGTGCCTGGGCCTGACGAAAAATACAGCTTCCTGAATTAATTCGAAGTTTATTGGCTAAACCGGGAATGGAGTTGATAAATAATTTAACGGCCTTGCCCTGCTCGACTTCACAGTTGTGGAATTCAAAAGTTAGTAAATTTGGAAGTTTTATGAGAATTTGTATCCACTTTAATTTGATGCAGAATGGGTATTCAGGGTTCCCTTGAAATACAAAATATTTCAAGTGGGCCATTCTGGGGAAACGTTTTGCAAATTGACTCATATCGGAGTCTTGGACCATATCGAAGCGTATAATTAAGGTGGATAAAGACAGGGGGAGCTTGTGCATGTTTACAATTCTCCCGAGGCAATGATGAGGGCCGTTTGTGGATCCATTGGCGACGCAAATGATTGTCAGGGATTTTAGTTTTCGGCAAATTCGATATACTGAACAATCATGGAAAACACACTCATCGGGGGTGGAATTTGAGGTGGTGTCAGATTCTGCCCGGTCATCGTCAGTGGCCGGGATTTCTTTTACTTTATTCTGAACTATATTTTGAATGAAGCTGATCTCTCGTAGCGTATGGGAGCAGGACTGGATGCACCCCATGAGGGCTTTTAAATTCTCTTCGGGTACTATCGCATTGGTAAAGCAGTCTAAGAATTTTAAGGTGGTTTGGATCCCCAGAGTCCTATCTGCTGTCGGGGAAGCAACATTGCAGGTCAACTTTGTGAGTCTTAAGTGCTTGAAATTATCTAGATTATCCGCCACGAGGTCAATGTCCCTTCTTTCGACTTCCAGAACTCGGAGTGAAGCCTCGTGTTGTAGTAAGAACTTGGACAGGATGAAAGTGTCTTTTTTATCCGAAGTGTCCTCCGAACTCTGCAATTCCACAGTGGAGCCCTCTGATGACGATTCCTCAAATGACAGTGTAGATAACTTGGGACATCGAATTTGATGATAAAAGCAGTTAATGATACTTCGCTCGTGAGGTGTTATACAGCCTTTTCCAACAAACTTTAGCGCAATCAAGTTATTCAAAATAAGAAACATCTTATTCTTATTCTGTTCCGGTTTTTTTGGAGCTGACCAGGCAATTCGTGAGAAAACAAGGTTGGAAAGGTTCGCACAATATTTTAGAATGAGTTTCAAGTTGACCATAGAATTGAGACCGACAAGTTCCAGGAATTTAAGAGTCATACTGCAATCTCTTATTGACCATGATTTTATCTCTTTCTTGCAATCGTTGATCTGAAGAAATTCCCGTTGTCTCCACCGGAATTTATTGAAATTACTATCACGCAAAGAATCATCTGGGACACTTAAACCTCTAGCGTGACCATAATTTGACACTAAGCTAGACGATGCATCCTGTTGTCCACTTGGACGCTCGCTCAGAGCCATAACATCATATTGACTCATCTTCAGGTCATATAAGATGCCTTCCAAGGAATCCAAATATTCTAAAAGAATTGAATGTATTTTTACTTTTTCATATAATATTGTTGCAAGCACATAGATGCTTAACCTGGCATATTTCATCCTTATGGAATTATGCTGGACAATTTCAGTAGCGGGTTACGTAATTACCTTTGAAGTTTAATTTGAAAAGTGGTACTTTATCGCATGATCCTGTTACGTTTGCTCACATCGCTAATGATCTTTATATGTTATAACACCCTCTGGGAACAAATGCCTCTGTAAGCCGCGGTATCTTGTTGTCAATGCCCTTTCCCTCCATTACGAGGCAACCGAAGAATCTTTAATGGTTCATGCAAGTGCAAGATTCGGACTTCTGACTCAGATGTTCTTGGTCATGCCTGGCTAAATTAACAAATATTTACCTCAATTCAGTACAATTGTTTATCAGTACTGTTTTACATTAATGTACTGAAGTGTCGCAGTGTAGGCTTTTGCGCTTTAATATCTGGTCATAATTCATACCCTTTCATAGGTGGCGTACGCGAACACTACCCCCAACCCCTCGTGCTGCCATCCTTTACACACAATGTTGACTCTTGATATTCCAGTCCAAACTAAAAACTTGCTAAGCTCACAACACTAAGCCAAGTGTGAGTTGTGATTGTGAGTAGTTATGTTCTGGAAATAATCATTATTAAATAATATTAACAGAAGAATCCATAGCGAGAGACTGAAAAGTAGGAAATTGAGCTAAAATAAATTAAGGACCAGGATAAACTTTGCAATTCTTTTTTTTATTCCTCGATAAAAATAATTTCTGAATAATTATTCGAATTTCTTAATCGTAAATTTAAATTTCAAAGAAAAGATAAGCATAATAATAGATTGTTTTTAAACTGCTCTGAGTAATTATTTATGCAATGCTTCAAATAATACTAAGTATTATTTATTGTTACGAAGATTTTAGTGTTAAAACTTTTAAAGTATTAAAACTGTTCCTCTCCATTATAATATATAATCATTCATGATTTAATTTATGTGGTAAAAATAAAACTGTATTATTATATAAATTCGTGTTCATTCGTTTCGATTAAAATGTAGTCCCTAAGACTTTTGTATTTCCCCAAAACTTGCATGTAATTTTATTTGGAAGTCGAATCATCACAGGAGTACAGGTCTACTTTGATGCCAAGATGACAAATGATGGCAGATGGGTAGGGCCGCACATGGCTTTAAATAGGTGCCTAAATTCGGACATAATTTTTGATAAAGTCATTTGTTACCACTCCCTTACTCCCCTCCTATACATACTATGGACCGAGTTGACGAGTATATATTAGACGAGCCTCGAAATTTTTTTTCATGATTGTCGAATTATATTTTTCTGATGTACTACTCAGCAGCAACTTAATTTACGCGATTGATGACACCCCTCTGCTACCCCCACCTTTCTCTTACCCTGATTTTTTCACACAACCACCTGAGAACCGGAGTAGCCGACACCCAATTATTTTCACAATTTTGACAATCATTTACGCAAAATATTCACACAATTCTCAGGGTCAAAATTCGGTATGACAGGTTCATGCACCCTTCCGGTAGAGTACAGCAAAATTATTTGTATTCCGAAAATTATGAGAAGCACCTGTATTATTATCATAATTTGTGACAACAATTTGACGAATCCTCATCCTGTTGTCTAAAATCCATTCATCCGCCTAGTCTATTATTATTCCTTCGTACAACCCCCTGCCTGTTATTTGGAAGATGGCCTGGGTGCAATACCCCTAATGCCATTGGGGCAAAGGGAGCCGTATTCCAATTGTAAATAAATGCGCTCTCCGGGTCTCTTACAACATGAGTAGATCTTAGCTTGTTAAAAAGCAAGCTTTCGGAACCAATCTAAGAAATTATTGAAACCTTTGAAGGCCAAGTGAGATCAAAAACCGAAATGTCAGACGCGGAGTGACTGCTCCATAGCCCAGTACCACTCCCATTTAAAAGCCTCACGATCATTCTTCAGCATGGATTTCAATCACTCTTTAAACTCACTAGCCCTCTAGCCTTTAGTAGGGAGCCTGGGAGTATAATAAGGAGGGAATGCTTGAATGTTTAAAAACCCGATATAGTGCCTATAATGAATGGATGCACAAAACCGGACCCAGTACACACACACACCGTCAACGGCCTATACTACATAAATAAAGCCAGAGTTTTAGTTGTAGATTGGCAGGAAAGGAATGTAAACAGTGCATTATGCATCCTGCCTGTACTGTTTGTGACATTGGGACTTTTATCGTCCCCTGCAGCTCATACAAGCTCAAAACCTCGAGACTTTTTAATCAGCCGTTGTGTGTTTACGGTGGAGTGTGGTTTGTAGGCTCAAAACAACACAAGTGAATAGGACGGAGCGGAGTGCTGATTAAGTGTAATTATATAAAGTGAGACAATTATAAAATGTTATGGAGTATTTAAACCTGAGATAATGTCAATATAGTCAAAAGTTGAAGTATACTCATTAGATAGGCTGGTCCAGTTAAATAATCATCCATTAGATGGTAGTTTCTATTCGAGTATTAAACTTTGAAGTTAGTGAGTGATTTTAATAATTATTTACATTTGTCACAAGTAAACTCAAATAATTATATTTGTCATTTTGAAATATATGTGGAGTACAAATAATTTAAATTCAGGATTATTGTTTAGTTGAGGCAGAGTTGGGTTGACGTTTTGAATGACAAATACATACCAAATCTAGGTGGATTGAATAATTTAATGTCAATTTTTAAATATTGAGACTGGGTACGCATTTTGGGCTTACTGTTGATGATACTTATCTTGCTTTCTGCTCTGTAGTGGAATTTGAATGTAGTAGGTAATTTCGTACTTGCTGCGTGGGATTTGTTTAGTTTTAATAAGATAGTAATTTATACTTACGTATTGTGTTGGATGGATTTGATGAATAATTTGTGACTTGGGGTATTGCAGTACAAGACTTTCTCTTGATGACTGATGGCTAGCTATGGACTCTGGTCAAGAGTATGATGAGTATACGACGGAATTTGAAGACTTGGAAGGACTTGAGAATTTCGAGTACTTTGATGAGGATGTTGGATTCCGAGAGGATATTTCCATTCCGGAATTGTACGAAGAATGTGCCAAACCGACGCTGTATAGCGCTTCGGATCAACTCTGTTTGCTCTTTATTAGCTGTTTGATTTTTAAAATCGCTACCCAACTGCGTAAGCTTTTTGGATTTTGATAAATGTAAAGGGAATTTGAGATTTTTGGTGGGGGAAGAGTTTGTTGTTTGCATGGATGAGTTGGTACTTATGAGTAATTCTGGGGAGAGGATTCTTTGAAGGGTTTTAATTTGGATGGATGGAATTTCAGTGCCTGTTCGAGAGGTTTGGTGCCATGTAATCTCAGTGTTGTGTGGGATTTTCTCATTGTGGTCACTGCTGGGGACGAATGTTCTGTACACGTGTGTGATTGGGATGCTTACTTATTGGCCGGTTTTATTTTGTTTCCGGAAGACGGCTAAAGAACGATCGTACCAAGTTGTCATGATTTGTTGCTTCGTTTATCTTGTAGTGAGGTAAGATTAAAATTGTATGTGGTATTTATTTTATGGATATGATAGGGATCGTGTCATTAGTTAATTCTGTGTTGTGCTTAGGGAATATTTTCAAGTACTGCCGGAACATTGGGATCAAATCCGAGGCATCCATATGATTATTGTTTTAAAAACTGTATCTTTGTGTTATGATGTGGGTGCGAAAGGCGTAACTGAACCACCACCATTCATCAACTATCTGGGGTATCTCTTTTGTCCAGCAAATATTATTTTTGGTCCTTGGATGCCATTCAAGACTTACTGCAAAATTTATGAAAGGAGGCGATGGGTAGGAATAAAATTAATACTAAATTGATTGCAATTTCTTACGCCGTACTGTACACCGTAGGAATGTTTCAATACTAGTGTAGAAATAACGTCTAATAATTTTGTACTTGATTGCGAATTCAGGCTTTCAGCTGGGTCGTAAAGGTGATTTCTACCACAATGTTTGCATTTATGTGCCTGGGCATTAGTTCATGCTGGGTGTATTGGCTTTTCCTTGGAATTAAAACCAGGTAAATGGCGAGTTACAACAAATAAGTGTACTACCATCGTATCGAAATCAAAGGCTTAGGGATTTTATTTATTTAATACATTCTAGCTGGCTGCTGGCCGCAAGGGATGCTATCTCAGTACGTTTCAGTCACTACTTCATAGCTTTCATGTCTGAAGCTACTTGTTTACTCTCGGGATTTCATAGTACCGAAGATCCCGAGATAAACATGGAAGTGGCCAACCCCTGGAAAATCGAATTACCGAGATCTTTAGTGGAAGTAGTTGTTTACTGGGATAAGCCCATGCACCAGTGGCTTAAAATACGTAAGTTCAGGCTGTTCAATGTTCTTAGCAATTTTGTAGTCTTAGTAGCAGTTTTTAGAAGCCCAAAACTGCGATAGGTTCTACTTGTAGGTTTTTTTGTACCAAATCTGCAGATATTTTCCGAGCTTTGAAAAATGTGGGTCACTTGTGGCGGATCTTATTGACTTTCCTCGTCAGCTCTGTACTTCATGGCCTCAACTTCTCCTTATCCATGGTACTTCTTTCTCTTGGATTCTACACGTACGTGGAGTATACTTTGCGAGAAAAATTGGCCTCAATTTTTGATGCTTGCATTAAGAGTCGCCCATGTCCCCCAGACTGTAAGCATGCGTTCAAGTCTACATGTGCTGCCGTTATGCTTCTCAACCTTTTCTTTAGTCTTTTAGCGTATTTTCATTTGGCTTACCTTGGAGTAATGATGGACAAAAAACAGGATGCGCCCGATTTATTTACGGATGGTCTTAGTCAACAAATGGCAAGGTGGAGTCGACTGGATTATTTAAGCCATTGGTTTGTTTTTGTTACCTACTTATTTACGATTCTCATTTGATCTGCTCTCCTGAAACATTAATTTTCACAACCTGAATGACTCGATCTCATTTTATGACGTTAGAATTCTAAAGTGAATTCATAGCCATCTACTTTTAATACTGACACAAGCTTACAGCTTAAAACGTGAGCTTAACTTTTATTAGTTCTACGCTTTCTTTCCATGTGTATCGTAAGTTTTTTGAAAATTATGGTTGTTTTACTGTACTTAAATGTGACTACCTATGTGAAATTATTTGATACTGGTAGTTTCTCTCTCAAACGTTAGACTATCATTGTAAGACAAATCTAGAATTTTTCGGTATTATAGAAACTTTATGATGTTCTGTGTGTAAGACAAAAACTGATTGCTCTGATGTAATGTGTAATGTACTTAAATGGTCAGAGTCGATCACTCGGCAACTACTTAAGGATCAAGAATAATTAATCACTGATATCCCTTACGCTTTAAAATTGAAACGAATGTTTGTACAAAAGCTGCGCTTTGAAGAGACTTGAAAGATAAAAGAAGATCTTATTTTAAAATTAAGTTTGATGTTGAAAGAAGTTCTACTGACTACGAGCGGTGCATCGGACTAGAAAGGATTTATTTATTTTATTTATTTCCATCGCATACAAACGTAGTCGCAGTTATACGATTTGTGCCACAGACACACAACCATTTTACACCATTTACATAGACGTCATTATCAATTGAACATTAGTCATTCCCATCCATCAAGCTTTATAATCGTAATATTAGCAATAATAATATACTGTAGTTGGTATATTGCATATTTGCAGTCCATTCGTTTTTAAGTTCGTAAGCAAATACGATGAGGAGTAGGGATGAAGAATGAGCCATTTGTTGATTCTTCATGTCCTGTTCCTTGATCCTGTTTAATTTCTTGTTACATTTTTCGTATCTTTAGACTCTCGCACTTATAATTTGAGCGAAATTTTCTCACAACAAGTATTTCTCAATAATTTCCCCGTAATTTAATATTTTGTGACTAAAATTCTCCCTCAAAACTTAGTACAGCTCATAACCTTGGTTCCCTTCCACGTCCCTTCCTTCTTTTTGTCTTCCGTCTCAATATTTCAATTCATTCAATAATTTTTCCAGCCCATCTTATCAGGGTTATCCACCCAGTGATTGAACAGTGTGGGGTTTTAGTTTGGAAAACGGACGGTCATTATCTGTGCTTGAATCCTTTAGTTTGCCGCAGGTGTCAAGATAGGAGGGTCAGATGCACGAGCCACACAATCGTAGTCATAAGTACAGCAGAGATCTCCGTCCTGTTAAACAATTTGAAATTTTAGAGTCTCAAGTCTCCTCTACAAATGTTCACAACAATCACAGATAAGTTACCATATATAGACAGGATCAAACTGCAAACAGCATTGATGATCGAGATCACAAAGTTTACTCACTCATTTTCATTACCTCTCATCAACTCATTTTGGGTCACCGAGCTTTCATTATTTTGGTTTCGACATTAATTTACGACATATCCCCACAATGACAAGAAGTTACAGTAATAATTAAAATATTCTAAAAACAAGAAAAATATCATGTAAACACGGCTAGTAAGTTATGACACCCACATGTATGTAATATCTGCAGGAACAATAAACACTGAAATACAACATGTCACATTTTAAGCGAGTGGGTTGGATATACTTCCGTTCCAAGCAACTAGTTAGCCGTAAACTTTACAAAAGATAGCTTTAAAATACACACAAACTTGACTAAGTTTAGCTTTAAATATAAATAAACTTCACAAAGAGCCGCTCATGCTCTGGATTTCATTTTAGAAAATATTGTGACGCGAAAAAAAATAGCGATGGGGAAATCCAGAAAATAGTATCCTACAATTTACTTTTTTTTGTCCGATTTGTGTATGAAGGACAATAACTCTTGGAAGCGTAAATAAATCTCAACTCGAGGCTGCTTTTGGTAGCTCAAATCTAAAATCGCATATTGCTCCAGTTGGCATCCTCATTAATAATGCTAACGTCAGGAGAAAGTTCATTCCACTGCCAGTACTGACACCGGACGTATGGTATTGGTAATCCCATTGCAGTTTGCAAAGCAGCTCATATATGGATTGCGTAGGTTGAGGAATTATCGTTTTTCTGTTAGCAATTTGTTTCACTTGTGCAAAATCCTTGCATATATGATTAAGCAACTAAAATAGCCATGTTCCTGTGAAAAATTGCAGATTTTCCTTTTGAAACAAAACAGACTACTTGGTTGACAATTGAATAAACATTTGGGATCGTCGGTGTGATTCCTGTCGGGGAACAAGCGTAAACTTTGTGATTCGACTTGCTGCTCGTCGTTTTTTTTGTGCATGACAAATTACATAAGTGGGCATGTTATAGATAAACGATTTTAATAGTTAATTATTCCTATAAGAGTTTGTGTAAACAACTTCTATGTGCACACTAAACGTATTGCTAAATTATGGTGAATCATATTAGTTTGAGGCGGACATTTGCATGACATGCTCATTGGCAGAGGCCTGGGGGAAAATTAAAGAGAAAGCATTTTCGTTTTGCCGTTGCTAAGTCCTTTGAAAATTTTATAAGGACTTTACACGGAAAACTTGCGAAGAAGGGCAGAGATTTATTGATCAGCAGATGTGTATGAAATACTTTTTTAAAATACCGGGGTCATACCCTGTATGACCGAACGTTCATGGAAGTGGATCACAAACTGTTATACATGTTTAGTCACTTACAGAGAAATTCGGTACTGGTAACCAAAAGATAACCGAATATTGCAGCGCAGCAGTCTACACACTACTGTACCATTTAAAGGGTACAGAATAATTAATTATGAGGGAATACACACAAGAGGAAGGAATCCGGAAGGGTTTACAAAGGAGGAAAACACAATACATTTGATACGTAAAGCAATATCATATCTGACAATAAGCAACAAGAAAGCCCCGTTGTTACACACCATTGAAACTGTCCTGTACAATTATAATATGTATAATAATAATATATATCGAATCTAATAAACAGAAAAAGGCTCTTTCACCCAACTCAGTAATAAGAGGTTAATGTGCTCAGTGCAGTTGATGACAGAAGCATGCATCACTGTCATCAGCAGAAAGGAAAACGTATAACCTAAGATCATATGCATACATACTAGTACATATAGATCGTCCACAGTTTAAAGAAGGAACTCAGCAACTGAAATGAGTAATGTGAGATAAAATCAAAGTTCAATTACCGAAGCACACAAAATCCATCATTTTTGCTCACCGATTTAGCGCAGAGCGGCACCTGTTCGGGTTAATAGGGTTATCACATTTTAGTAAGTTACACTCAAAATCTAACTGAGGAGTCGATACTACTTTGTACAAAAAGACCATTAAACATATATCAAATGTATGTAGCGATTGAGTCAGTCAATAGTTCATTTTACAAAGTCAAAAGTAATAACTCATGAATTCCCAACGAGTACATGTCGCGAGTTATGGAAAGTGGGTGAAAGGTACGATACCAACGACAGGATAGCATAAAAGAGTTCAATCAAGAGATAGTGCCCATACAGCACATATTTTTCTACACTCTTCTCTGAAATTTAAATATTCCTTGAACAATGAACAATCAAGGTTCAGTCCCAATTTGAAAAGAACCGAATTTAAGAAATTCCCCGAAGAAAAACGAATCAATATTGCATACATTACCCACACGGAGTTACATAAGTCTCCTGCTCTTTGATGCATTGGAAAACTCCCTTGAAAATATTCTGACTTGCCTCGAATCAGATAGTGCACACGAGGTTAATTACATTGATATGCCAAAGAGTCAGCCAAAATAAAGTTGTTAGTAGAATAAACAGATCCCAGAGACTAGTATTTAGAGGATTTAACATGTATAGTACCTGGGAATTAGGAAGCATGGAGTCAGTCGCATTATTTACATAACACTGCCGTGTTATTACGGGGCCAATATATTTATACTTGCACGAATGCACCCGTCGTAATTATCTTGGTTTACTGGAAAAGGTCTTTATTAAAGTATATAAGACAATAATGGAATGTTGCTCTAAGCATAAATTTCCCTCATTTCCAGTGATTAGTACGCAAACATGTTATTGTGGTTTATGGTAGTACACGAATATGGGAATCCATTGACAACCATGTAGTTTTTATCAATATCTGTGGTAAAGGTGGCTATATGTCCCAGGCAAAAGAGGGGCTTTATCTCCCCATGTATGTATGTAGACGCAATTACTATGAATCTGCTTATTAAGTCAGGACCATTTACTTCAAAGATAAAATTATTCAGGTGGATGATAGGCAGACTGAGCCTTAGAACTCCATACAAATTTTGATGTAATGGAATGTATGTACTTAGAACTATATAGCTCCGGGTTAGCATTATACAAGTAAATACATAAAAATCCGGTTTACCTGGCATTTGCACGTTATACAATGGTGTAGGGGCAGTGTGACGCGCGTACCGGATTCGATAGTGTCAATTGTATTTTGCAGCAGTTGACACTCGGTATTGTTCGCATGCCAATGGGTACATTTATCAGCGGTTTCCTCTTCAGGACATCGGAAACAACAGTCCCCTTCCGGAAGAAATGCATTATGACAGTTAATGGGCGGACAGTCAATTGGCCAACAGTCAATTTCCCCATCAAGACACTCACATGTTTGACATTGGAAGTGCCACATCTCTCCTATACAGGACATTTATCCAAGCAGAAGTTGTAATAAAATAAGAAGATGAAGGATGGTTTTTTTTAGTACAGATTCAAAGGAAGAGGGAAGAGAGAAAAAAAAGATGATACCTGACTGCTGATAAATATCGGGGTACAACTGATGACGGCACGACTTCTTTTGTAAGCTTCTGTCGGAAACCGTCAAGTTTGCGCATTGACTACAACATTTATTATTTGTATTGCTAAGTGTGGAATTATTACGAGAACAGAGATTAGGACAATCTGAGTCACTATCGGAGTTACAAGTTATCTTATTAAAGGAGGAGCATGTACAAATGCGACAGTCTTCACTGAACCAGCTTGATCCAGGAGAATTCCATTGGCCTTCGTAGAAACATCCTACACATTTTTCAACAAAACCATTTTTTAGTCAGTGGTACAGATTAGATAGATATACATAATCCAAGGCATGGCAGTTTGAACTAGTAGTGAGAGGCTTGGGAAGGACTACATGGTTCTAAAACTAACAACATCATTTAGATGTTCTCTCCTCGAGGCAAAAGCTTAGAAGTAGTTCTATAAAAATCCTACTTTCCACCAAAAAAAAAACACCCATATAAGATTTACATACCTGGAGTACACTGATCGTTATCCTCAGGACAGTGGCATTCGTACGAGCCAATGGTGTTGAAGCACGTCAGTCCATGAGCGCAAGGCGAAATTTCACATTCATTTATGTCTGGAAAATTAATAAGAACTTTTGGAATAAACCAACAAAGTCTAAGTACCTAGACATCCTCAGAATCATTGGACTGAGGAACAGGCATATCGTCGGTGAAGAGGCAAAATGATCTAGGTGCATGATCGATTAGAATCAAAATGATCTACTTGCAGTTTCACTAAAGGCAAAATGATCTACTTGCATTGAATTTTAAAAGCAAAATGATCTAGATGCAGCTTTTCCTAAAAGCAAAATGATCTAGATACAAATTATAATAAAAACAATATAAGTAAACACACTCTAATGCCGGTGTACAAAAATGCGAGGTATTCAAAATCTTTTATATATGCATTTAATTCCCCAATGCCTCCATTTCTTTCTTTCAGTAACATTGAAAAAAAAGTTGTCAATTATGATTTAACATTTGAAAATGATTCCGAATGTTATGATAATGGTGATGATCGTAGAATATGATTTGAAAAAACTCCACGTTGAGAATTATTAAAGGGAAAACCAATTTAATGTGCACACTAACACATGAGCTTACTGTGATTTTGATTCGTCTTTTAATTCGTCGATTTTAAAATAAATGAATGTTGCAGTTTTCGTAACTAAAAATGTATTAGATGCAATAAGTGAAATTAACTTTAGTTGCCGGAATGATCCTTAGTAATAGCAAACCCTTCAGGTAATATTAACCCACAACCCTAGGTCAATTACAGTCATGGTTAGCCCTTATAAGCCACGTGTCCTCCTTACAGATGCTAGTTTTCTCACAAAAAAAATTAGACCAGCACTTAGATCATTTTGCTTTTAAGGAAAATTGTATGTAGATCAGTTTGCTTTTAAAGAGGCTTGCACCCAGTTCATTTTGCCTTTAGGGAAAAAGTTATGTAGATCATTTTGATTCTAATCGATTATGCACCTAGATCATTTTGCCTCTTCACCGACGATATCTACATAGATACATGATGTATCTATACCATGTTGGAAATGTAAATAATAATTTCCCAATTTGTATCAGATGCTATTAAGACTAGCTCTGGGCCTGGTCGTCTGGAGTTTACAGAATCATTAATGTGATATTTTACAGATACAGACAGTTTATCTTGGCAAATCCATAATGCATACCTTGGCACCGAGCCTGTCCGTTTTCAGCAAGGTTGGCTTGAAATCCATCCTTGCATTGGCAGAGGTACCACCCTGGTTTGTTGACACAGATAGCGTTTTCGGGACAAAGGGAACTCATTTTTGCTGATGAGTTCCTCTCCATCGAGAGGCATTCATCAGTGTCAGTCTCACATGAAAATCCAGTCCAACCTGGCCGGCACGAGCAGACATCGGGAGCTATACAAAGTCCCCCATTCTCGCACGTCAAGTTGCAAATTGCTGTAATTTTAAAATGACAATTCATGAAGTATTAGTCATCAAATCCCACAATCACTAGAACTCATTAGCCGAAAGGTTTTTCCTCACATGAGAGACCAACCCTCCGAAACTTTTAAAAACTAAAATATTATGAGGAAAGGAAAGCACCCTGTAATCGTAATTGAAAGAATCTCCCTACTTAACATAAGAATTTAATACAGTAGTTCCGTCTATACAGTAAACTGTGATCCGGAATATTAATAAATAATGACTAAAAGCCACCTACGTGAGCATCCCGTTTTCCCGAAACCGGTCCCAGTGTAACCTGAGTTGCAAGTACAGCTGTAAGACCCTTTAGTATTAATGCATGTGGCATGAGGATGACACTCGTTAGAAGCTCCGGGGGCACACTCATCTTCATCCTCACATTGGAAAGCATTGATTTTTTTGAAACCCTCAACGCATTCACAGGAGTAGTCCCCCAAAGTATTGACACATCGGGTATTGCGAGCGCAGTGACTCCGCTCTGAAAGGCACTCGTCTCGATCTTCACAAGTCAGCCCATCACCGGTAAAACCTTCTTTACACTGACAGGTAAATGTAGTTTGGAGGTTGACGCATGTGGCATTTGAATGACAGCGATGTCCTTCTATAGCACAGTAGTCAGTATCTGAAACCAACATTTTTCCCACGTTGCTAAATAGTAATCCCAATAATTAATCATCCATCTCTGTCTTAAGAATTCCCAGTCGGCTGGTCTTTTCCCAGCATTAGATAACAAGGGATAAAGGGTCATTAATACTCCACATTCACTAATGCATGCGGAAGTATAGTGCTCAAAAGGTAGTCGTGCTCACTTTCGGGGCACGAACTTGATTTCTAACATTCTCAACATGTGACGTTTTTATACTCAAAGATTCCGAACAATAATCGTGTAGGAGCTTAAGGAAAGTGTGACTTCATGAGTAGTATTTACTTTCTCTCCACGTCGGGCCCATCTAAAGAGAAAGTAACTTTTCCAAAAGACTACTTCCTTCAGAGTTGGCCTGGTTAAAAAAGGCTCTGTACTTTTCAAATTTACTGAGTCCAATTGAAGCACCTTACAATTAGTAACCGTGATGAACATCCGTCGCATACACATGATGCCTTGGGATTTTTTGTAATAATTATTTGTTCATGAAACTCGGGGAAGGCAATGCTTTAAAAGCACGAAAGTACTCCAGTAATGTGTACCCAGAGTACCCAGTGCATTGAAGTTTGTCAGCAGTTAATGTTTCCACAGGGACATGTGTGATTTGTAATCTTCATGTAAACTAAAGTTAAGACTCACCTGGGCAAACTTTGCAGCACTCTCCTGGAACGACAATTTGCTGCGAAGGAGGGCACGAAAGGGTTGGACATTTCTCGGGGTCTCGTTTTTTACACTGCATAGAACCATCTGTGCACTGGCAAACCACACATTCACTCCTTGATTCAGACTCTCCGTGGTCATAGTACTTTCCCCGGAAAAAGCACTCTTCTGTAAAACAAATTACAAATAAAAAATTAACCTTTTTGCATTATCCCTTGACAGTCATAATCCTCACGAAAACTCCTCACAAATAACTTTATACTCCTTTATTGAATAAAACACACGCGAAAGCTTCGTACGAACGAAATAATGACAGACATTTCTGGGGATTTAATGTTCTGGTGCAAACATCCACACACACACACTGTGCTAACACACATTAAAATGATTTTGAAACCTTAAAACACACCTTGAACCCTCTAATAAACTCCAAATAATTCTATGGAATCAAGGTTCTTGAACTAATTTGACAAGATTTTTATGAAATGCAAATCTCGTGTGACTGATTCAATCAACTCCTTTCATACATTCTTGAATGAATCAGTAAATTGAAAAAACTAGTTTTTTCCCCTCTCTTGCTCAATAGTAGAAACTTTCCGCTGGCACGCCAGGGAACTAACAATTTATTGTTTGTATTACTACATCTAATATCTAATTATAGTGGGATAAAAAATCCCAGTTGAAAAAAAGTCCGACCTGATTCCTTACTTATAATTATGAAATTATATCATGTATCACACATTTACATGACCAAACAATAAATATGCCCTTTTGGGAAAGTAATATTAGTCTTGAAATTGATAATTGCTATTTTGAGTCTACTTGTAATAAAAGTGTAAGAACTTTTGTGAACCAAAGTGAACCCACGTCAAAACCCTACAATCGGTAAGTTCCTAGTATTCCTGTCAACACAACACGGCACGAAGAAATTAGAAACCGAGTATGAAGTCAGTGTATGTAGACTTTCGAGTGAATCGTAAAATCATAGCTTTTGTGTAGAAACCTATTCAATGGCCTGGAAATGGTCTGTGTTCCTATTTCCTCTTTCTTATCGAGAAGAAAAACCGAGCAAGTAGATAAATAAAAGATGTAAGATATGGTAGTAGTACCATTTCTGGAAAGCGGCTTATTCAGGCTTGCCATCATGTACACAGAACAGGACAACCGATTACATCTAAAAAGGCATGAGAAATTCAACTTACTGAGGCACGTTGGACAGCATTCACCGGCGTTAGTAACTGGGTTTTTGCAATGGACTGAAGGACATTGTAAGCGGCGGCATTCAATCTCGCCTTTCTGTTGTAAAAGAATTCAATTCAAGACCATGAGTAATTACATACATTTTTACTCAAATATTTTGTTACTGAAATGAGGTACACCTAATGGGGTTTTTTACTCCAGAAACCAAGGATATTGAAATTAAAATTTAAATAATTGAGAGTAGTTTAAAAAAAAAAGATTTTAGCGTCAGATACGGCACTGCAGAGCTTTAACCCTACCTCATGCTTGTAGTGAGTTAGGCCATTGAGTACGTGCTAATGTACAGGATATACATATATAAACTGTACAATTGAATTTTGCGTGAGTACGGTTCGTTACACATAATCCATTTTTTTAATCTCAGGAGCTCCGTACGTACCTGGACGTAAATTCCAGGTACACATAAAGCAGGGAAGAAGTAAATAAGTAATAAATGGGAGGGGAAGTCATGCCTTGGCGGAGCTTAATGACTAATAATTCTATTTTGTTAAGAATTCAGACAATGAGAAATTAAAGGGATTAAGGCTAAGTGAGTTGAGATGTGGGATGTCTGTCATATAATATACCTTGCATGTGCAAAAGTTACAATCCTGTTGCCACGTGGATCCATCACCGAATACGGATGTTTCATTGACACGACAAGACTTTTGACATTCGCACTGCTCCACGTTGGTGAGACGGGCTTCTGCTCTGATAAGCTATCAACAGAAACATTTCCAGTAATTTACGAATCATTCCTTCATTCTCAAGACCAACAAATACTATGACAAGGAGGGAGTTCCATAGTAAGTAGAACTACATACGTGAGGGACTGATCCTCACATATGTACATATTTGCATAAGGGACTCGGAACGAAGGAAACAACTCCACGAAGGGAAGGAACAAACTACCACAAGCACACAATAAGGTTCATCGGCAGGGACAGGGAAAACATCATAGAAGCTGATCTCAGGAATGTATCTACATTCCTACTCCCAAGGAAGGGAAGATTCTACAAATAGAATTTACTAAATTGGGAAACGTTACGATTCTCAAAGGAAAATACTACTTACACGCTCTGTCAGAAGTTGTATTTGCGACTGCAAGGAAGCGAAGGACATTTTTAAGGCAGTGTACTCGCTGCAAGTTGGGCACTGACTATCCATTTGTGGACATTGTGACAAGTAACCGTATGGTCCGAATGTGAGACGTAAATCTTGCATGACTCCCTGGAAATAAATTCAAAATCCACTCAATGTCCGCCTCCCTCCCCTTCCATTCAACAAAGTAAACACTACAGAGTCTCACTCAGTGCAATACTAAGAGAGAGAGAGAGGGCTTCCACCCAGATTCCCACTACTTCTCAACACAGATTACCTCCCGTGCTCAAGCAGCCATGAAATAGTTGCCTTTGTAAAAGCCTTAAAGTATATTACATAAGAATTGAGCAAGAGGATGTCAAATCAGGTGAATCAACTGCAATAAGACAGCAATAACCTGAGTTTTCCCCGAAACCGTTACTCTTCATGACTTGTGACAAGTTCATTAGGAATTGATACATAAATGATTGAGTATTCTAAAAGCATTCATATTCGAAACCCATGTTCAATTCCACAATGTAAACAGTCGTCATGTCATGTCAGAGTGTAGCTTATGAGGGCTCAGGGCTACCGCCAATGGACCATCTTCCTTATTTGGGGAAGCTACACCTATGTAAATTTTACCTGGTACAAGAAATGAGACGAGGTTTTCTGACCAATCCAAATGGATATGTTTTGAGATTTAAAGATGGCTGTGGCGGGGTCAAACTTGAGGACCCGCCGGTACGCTAGGGTGCAGTCAACTAGGATATCCACTTGCGATGCAGAGAATGCGATGGCCAAGCGGTGCCAATTTCCGTCAGCCAAGCGGAATGGGAATGTTTCGACTGTCGAGCCAGAAATGACTCTCAACTCGTTTTTCCGACCACTCGATTGAATCTCTAACGCACTGCAATCAGTCATATGAACCATCATTGAGTCATTTGCTCTCATTAAATTAATTCCTTCTTGTAACTCAACCATTTTAAACTGGACATTTCAAAATAATCCCATGACCAAATAAATCTTTTGGGTTTATCAACCTCCGACTGAGCCGACTGTAGATTCCGAGCAAAATACTATACATATATTGTATAACAAGTAGCTCATTAGATGTGCCGGGGTGACAGAAAATAAAATTCTGATGAATCCAAGCATTCCTTACCTAAGTAGGCCTCTTGAAAATGCTAGCAGAGTGCCAACGTTATTAGGATTTTGCTTAATGATGGCAGAGATGGTGAACTCATTTGCACCGATCTTTGCTAGTTGACCACGTATTTTGTCTATCCAATCTCCAGAAATCATTATTTCTCTGTAGTCACCTAAAAAAAACAAATGCGTACAATTTTACTGGATCCTTGGCTCCTCTGAGTCTAGTCGGGTCTGCAGTGCTTTCCCTATGAATAATTACTACTAGCTGCGTATACGCAACTTTATAATTTTTGTATAGGGATGTTAAAAATGAACAAAAAGACAAGCTAGCTTACCAGTAAAGACGACTCCGGGGCTAAGCGTGTGAACTCCAATGCCAAGTGTTACTCCTTGGTAGGTACTGTTGTGTAGATGAAGACTTTCGAATAGGTCCAACTGGACGAAATCTGTGCCGCCAACTGTGGAAAAATTTAGTAGTTGTTATTATCTTTTAGCAGTTATATTAAAAATAAATGTCCACTAAAAAGCGCAATTGTCCCCAACTACCGATGGACGCTTACAACGTTTGTGAACCTTGCTATATGTCAATAGTACTCTCTCACTACACGTATTATGCATTTTATTTTGTTTGACAATAGGGACAGATGTATGTCTGGAGGAGCTACGACGTAGTGCGGGTTTTTGGAGGAAATAAAAAGAGACCTGGGAATTCCGTTGCAGTGGCAATTGTACAGAGAAGAAGGACGAAAACTTTGTGACAGCTCATAATCTCTAGGGCTACCGTCCCGACACATACTTAATTTGAGATGTATTGATTCAAGGTGTACCACTACTGGACGGGTTCGACACGCTGTCTGTGCTATTTAATAAAATACAAATAGGAGGAAGTGTCAGCCATATCGGACTCTATCAAATGATAATTTATCGCTGCCTTTCTACAAGAAAATTATGAGTGAACGGAATACGAAGAAAATATGAATACAACCAGTGCCGATCGATGACTGTTACTTTTACATCATGTTCCGCTGTTATTACACACACACATTCTCTCTCTCTCTCTCTCTCTCTCACTTTGTTCTCCTGTGAGGTTTACGTACTCCCAAAAGTTCAACAGTTTGACAATTTTTATTAAATCTACAGCTTTCCCAACTTTTAACCTGGTTAGACCATTTAAAAGCCAAATGTAGATGATATGTTGGAACTTGGAGCATTGTGTACATATAGCATATGCCACTTAGACTACACATCATTCATAGCCATTCATTGACATGAGTATTGGACTGGGCTTATGAAATAATGTATTAGCGTAGTATTTGCTCCAGCTCTGCAATTTTCTGACGGACTGTGTTTTTGCTCATTAGTGCACGTAGACTCCATAAATAGTGACAGTACGCATTTCTCATACAAAAATATTAATGGGAGTAAAAGTTGAGTCAGAATTCCACAGAGTACAACTGATGCTCTCATCTGTACCTTCTCATTAATGGGCTATGCTTGAAACAATATTTACCCGGACTCCAGGAGAGATTATCAGCCTCATGGATGTCGGGATCAGTGAGTAAATACTAGTATCAGATAAGGCTCACTCCTGATAACGGAGCTAAATATGGTTATATTACCGTGATCTCATGATGAGCATGTTCAGAGATATTGTCCATATAGGATCCTTCATGATGACTTGGCAAACAGAATCAGTTTATGTGACAAATGATTCCGGAAAATACTAAACCGCTGATAAGACTGAACGCTTTTACACTGTATCTGATTCGTACACAATTCAGAGACAAGATAAACCAGCTCACTTCACACGCTTTCCCTCTATTTGAGGTTGCGAAGGCCAGACGCAACTTTTGCATACTTACCATGAATTTTAGAACTCTGGGATATAGATGAGCATTCGCATGAACCCTGAGAGTTTAACATGTAAGTATTCAATTATTATAGTTCCATATAAGATCCCATACTGGACTCTGCACGACAAGTTGACATGAGTTGTCACTCTCACTCAGCATATATTTTGATTCGTAGAGTTATTGTATATCATGAATGTCTTGGCATTCCTGAACCCATTAAAATAGTTATGGTAATCCTTTTTTCCGAGCAAATCCGCAAAGTTCCCTGACTCCCATTAAACACTTAAATCCTTTCGTTTCTACCTTTTTGAATGTCATCTCAAGTAAATTAATGTTTCCGTATCAATCCTTTTGTGCATTACGTAATGCCACCTAAGGCTTCTGAAACCTATGTGGACACATTTCCTCAAAAGTTTCAGACGATTGTTCATCATGGAAAATAGTCCCTTTGGAGCTTATGTCTGGCACTGGAGAGACTCATTCAGAGAGACTCATGGTACATTTATGCATGAAATGGTCTCACTTGATAATAATAATAATAATACTTTCCCCATGCTTTGTATATTTGATCAATTTCTAGAGAGAAATTTTCTGGGTATTTTCATTTCGTGGAATTTATGGTGTCCGTGTAGATACATACACCCACCATGTGCATTTTTACCCCTCTGTTGTATGAAAGCCTGACAAATTATGAGAGTTAACCCCATCTAAATGGTGCACAAGAGGAGCTAAATTCAGACACTGCAATAGAATGAGCGACTCTTAGAAAAAAAAATAGGCGATGGCTTTCGCGTGAGAAAATCAAACAAGCAGAATTAGTCTGGCCTGGCTTCTCAGTGAATGCTGTTAATATGATATCAGAGCATGAAGAAGCTAATGTATTAATATATGGACACATACACATACATACATGAGTCGATGTTATTACTTGCAAGTAAGGAAAATAAGCTATAAGGTGTTACCCACTAGAGAGTCTTGCATGGCTAATCAGAAATGATATGTGAACAAACTTGGCATATTGTAATAGTGCCTACTCATATATTCCCGAGATACGTATCTACAAGAATGAGCAACTCAGCTATCGTCACTGGACTTGTGGAAGTGAAAATCAATGAGGACAAAAAACTTGGAATGGATAGTGTTTGCAGATTTATTTGATGAGTTGCTGGATTCGTTGCCTGTATGCGTGCTCGGGAAGTTTTCCCCTGGGACGACAAGACGGTCTATAACCTACGACTAGAATGAATGGCTCAACTATCTCCAGACCCGAGTGAGCTGGGTGGGTTGGTAGAATGATAGAATACATGGAAGTCTGGTGAAACACACAGAGCTATAAATATTATGTCCGTCCCTCTCCTTTAAAGCATGAGAAGTATCCAAATAGACATTATTAAATGGCTTTTAAACGAATTGTTTCCACTGTCCAGTTTTTGTTTCCTATTTTCCTCCCCCAATTCATCTCCCCATCGTCGCACGACTCTGACGTATTGATCAAACACCAATCGATCCCCCCGAAGGAGTCAAATTGAGCAGAAGAAATAATATTATTCAAATAGGAATAGTATAACGTAAGAGTGAAACTGCCTCAGCCCTGGAAGGATCCATGGATCCCGGGTCTCCAGCATTATGAGAACCCACACACATACTCACAGAAGGGCTCCCAGGGAAACTACCGTCTGAGCATATGTACCCGGCTATGAGACTGCGATGGGAGTAATATCGCCCGCCGTTGTCATTGTTTCCGAAAGCATAATTCGTAATCTCCCTAACGTGCGTATGTCAGTCAAACGCAGCGACAGTAGGTGTGTTTCAATGTACATATGACTGTCTAGTGCCTACCTAGTGCAGGGTACGGTATCATATTTTATTCCACTAGGAAATCATGATTTCAGGCATAATAGGTAAAGACCATAAAAGAATAAAGGTTTGATCGGGAGATTCCCCGAGTAGAAGTTCCGGCTGGGTTACACTCCATATAGCCAAGTGGAGTCACATCTCAGCTCACCCGTCGAAGACAGGGAGAAATAAACGAATGGGATGATGGCAGGAAAATTAGCATAATGTTCCAGAAATGGGTTCGTAGTTGGTTGGCATCCATAAAAGAGAAAAATAACTGATGTGGAGAAAATGAAGAAGATTTGTCTTGTAAGTGGGTGCGGGTGAAAAATATGTGGGGACTCACGTTACAGCTCTATAGGGTCTTCGGTTGCGGGAGAGAGAGAGAGAGAGAGAGAGAGAGAGAGAGAGAGAGAAAGATAGGGAAGGGAAAGATCCCTTCCCTATTACAGAACACATAGATAAATAGTGATACTGTTAATTAGCCCGTACATGTCAGGAGGAGTAGTAGGGAAGTCAATGTATATGTATATGTATGGGAGATGGAAGTGCCGAACCAACGGTTCGGCATGGAGCTGTGAGGATAGATATATGTATGCAGATATGTTGAGTCTGGGGACTATGAGTGCGGACTTTTTGGCATATCTCCAGGTAATCGGAATAAACGGCACGACACAACTCACACATCGTACTTGTTCGGTTTGGAGAGATCAAAAATGTGGTGATTTGCGAAAATGTGAGAGGAGTTTGCCGTCAGCTTGTGTCTATGTCTACGTCTCCAGTTAGACTGAATCATGCCATTACTTGCAGGATGCGACAGGGACTGCGAATCGAGAGTTTCTTTTATTCTTTTGAAGAGGCTCTGACTTTATAAACTAGACTCAGAGCTCCTAGCTAGGGCCAGATGCCTCCGACGACTCCTTGGCTCTCCTCAGCAATCATCTCTGATTCGACTGTACAGAGTGGAGAAATGGGTCGTCGAGAATAGGGCAGATGGGTCCCCAATACACGATCAGAAGGTAAAGAGGAAAGTCATGTTATTTATCTGGCGAGAAAATTGGTTATTTTTTCGGGGGAAATATCTAAGAATAAACCGCAGTCGCAAATCTCTCCAGAGGGTTTCACTCCTGTGTATTTCTGAGTGACTTCTCTCTATGCACAGTATCCACGCACGAGACGGAGTTTTGAGCTAGAACTAAGACACAAACAACCACATCCACCGCAACTCCTCTCTCTCTCTCTCTCTCTCTCTCTCTCTCTCTCTCTCTCTCTCCCAAGACATAAGGAGAAAGATAGATTTTTGAGACCTCGTAAAGAGGAGAGAGATATGCCGGGTGCAAAAAATACACGCCTTTCCTGCATGGATTGTATGCTCTCAATCTGTGCGTCCATCACTTATAATGGGCGTCATAAAATACGCTTCTTCATCTCACCCTATCATTTCTCACATATTTAACGTCTCGCTAGTCTCTAGTAAGTTGTGATTCCCTTCAACAGACGTACCACTTCATACATAAACATACAGAAAAACACACACTCACTTTCCTCCTCACATAAGCGCCACAGTGAGTCTCGTCTTTTCCCTTCCAGCCATCTCAGATCAATCTCTCCACTTAATCAAAATATTGATGTTTTTCCTAACCTACTCAGATGTTAACGCTTCCCAGGTATTATCACTTACACCCGATTCTTTCTCCGTACAAATCTTTCTACTGATTTTTTTCCTCCCAACCTTTGCTCCTATCAACTACACATACACCATTAGGAGTTCTAGACCTGCATTTGACACGACGAGGAGTCATTCTACATATACCCACTGGATCTAGGAACCCTACCAGGAATTATCACATACGGGAATTCTCATCTTACAAATACGGCTCTCAAAGTTATCTTTACAGTTTAAAAGACCATCCTGAGTATACGGCTGTGATGATTAAAACATCGTTTCCAACAAACTGTAACTTCATCATCTAGTGTGTTCCTACCAAAAAAAGGCTCATAGATTTACCCAAGTACCTTTGTGAGTCAACTTTTCAAAGTCATATCTTTCCCTTCTGTACATACAATCCTGACGCCCTTCTCGCCACCATCTACACCCTATATCCTTCTCAAAATCAGCAATAATTATGTACTGTACTGAAAAGAAATAGAGAGAGAGAGAGAGAGAGAGAGACTCAAGGAAGATCTATTTTAGATACACACGCTCACTCAAACACACGATTTCCTGGTGGTAAACAGTGTGTAATTTTCAATAAAATCATGGTTAGTGCTCTCAGCCAATAAACTCAATACTAGGAACAACACTATCATAATGAAGGAGATTTTACGGCTTATTTTCAAACCCATTGATTACCCCAGATCATATCTTCCACTCCATCACCTCTGAAAGTACAGAGTGCGTTGCTAAAATAATTGAATGGATAATTCCTCTAATAATTTATGTATATTCCATCATTAATTATCCAAAGTGTTGTGCTGTTGTTCACCACGTGCCGTCCTGGCAGGAAATGTTATTTTCCTCTATCTCCCCAATATCAAATGAAACATGTACCTCTCAGTGAGGGACAAGTAGTGCACAGGAGACGGAACATACTGCATTTTGCTACCAAGTTACAATAAATGAATTAAACATCTCCTCCGTACTCCGCACAGAGTATGCACAGTGCAACATATCATGGAAGTTGTAGTAACAAGTAACAATAAGCTACTGCGCAAACCCTCTTTCACTCCAAGTACCTCTACCTAATTGCAACTTGTAAGCTAAGAAAATCCTCAATTGTTTTGAAATTCCTCAAGTTAGCATACTTCGAGGTCTCTCATGCTCTGCAGCATTTCTGCCCCACTTTGAATGCACAATTTGCATCACGAGACATGGGGAAATAACGCAATAAATTGTAACCAATCTGGGCGCGCTCGGATCAGCACATTTTTCCCGAGACTTCACATAGAATTCGTTATGATCACCGGAAATTGATTTCCGGAAATTTTTCCTAATCTGAACTACTTTCATGCCCACATGGGGTAAAGGGACCTTTTAATTACCCTCCAGCTGAAGCATTCCCAACTCGGCAAACTTCCCTCATCCGTTACTCCCACATTTTTTAAGGAGAATAAATATACAGTTGGGATTTTAATCAGACTTTTAAACATGCTTCACATAAATGATCATGACAAAGATGCTGATTTTTAAATCCCAATGGTGTCTTTGCCCTCTGTTTATAGTTTCTCCAGGAGCAGCGAATTTTGAAATTATTTCATCATTCCCTCTTGATTAATCCCATACTCCTTTACTGTATGTACATATGCTCGGAATAAATAAGGAAGTACGCCCACAGTCTTGAGGAAACGTGTGATGAATTAGTAGATTAAATCAGAGTAGTATAGAAAGGCGGGGGAGAAAACCAATGGAATTAAGTATTGATTATACGAAATAATTAAATTCCTTGCATAATTTCATTCAAGCCTGGCTAATGGTGAGAGGGGAGTTACGCTAAAGGAAGCCGACACACTTCGAGACTGGTACACATTTCGCTTTCTGAGTCTCATTAGCTCCTATATCACTTAATTGATGTAATCACTATGGTCCATCCTATTCTTCGCTTATAATAATTCCCGTACAATAGTACGGTAATAAACTATATATAGCCGGCATAATTATATAATAATAAAAACATTTCATTTTTATCCTTAATTAGTAGGCCAATACCATCAGTACTCCGTAACCTCAGGGAGTTCCGTTTCCTCGTGTAGTTCATGTGCGTACATATGTATGTATCTGCGTAAGTGAGTCCCTGTAAGACTGTACCATGTGGGATGGATTCATACATGTGAGCCAACCTCGCAATTACTATTTAGTACTAATTAAGATAACAGCAATGTTTTTGTCGTCAATTTCGCTTCTTAATTTGTTCCCTTCCTTTACCTGTCAAGGTTTTGCTATTTAGGAAATTTCAAGAATTGGTAATAACACAGTTTGATGACAATCCTGGAGTAATATTTGTTATTATTGAGCCTTCCCAAACTGTAAGTCTTTCTACACTCCTGCCTTCTTTTTTTTAATACTCGGTATTATACTGTAGTGTATTAATCACTCTGATAAATTATTCAGGAAAGCAAAGTTTCCTGAAGTTACGGTTATAATCAAACATTTGGCAGTACTATTGGGATTGCAATGTCATTTAGGTATAGCTGTAGTGAAAAGCTGCATCCTGAATTGTCAGTCTTGCCAATGGCTTGAGATGTAGTTCAGAGTGCTTATAGTAGTAGTCGTGTAGTTTCTGTAGCAGATGGAGAAGAGTCTCGTTGCATTTTGCATTAGAACGTAAAAAAATTAATGTGTCGCAATTTAATCTACGACAGTACGGAAAACTAGCGTTTAATTTTCCATGTCACTTAAAAAACAACTCGTCACATTCAGTTACTCCGAACGTGACTGTCACGACTGAGCCAACAGTAATTTAACTAATAGATTTTATTTAAAAAAAAAAACTAAAGGGGAAAAGTGGATTGTAATGTCTCTACGTAGATAGATAGATACATATACCTCAAGTACAAGGAAACGCGTTTTAACGTGCAGCCTGCTTCGGGAAATGAATTTGCTCCACATTTTCCCCAACATTTATATTTGTGCAGAGTTTTTGCCGAGCTGAATAGGCAAGTCAATTTATGGTTAAGTAAATTCTTATTACTTTCTGGTAAATTTTTAAAGGCTTCTTCCCTGTATAAATATACAAGAGGGAGTTGTAATGTGCTCTACTATACGGGTAGTAGTAGTAGTAGGTTGGTGATAACAAGTTCCTAGTATGTACTCAGGTAGTAGGGACTGTAGTTGTAGTAGATGACTGGTTTCTTTTGCTAGTTATGACAACCATGCCCACCAAGGAGCTCCTACTATTTGTACAAGTCCATCTTCTTATAAAATTCGGGTGTGTGTGCTAACAATAGGGAACAAAAACTAAAGTGGGCCGTATTACATGTGCAGTGAGCTGTAAACCCATAAGCTGACTGAATTAGATGAGCACACATGCACATGCAACGTGTAAAAATGCAAGATTAGGAGTAGCATGAGCTATCAGAATATAACATAGTTTACAGTTTAGACGGTTTCATTTATTGTATTTGGTGTAATCCAGTGAAATAGGAAGCCTTTATTTATTGGACCGTCGGCCGCCGTAATGTCAAAGACTACATGTTCATATGCTGGACCATCCTAATCTAAATATACCAAGAACCGAGACTTCACAATGAAGTCCCATTTCTTTGTACAGCCTCTCTATAATTATAAATGGATGTATCTCTACTACATTGGGATGGAAGAGTGGGAGAGTTCCTTCTCGGGCTACAACCGATACCCTGGCATGCCAGACGCTACTGAGAAAATCCACATGAGAGTAGTCTTAGGCTTGGCGAGTAAATAGTCTCACACATGATTAAGCAACTTACATTTCGTAATTTCTAAAATTTCATTTTAATGCATCACTAAATATGCCTTGTCACTGGAGCGTGATGCGGTGAGCATGCTGGATTCAAGTGTGCATTTGTGCTGTCAGTTGTTTGTAGTGGTGTTGTTGTCTCTACGTGCTATATGTAGTGTCTGATTACTGTGTGAGGAGGCGAAGGAACAGAACAGATGAGATCTATGGCATCCGTCGTCTCTTTCCCTAGTTAGCGGGTCCTGGGTTGGTGTGTAATGCGGGTCTCGGGTCTCCTCAGCTAAATACACAACAATCGTGGGGCGTGCAGGCTCGGAGTGCTTAACCTTTGGATATCTACCTATATCTATACTAGAGTTCTATTTGTACGTGATGATGCTCCCTGAGAGTGACAAGGTTTAATACGGGACCACAAACGACTACGACTGAAACTAGTAAAGTTCGGCTTGGGCTCGGGTACTTGGACCATCCGAATAGTATATACAGATACTTTTAAGTATCTATCTACTTTGTATCTTCCCAAAACCCTCTTCCCTGTGTGATGTGTAGGCATCCGTGGTATTAGAGGCAACTAGGCGTCCCTAATATTACTGGTAAATAAGCATCCCTCTCCAGTATATTGGGGAAATAGGCCTGCTAAATATTACAGGGGAAATGTACACCGGAGTCCCAGCCCTCAGCCCACATTATTCCGTAATCCAATTTGTCTGTGTGGTCCGAAGCACCTCTTACACGTAAAAATATAATGGAAGAAACACTGGGAAACACAAGTAATATTGCAGGAGCACGTGCCGTGAGTGTTCTTCTTGTTAGTGTGCATCCAGGCCTAGATGGTCTGTTCCCCTGAATATTTTGACTACCCAGCATTCCACTTGATTCCTGATTTGATGACAGGAATACTACATAGGGCACATCCGCACTTCTCTACATATTTACTATTTGTCCAATGTGACTATATCTTTGGAGATCAGTCACAAGGAGCACAAAAGGAGAACTTGGTGGTATCTTCCGATTGCCCCCCAACAATGACTGCACTTACTATAGAAGATGTTGGGTTGATACAGGACCCTCATGAGTCCATTCATGAGGGCACGCGCCCAACTTCCTTTCCTCCGTCTCTTTATAATTACATTATCCACGGAAGAAAAACCTCTTCATTGCTCTCATCTGGGTGGTCACATCTCTAAGTGATCTTAATCATGCCCACCTAATTAATTATCGACCATGCAGTAAGGCTTCCTCGTTCCAGCTCACCATCATCATCGAGTTTCACACAAGAGTACAGATATTAGTCCCTATCCGTCATTTAATTCTGCTAGGTCTACAACTTGGGCTACTCTATATAGCCCGACACCTACATATGTAATTATATATGCACCTATATCTGGGGTCTTACAACCCGGGGAAGTCAGACTGTCGGGAATTATGCTATATTTTACTCCACATAACGTGGACAGCCTACTGTATAGGAACATGAAATGTGTAGCGAGACAACTCCGAACATGTCACATCACTTTTCAATTTCCTTCGATCCAGGACAATGTTATGTGCAAGGAGAAACCTTCTGTTGCTTTTTTTACTCCAATTTCAAAACATCACAATTCATTTTACCACTCTACTACTCATTTGTGGGGGGTTTCCATTTTCTGACGTTGACACCACTTGCCTGTCTCCGTCCTCTGTAGGATTCTCTTCTTCGTGAAAGCACGAAGTCACAAAGCACCAACTTATTATTTGTTATTTTCTGACTCCAAACATCTGCACTCAACAGTCCCTGTCCCTGAACGAAAGGGATACTCAGTAGATTTTTTATTCATTGGAGGAAGAGGCTAGGAAAAACTTGCAATTAGTGTTGGAAAGCTTTATTTCCTTGACATTTGTATCAATTTCAGGCTGAATTTTTCAGCACATATGGGTACGAAAGGAACATCCGAATATTTTCCCTAGAAAGTTCTTCCACTCTAAATCTCTAGCTTCATAAACCCAGCCCAAGACAATCTCATGGAATTTCAATCCTATACGAGGACATGGCTCATATGAAATTACAACTCTTACATGGGTTGAAATTCTATTGTAGGCTATAATTTGTAGCAAAGTTGTTATACAAGTAATTACACATAGACAGTCCTAATTGAAAGGCTCTTTCAATTTATGTTGTTTTTACCTTTGAACTATAATTATTTTAATGTATTTATTGTGAATAGTGTTGAGTATAATCATTCAGATATATTTAATTAGGGTTAGGGTAGGTCGGGCCTGTGTTTATTTTTGAGACAGCTAACAAACAAAGCTGTACATAAAAATATATTTGTATTTAACAATCGACGTATTTGCTTCAAATAAAAATGGGCAGAAAAACAGATATTAAAATTTCAGACATGTTCCTTCCGCTATCGATTTTTGTTTAATGTCCCGTCCTTCTACTCATATCTGTACATAAGGTTCACACGTTTCTTTAATTCTGAGAACCTGAATATTTGAGAGTGAGCTTCATATGAGCTAGGGAAAAGGAATGCTTGTCTTTTTCCTGGAATCTAACTTCGCGTCAGGACATTTTGAGGACATTCCTAGTATTTTGCTCGATATCCATAGTCCTTGAGTTGGTGATATGCGTAAGTAACAGTATAGATAACAAGTGGAGTCGTGGCAGAAAGTATAATTTGTAGTTGTCAACTTATTTCATGTCCTTTGGGTGATTCCAATAATTGCAGAAAATAGACTATTAGACATAAAAAGAGGGAGAATGTTCCTTCAACCGTTTATGGACAGCTAACTAGAGCCTCATGGTTTTTATGGACCACTTATATACATATGTTTACTCTGACAGCCGTCCTGAATGCTCAAAAATATACAATCAAGATCTATAAATCTATCATTTTCGATTCAGCAATAATTGACTTCATAACTGACAGTGAGTACATTTTGTCCAATCGAGTATTGCATTACAGATACAGGGGGAGTTCAATTTTGTTTGTCCAGTTGTACCTACAGTCATTCCCAGGCTCGAATGCCTTCTTTATGTCCAGAGTATGTGAATTATTAAATACCATTCTAACACCCAGGGCGGGACAGCATTGTGGAGCAAATGTCTAGCAAAAGTCAAATGCTTCGCATTTGATAAACAGTATTTGTTCATGACTACATGCTTGGATGCACATTTGGTTGGTCACGAGGAATTAAATAATCACTTTAGTACATATTTGTCTTCATTTTCCTTTCTCCCCGGTCGATTGACTTATAGTTTCTGAATATCTCCAGACGATATTTGAGTGCAATGTCTTAGTGCTCATTGTCAGTCAGTGCCTGGAGGAATTAATCTTTAGTATTTACATTTCCCACCTACAAAATTTCTCATACTCCTTGATTGCCAATTAAATACTGAGAATCAATAGTTCAATAAACATTATCTATCCATGAAGTCATTCTTTGCCAATTCCCAACTGATTATATTTGATTACGGGGAAATTTGCAGGGCCATAAAGTTGTGTTCAGTAGAGGGAATGTCTGTCTAAAAAAAGACTGAAATGGGGAATAATGGGATTATTGATAACTCCTTAAGCAATACTGTATTACCATAAAAATAACTTCATTAGTACCATCACTACTCTCCCTGGAAACAATGGTCCAATTAGCACTATAACTATTTTCCCTGCACACTATATGCATATATAATTGCATATCTATATATACATAGATACATGCTCCAATTGTGCAATTTACAAAATGTCAAATGACTTGTGTTGGGAAATAAGCTTGAGGTAAAAATTTATAGGCATTTAACCAACGTTTCAGTCTCATGATAGTCTTCGTCTGGATAGGACTTTACTTCCACGTCCTGATTTAGCGATTACTGAGGTTAGCATTACCATCAGAAAATACATGATACTATCGCGTTTCTGGCTCTCCTATCGCGTGGGGCTATTTGTACAGTTTAGTATCAATAGATACTTTTGCTTAACTACTGCATGTAATGATAATAGTACGGGTGCTAAAAAAAAGATGCACACACGCAGTGAGCATGTCTCATGATACCCATTTAGGTTAATAATGAGCAGTCTGGCTAAACCCCAGCGATCCGAACCGTAGATACTCATAGGAAGAAACTGCACGATTTAAGATTTGTGGGTGTACAGGAGTTGTCAGTTAGTTAAATGGAGCTTGGTTGTAGCCGCAAGTTTACCCTCCTCGGAGAGATTATAAATGCTTTTTTTTGTCCTCGTACTTGCTCCTGTGGTACAAAACGCTAATAAAAAGGGTGTGCAAAGGAGACGAGCCACTGATATTTCTCTCCTGCTTTGTTGTGACAGTATGGCTCCTTTGCAACGAGACAACTCAGTTAGCTATTTATCAGATCATTTATACTCCGCTACTCCTACACCCACAATGACACGACCTACAGTCTGCAATCACTTGTGTATACGTGTCTACGGTTACATTTCCGAATATTTCTTTTTCCCTCCTATCCATTCCCCAGGACTTTGTACAACTCCAACCCGAATTCAAGTAGACTTTGACTAAGGCCCGCCTCGTATATCCACGTATACCTTAGAGAATGACTCCGATCACTAAATAATTTATGGGAAGAAAAGGGAACCCAGAATTTGAATGGATATTTGAATCGGTGCTCCCAATACTGTAGCCAGGCTAAATCAGAGGTAAATTCAACCAGGAAATTCAATGGTAATGCTCTTTTGTATGCAGATACTTCAAATCTAGAAAATCACGTCGGTTAATATCCCGTACCTTATTTGTTCCCCCCGAAGCCCATTACTATAGAGTATAATCACATTCACGAAATTAACCTTGATGGGAAATACTAATGCAATAATGCCTGTCCATTCTACTGGAAATTACATATCCAATGACGTATCCATTCCAAAACTATGAGGGTACTATTACTATGTAACTACACATCCTACACCGTAGTTATGCATTGATTGAGGAATCCTGAAATCCAGACCTATTCACCCTCAATTGCTCAGATAATGGTTAATTTTCTGGGCATTCAAGAAACAAAAGCTCATGGGGCGTAGATGGGACTGTGTAGAGTACACATGTACATACATACTCACTGTAATATCCTGCCATGGCGTGAAATACATTTCCTCGGAGTATGGGCTCTATTTTGCATCCTGCTAAAGTATCGGACTATCTAATCCTCATAAGTCCCTACGTGCTTTTAGTACATTAAACGGAGCCAGTACATTAGCATTTATGTGTCCCATGAAAATCTTATGAGCATACACGGT